>VDFB02086081.1:259862060-260182221 GCA_007258455.2 Sequoia sempervirens
CCAAAGCTTTTGCAGCATATTGTAGTGAACAGGGCATTCAAAGACAATTCACCACCAGCTACACTCCACAGCAAAATGGAGTAGCATAGAGGAAGAATCAAACAATTATGAACATGGCAAGGAGTATGTTAAAAGCTAAAAACCTATCAAATGATTATTGGGCAGAGGCAGTTGCATGTTCAGTGTACATCCTAAACAGATCACCTACAAAAAGTGTAAAGGACAAGACACCTGTAGAAGCTTGGAGTGGAGTGAAACTAGATGTAACAAACTTGAATTTTTTTGGAAGTGTAGCTTATGCTCACGTGCCTGAGGAGTTAAGGAGAAAATTGGATGATAGAAGCGAGAAGTGTATACTCATAGGTTATAGCAATACATCAAAATCCTACAAGTTGTATAATCCAATTACCAAGAAGACAATAGTGTCTAGAGATGTGAAGATTCTTGAAGATAAGACATGGCATGAACAAGATGGTGGAACAGTTGAAAGTCAAATTGCTCCACACACATTTACACAAGAAGATATAGCAGATATTGAGCAACCAAGACAGAGTCTACCCAAATTGCAGGTTCCAACAGCAAAAGAAGAAAATCAAGGACAACAAGTGCATAGTCCTTCTTCCAGCAGTGATTCAAACCCTACAGTAGTAGAACTCAGGAACCAGAAGACCAAGACTATTAGAGAGATATATGAATAGCAGGACAATAATGAACAGGTAATGTTTGCCTTGATGTCTAGTCAGCCTATACTTTTTGAAGAAGCAATTAAAAAGAAAGAGTGGGTAGAAGCTGTAGACATCGAAAATATACAAATTGATATCGCACACTCGATCTTGATCTATTAACATCGCTTCATCCTAAATTATCCCTTTGTCTAACCATTTAATCGAATAGCCTTATTTGATTAAAGTCATCGTAATTCTCCTTTTAATTAAATAAATCCCTCGATTTAATTAAATCATCATCTCTGTGTAATTAGCTAGGTCATTTCATCTTCCTATCTTTATTTAATTAAATAATCCATATTATTTGATTAAATTTCTAAAGTTCATCTAATTAAATTAAATAAATTAAAAATTTATCTAATTTAATCTAACATCACCCCTTTTGGTTAAATAAATCAAAATATTTATTTAACTAAGTCTTAATCATTTTCATCTCTTTTTGATTTATTTCAACCCACAAATCTAAATCAAATGGTCAAATCAGCTAAATTTCCCCTTAAATTAATCAAATCCTGATTAATTTAATCCTAATCACCCAAATCCTCTAGATTTTGCAACTTGCACATGAAAATCAATTTAATTGATTTATAAATCATCCATTTTCATTCAAAAAGGCATCAAAGATGGAATATTCCTCAAATTTGAAATCTCCCCTCAAAAGGACTTGTCCATCCAACAAAGCATTTAAGGCTCTTACATTGTCTCTTACATGTCTCCCACTTGGCATTTAACTCATCTTTCATCCCCCCTAAACATGTCATCTCATCAAATTCAAATTTCAAACTTGCATATGGATCAAAATGTGCTCAACCTTCATCCTATCAAATGTTGACAAGTGGCACCTTGCCATTGGTTGATTGTTAGTCCCACATTGCTTCATTTTTGGCATTCATCCATCTTAGCATTCTATAAATGAAGAGCTTATCCTTCATTTTATCCATCCACAAATTGAGTAAACTTACTATACTCAAATTCATAGCAATTTTCATCCATCTCATTGAATCATAGCTAGGTTTTTGCAGATTTTAGCTTGGAGCATTCATCAATCTTCATCAAATCATCAAAGCTAGCATTGGAGTTGGGAAAGGGCCAATTTTCACATCAAATTGGCACCAATTCCCCCATGGGATCAAGAGTTTGCATTGCTTTCAATAGGATTTAATCTACTTTCTTGTTCTTTCATTATTTTCTTTTCTTCATTCCTATTTTGAGCTTTGTTAATGGATTTCATGGGGAATCCTTGTTATTACTTGCATTTGATCTCCTAATGTATTCATTTGTTGTGTTTTTTAGGTATTTGGATTAGGGTTCACAAAAGCCATGAACAATGAAATAGCAGCCATAGAGAAAAATGACACATGGGACTTAGTAGAATTACCACAAGAGAAAACAAGCATAGGAGTTAAGTGGGTCTACAAAACAAAACTTAATGAGAAAGGCCAAGTTGAAAAGCATAAGGAAAGACTAGTAGCCAAAGGTTTTGCTCAGCAGCCTGGCATAGACTACGAAGAGACATTTTCACCAGTGGCAAGATTGGACATAGTTAGAACAGTATTAGCAATAGCAGCAAAACACCATTGGTTAGTTTACCAACTAGATGTCAAATCTGCATTTCTAAATGGAATTTTGAATGAAGAAGTATATGTTGAACAACCACCTGGATTTGAGATTGAAGGACAGGAACATAAGGTTTATAAACTGAAAAAGGCCCTATATGGATTGAAACAGGCACCAAGGGCATGTTATAGTAGAATAGATTCTTATCTACTTAACAAAGGGTTCAAACATAGCAACAATGAACCTACATTGTACACAAAGACAGACTTGCAAGGTAAAATTCTAATTGTATGTATCTATGTTGATGACTTGTTATACACTGGTAATTTGCATCTTGAGGAATTTAGGCTTGCTATGGAAAGAGAATTTGAAATGACCAATCTCGGTCACATGAAGTATTTTTTAGGCCTCGAAATTGAGCAATCTGAGCAGGGTATTTTCATCAGCCAAAAGAAGTATGCATAGGATGTGTTGACCAAATTCAGAATGAATAACTGCAAGACAATTAGTACTCCTATTGTTCCAGGTACCAAATTGAGCAAAAATGATGAAAGTGCAGCAGTAAACTCTACATCATACAAGTAGTTAGTAGGGATCCTAATGTATTTGACAACAACAAGGCCAGACATTATGTTTGTAGTTAGCCTTCTTTCCAAGTTCATGGAGTCACCGAAGGAATCCCATTGGAAGGCAAGGAAGAGAATATTAAGATATATTGCAGGAACAACACAACATGGTATTTTGTACACAGGTTCTAAAGACAACCAACTCATTGGATTTACAGATAGTGACTTTGCAAGAAGTGTTGATGACAGAAAGAGCACCTTCGGTTATGCATTTTGTTTGGGCACGGGTATAATTTCATGGGCGTCCAAGAAGCATCCCATAGTCACCATTTCATCTGCAGAGGCAAAGTATGTAGCAGCTACATCAGTAGCTTGTCAAGCTGTATGGATGAAGAGATTAATAAGTGATATTGAACCAGAAACAAAGAAGGAGCCAATTACTATATTTTGTGATAACAACTCAGCGATAGCACTTTCCAAAAATCATGTTTTCCATCAGAAGAGCAAGCACATCGACACCCGTTACCACTTCATTAGAGAGCTAGTCAGCAATGGAGAAGTTAGTCTGCAGTTTTGCAACTCTAAAGATCAATTGGTAGACATATTTACTAAGCCATTGGCAAAAGAAAACTTTGAATTTCAAAAACAACATTTAGGAATTGTCAGTGCTGAAAACATTGTAATGAAAGTGGAGTCAAAATTAAGGGGGAGTGTTAGATGTAATTATTGACGCCACCTATAAATGTCACTCATGTCTTTGTTTTTGTTAAGTTCATGCATAGTAGTCAGGGAGTTAGTTCTAGTATTTATTGTGAACATTAATGAGCTCGAACGCTCCATCCTTTTTGCTTTGTTTTTACTCTATATTTTCCAGATCAATTTTATGTTATGCAATCTAACTTTTGTGAATATTCTCCATCTGCTAAAATACTGACATACCATCGTAGTGACCGTAGATCGAAACCCAACTTTCCTCATTGAATCTTCTACGCATGGGGCCAATGTGAGGTTTTACAGGTAAACCTTGGCGAAATCGACAGTCGATGAAGCTGCTAACATTGCCATGCAAAAAGATTAATTGACACCATATATCATCTCTACACATTCTAATTACACACTATATTTTCTTAAACAGGAGAGGGGATTTAACTTTACTTAAACATGCACCCTCCACAATTACTATCACACCACCAAAACATAAATACAACAGTATTAGATGGCCTCCTTTCCCAAAATATAAATTGACCATTAAAGCACCATTTTTTATAACGGTCGATGCATGTTTCTCCCACTCACTTCCATGCATGCAAAACATTACATGCACACTGTTGTACTCTATGATGTTCATTTTAATTGCATGTAATTTAGATTAAATTTCTTAGTTATTTAATTTATGTTTTATTCTAAGTTATTTTTAATTATTTTATCTTTCAAACACTCAATAATCAAAAAGACATATTTCATTAGTTTGTCTTTCTCAATTCAATAGTCAATTTGTGCAAAGGTGAGAGGTGACATTTTTGGCCCACCATCATTTTGCACTTACCCTAACATTTTGGGGGAAATCCTCCTAATAGGAAAAATATGATCTAAAAATTATATTAGTGGAGCTAGACCAATGATTACAATGTAATGCCCCAAATTCACACACCAACTTAACAAGTTAATGCAAGAAGACCTTGCTCACTTCTCAATTCAAGCTCAATCAAAGAGGAAAGCAAGAGAATTTAACATGCTTTAAAATTCAAATTCAAATAACACAAAGTTGCTAAAACAAATTATACGGTTAGTATGTAACCATAACTGCAATGCATTAAACTTTTGTTGGTCACTTGGACTAAATTCTCCTCTTCTATTTTTTCAACTCTTACTCTGTATTTTCCTTTGTATTCTCCATTTGATAATGTTCTGCATATCGCTTGCTATTCAATGCCTCCCCTTCTATTTTTTTTTACTTGTCCAATTCTTCATTCTCCAACGCACATGTCCTTCATGGTTACAAACCCACCATTCTGTTCAATGGTGCTATGTTCTTCACTAGACTAACCTCTCAATTCTATCAACCTCCTTCCTCTCTGATGTGCTTCCCTTTCAGTTGTGCCTTGTATTTTCACTGATGTGCACCCTTATTCTCCATCGCTGCACACATTCCTCCTCCCTCACTATTGTACACTGAGTCTTATGTTTTTTTTTCCTTCAAATGGTAAATATTCCTTGTCTCTCAACCTTCCACCCCAAGGGTCTATTGGCCTTATCTTTCACTTATAGCTATGCACCCTTCAACTCTATGCATTCTTCTTTAACTCTACATATTTTTTTCCTATTTAATGTCTCTCTATCTTCATTTTGGCCAACCTCACAAATCTACCAGTCTCTCCCAAAGAACCATGACCTTTCATTCTCCCATCGATCCCTCTTCATAGAAGTTGAAAAGGCATAATTGAGGCATTGATCTCTTCTTTTTAAATTATATATTTTAATGACAAGTTGATGGTATCATTGCAATTAATGAGAGAACATTCCCTTGAGGAAATTTTTTGTTCAATTCATGTGTTGACTTGTGGTTCCAAATTTGTGTATATGCCAAGCAAGGAAATCACAACTTCATCTAACAAAATCTTTGTTTCAAATATTCCATACAAAGGTTGTGTAATTTTCCATTACATATGCCAAGTTATTTGTTTGAAAGCTTTGAAAAATATATTTTGCACATATCCTGGAATCCTCGCAGTAGATTTAATAACTCATTCAAACAATTTATGTACATAATCTATGCTTCACCACCATCGCCTTGTTGGACTTTTATAGTGAAATCAAGAAATTTAAGAGGTTTAGGAACTGACCAAAGAGAAAACCAAAATAAACCAAAACCAAAACAGCAAAAAACAAATCAATAATTTCTTTTTGGTTGGTATTGATTGCTCATTCACCCGCTTGCTGCTGCATTGGACATGCCAGGTAAGTGAAATGCTCCTTGAGTTGGTAAACTCAGGAAAATTGGAAGGTGCATGGGATGGTAATCCCATGTTTATTTTTTATCCATAGTTTCTCCTTTTCTATGGGATCCTTCCCTCTTTGACTGTTATGCTTAGCCTCTACACTCAAGGAAACTCCAATAGTGTTATTTTATTTATCTGAGCAACCTCCTATCATAGGTCCACATCTATGACCACAACATCCTTTTGGAGTATTCTTCTTTGTGCCTTCATTGCACCATTGCAATAAATCATATTCCAATCTACCCTTTCCTCTTGAAATTTGCTCCTTAATTGGTTGCAAATCACTATACTCAGTCCATTTCTCTTCCTCTATTTGTTGCTTCTTTGCACAACAACAAACAATAGAGCTAGATTCTTTCATCTACTTCTCTTTCTCTTTCAAAGAATTCAACATATAATTTTGTCCATCTTTCCATTTAATGGTATAAAAATTCTTTCTACAATCATAGATGGCCTCCCTGTCAAAATTCCATGGCCTTCCCAACAACACATGACATGCAGTCATATGCATAACATCACACAACACCTCATCTCTATAAGAGCCAATCTGGAAATTAACTAAACACTTCTCACTCATAGTCATTTTGAGTTCCTTTTGTAACCAAGAAAATTTGTATGGACAAGGATGCTTACACCTTTTCAAACCTAGATTTTTACCATCTCATTTGAAACTAGGTTATTTGTATTACCACTATCTACTATGATTTTGCAAAACTTACCTCAATCCTTGTATATAGTTCGAAAGAGACTCTGTCTTTGGGATGGTTCCTCTTCAACTAGCTTTGGATTCACCAACACTCTCCTGATCATGAGAGATTCACCTTCTTTTGAGTCTTCACCTTTTGAGGATGCATCACCTTCCTCATCTTCTTGTTCCAAATGGTTTCTTGCTACACTCTTCTTGTTTCTTTCTTGTATTTGAGGACACTCATAGGCATAATGACCAAATTCTCCACATTAGTAACATCTACCTAGAAACCCTCTGTTGCTGCTACTTGATCCTCTTGCTAATACCTCCTTTTCTTTGGTGTTCTATCCCACCTCTTTACCCCATTTGGGCTTGAATTCTTCCTCAATCTACTTTCCTTTTCCATTGCCCACTTGTCTCTTTTCAGTTGAAAATCTTCCCTGACTTTTGGAAGTGTTTAATTGCTTCCTCATTAACTTCTCCTTAGCATTTAATGTATATTGGTATGCTTCCTCCACCATAGTAATTTTCAGCATAATCATTTCATCCTGGATGTTAAACCGCAAGCCATTCACATACCTGGCTACCTTTTCCCTATCAATTTCATGCCTTCGAGATCGAATGGCTAGCTTGTAAAACTCCTCTGTGTAATATTTTACACACATCATTTTGATTCATATTTTGCAACTTCTTGAATAACTCCATCTCATAATCTCCAAGTATGAATTTTTTCTTCAATCTTGTCACCATCTAGTTCTACCTCATCATTCGTGGATCTCCATCCATTTCCCACTCTCTCGGCAACCCTTTCCATTATAATGAAACATTCCCTTTCAATTTCGTTTGGGCTATCTTTACCCACTACGAGTCTCTAATTTTCTCCATTTCAAAGTATTCCTCCATCTCTCCAATCCAATCAATTAACTCTTACAGATTTAATGTTCTAGAAAAGTTTGGCACATCCATTTTACTAAGGCTTTTTTTATTCTTGAAAGAGCTCTCAAAAATATTTCATGTCTAGCATTTTCTAGCCATTCTTCTTCTTCTCTTCCTTGTTCTTCCATTCCACTCTCATCTTCTTCTTCACTAATAGGATCTCTCGCATTACCAATAAATAATCTCACCTTGTTTCTAATATTGTTTCTAATATCATCTCTTATCATGTCTCGAAATCATTCCAACACTACTTCTAATCTGATTCTTTCTATTCATGGCGACATCTTTTTAAATCAACAACTTGTCCTTCTCAACTCTCAATTGTTTCAGAATCCACACACACCTGCAACAATCCTCTTGAGCTCTCAAAAATGGTTACTCACTTCCCACAAGTCATGGTGAATCCTCTCCATGCTCAGGATCTCCCACTCTGATACCAATTGATGAAAGAATACCTTGCTCACTTCTTAATTCAAGCTCAACCAAAGAGAAAAGCAAGGGAATTTAACATGCTTTAAAATTCAAATTCAAATAACATAGAGCCTTTGAAAAAAATTAAACATTCAATATGCAACCATAATTTCAATGCATTAAACTTTTTTTGTCACTTAGACTAAATTTTCCTCTTTTATTTGTTCAACTCTTACTCTTCATTTTCCTCTGTATTCTCCATTTGACAATGTTTTGCATATGGCTTGCTATTTGATGCCTCCCTTTCTATTTTTTTTACTTGGCCAATACTTGATTCTCTAGTGCATGTGTCCTTCATGGTTGCACACCCACCATTCTATTCAATGGTGCTATGTTCTTCACTAGACCGACCTCTTAAGTCTATCAAGCTCCTTCCTCTCTATTGTGCTTTCCCTTTCGGCTACACCTTCTATTTTTCACTAATGTGCACCCTTATTCTCCATCGTTGCATATTCCTCCTCCCTCACTGTTTCACATTGAGTCTTATGTTTTGTTTTCCTTCACATGGTCAATATTCCTTGCCTCCCGACCTTCCCCCCAAAGGTCTGTCAACCTTCCCTTTCACTTATAGCTGTGCACCCTTCATTGCTACACATTCTTCTTTAACTTTGCACATTTTTTCTTATTTTATGTCTCTTTATCTTCATTTTGGTTGACCTCGCTATTCTAATAGTCACTCCCAAATACCTATGACCTTCCTTTCTCCAATCAATCCCTCTTCATAGAAGTTGAAAAGGCATAATTGAGGCATCAATCTCACCTTTTTAAATTCTATATTTTAATGTCAGGTCGATGATATCATTGCAATTAACAAGAAAACATTCCCTTGAGGCACTTTGTCATTCAGTTCATGTGTCAACTTGTGGCTCCACATTTGTGTATATGTTGACCAAGGCAATTACAACTTCATCTAAAAAAATATATGTTTCAAATATTCCATACAAAGGTTGCAAAATTTTCCGTTACACCTACCAAGTTATTTGTTTGAAAGATTTGACAAATCCATTTTGCACATATCTTGCAATCCTTGCAGTAAAGCCAATACCTCATTCAAACAAATTATGTACTTGATCTATGCTTCACCACCATCGCTTTGCTAGAGTGTCATAATGAAACCAAGGAATTTAAGAGGTTTAGGCACTAACCAAAGAGAAAAAAAAACCATTTGAAACTATGGAAAACAAATCAGCAATTTTTTTTGGTTAGTGTTGATTGCGCATTCACTCGTGTGCTCCTGCACCATAATTGGAATACTTAAGATTTTAAAAAATATATTTATTTAAATCATAAAGTCATATAGACAAATTGATATAGTAAACACTATGTATATTAGCTAGAAAATAACAACAAAACAACTTACCCAATAAAAAAAATACATATTCATAGCAACGTACCAACAATAACAACTTCCACATCAATGCTTGTATAAAAACACCACCAAATTACACAAAATTATTTTTTCTCTAAAAAATATTACACATCCAAGTTAACTTATGTAGGAACCAGTGCCTTATACAACAATATCAACTTATGTTGCAAGGAAAAACCTTGTTTAGAAATAAAAACACATGAGATTCTACAATAAAAAGCATATAAAATCACATGCACACACCTAAATATCTTAATAATCCTCTTGTGCAAAAATAAGGTAAGATAATGATGTGACCCAACTATTGACAAAGCCAAATTGATAGCTTATCTAGCAACTAGGGACACTTATGCAACCATACTCTTGGATCATTTGACCACTAGCTACATATTACACAACCTTTGGGATAACTTGTGTAGAAAGGAAAAATTTGTGCTACAAACACTACAAGCTTGTTCAACCCCCAAAAGAGTAGTAGCTAACAAAATTAGCCAAAGACCGTGATAGTAAAAGTAAAAAATTTCACCTTGAAAAGAATACGAAAGGTAAGATATGAATCTTATAGAAATCGTAAATCAAAAACTAATTTATCATTTTTTAATTAGCCACAAATTTATATAGAACAATGGTATGAATACCAATTTCTCAATAAGATTTTATATTTAATAATATTTTTTGTATTTTAACTCTTAAAAAAAAGTTTATATTTAGATTTCAAGAGCATATAAGAAGGAATATCAAACTTAAAAGATAAGAAAAATAATTAAATTCTCATGATTCATCTTTTTAGTATTCTTATAGAAAAGTGTATGTAATAACACATTAAGTAATTTATCAAACATAACCAATATGTATAAAACAACCTAGTGTCTCCTTTTAAAATTCATGAATGGTAATTAACTAGGCAAGCTTCCATGTTGAGTTTAATTTTTAAATTTCCCTTTCAAAACACATTGCACAACATTTGTACAACTATGATATAACTAGTAGCTTATCTATCTTATTATATAATATATATAAGTAAAGAACTCTTAATTATTTATCTTACCTCATAAAAGAAAAATCTTATGAAACTCCATTTTATAAAATGGAACTCCTAAAATATAATATAAAAGTATATTAATATTATAATACAAAATAATATTATTTTTGTTATAGTATGTGATAGTTTCAAAGAATATGGATTTTTACCTCTCTTCAATTTGAAGCAATGAGAACATTCAACAATGAGATTGATAAAGAGAAGTACAATTTTAACAACACAACTTCTGTCAATAGTGATCGCCAAAACTGTTGATTCCTTCATCTTTTATAAGTTGTGGAATTATTTTTCAATTCTACAGTACATTACATTTTAAGGTGCTAAAGCTATTTATTTCTTCTCCTTTTTAAGTTGTGGAGTTACATTTTCATTGAAATATGTTAAGTGTGAAGTACAAAGTTAAAACATAGTTGACAAAGATTTCATGATTAAATTTTTTTTCCGTGTATTTAACTTGCTTCAATTTTAAGGACTTGTAATTGAATTTTATTTCAAACATAATTTCAGCATTTAAATTTTGTCTTGTGTTGCAGAGCATTTGGAGGATTTTGAATATTGAGAGGGATACTCTTAAATATTAGCTCAAATTGATGAGTCTTGAATCTTTTTAGCATTTTAAATAGTTTTGAGGTGCAAATTTCTTCAGGTGACATTAAAGTCATTCTAGACTTCCCTCTCTAAAATCAAAAAAATATGTGAAGTGTGAAGTATAAAGTTAAAACACAATTAACAAATCTTTCATGCTTAAATTTTTTTCGTGTATTTAACTTGCTTCAATTTTAAGGACTTATAATTAAATTTGATTTCAAATGTAAGTTTAGCATTTAAATTCCACCTTCTATTGTAGAGCATCTGTAGGATTTTAAATACTAAGAGGGATTCTCTTAAATATTAGCTCAAATTGACAAGTCTTGAATCTTTTCAGCATTTTAAACATATTTGAGGTACAAATTTCTTCAGGTGACATTATAGTCATTCTGGCCTTCCCTCTCTAAAACAAAAAAAAATATGCCCCATTTACAAGAACCTTTAGTACTTTAAGTTATCCTTTACATGTATTTTATGATGGTTTTATATATTTCCATATATTAAGTCTATTTATTTAGGCTATGGAATACAATTGATTCATAGCCACCTTTTAGTTCAAGTTTTTAGTCACATTTTTAAGGTCACATTTACAGTCCTTTACAAATGAAAGACTGGCCACAATCCATAAGATTGTTATACACTTGTTATGGGTGATTTGAAGATACACTCCATTTATGACTATCATGGGACTTATTGAGGATGAAAAATCATTATGATCATAAGGAATATTGATAACTGATCAAAGATCTTTATAACATAAATTATACATAAATGTCCCTATACATGACTATCCTCTTGTGTCTTTTGATAGATCCTTATGAAAGTTGAATTCTGCTACCCATGCACTTGTTGCCCCTACATTTTTCAAATTCTTCCTTTGGTTATCATGACTTGCATGAACCCTACCTCTCTTCAACTTATCTTGACTTGAATATAATACAATATTTTCTTATTGTCATCTATGCCATCATAAGTAATAACATATACATAGGTTGAAAGAGATGTCACTTTCTTACCATGACCTTTTATTGGCTTGCAAAAAAAACTCTCAACATAGAAAAAAGATTGAAGACACCATAGGGAGGAGCAAGGTTGAATCTTTCTTGTATCACCTCTTGTTATGTTATTTGAGGAAAGAAATATTATGCAGCCAGGCCCAAGGCAAGAAAAGTATCATTAAGAACATATAGGTAACATAAAGACTCTAACCTTTAACTGCAATCTGCCTCTCCATAGTCCATATTTCAACTATCATCTCATGCAACATATGTCTTGAAGATGTTTAAGATTTAACATCACTATCTATAGGTATTAGGGTTCCTTATTCATATAACTTGAAAGCTCTAGAGGCATTTGTTAGACTATCTCTTTTATCCTTTTAGCATCACTATGCTTTGTCTTCCTTATTGTCACTTAAATCTCGGACCTTAGTCCTTCAAACTATATTGAGTATAAATTCCATTATCTCACTAAGCATGTACAATCCATAGATATCAATGTCACCATTTTTCATGCTGAGTAATGAACTTAAAATTCTATCACTATCTAGATAAGGTTCTTTCATCATTTACAGACCTTTCTTTACTAAGGTTTTTGGGAATGTGATTGTCACCCTATTCTCTCTCGTAGACCTTGCCACTGCCCTGTTGATGTCTAATATGTCCATTAAATGAAAGATCGACAGTCATGCTTGTTGACCTAATAATAACTATCATGTCTATGTTCTTAGTTCCTTTTAATCATCATACCACTCATAAGACTTTTAATTTACTAAAGTATTGAAAAGTATGCAAGACTATCCTCCATTATTTTCATACCCATTTAAAAGACTTAAAACTTAAATTGAAAAACATATGTGAAGTGCCAAGTACAAAGTTAAAACACACTTAACAAAGATTTCATGCATAAATTTTTTTCCATGTATTTAACTTGCTTCAATTTTAAGGACTTGTAATTAAATTTGTATCAAACATACGTTTATCATTTAAATTATGCCTTCTATTGCAGAGCATTTGTAGGCTTTTAAATACTGAGAGGGATAATCTTAAATATTAGCTCAAATTGATGGGTCTTGAATCTTTTTAGCATTTTAAATGGATTTGAGGTGCAAATTTCTTCAGGTGACATTATAGTAATTTTGGTCTTCTCTCCCTAAAATCAAAAAAATATGCTCCATCTACAAGAACATTTAGTACTTTAAGTTACTCTTTACATGTATTTTATGTGATGGTTTTATATATTTTGATATATTAAATCTATCTATTTAGGCTATGGAATTCAGCTGATTGATAGTCACCTTTTAGTTCAAGTTTTTAGTCATAGTTTTAAGGTCACATTTATAGTCCTTTATGAATGAAAGAATAACCAAAATCTATAAGACTGTCATAAACATGCTATGGATGATTCGAGGATATAGTCCATTAATGACTGTCTTAAGACTTATCGTGGATGAACAGTCCTCATAGTCATAAGGAATATTGATAATTGATCAGAGATATTTGTAACATAAATTATAAATCAGTGTCTCTATACATGACTATCCTCTTGTATCTTTTGATAGATCCTTATGAAAGTTGAATGATGTTTCCCATGCACTTTTTTCCCCTACATTTTTCAAATTATTCCTTTGATTATCATGACTTGCATGAACCCTACCTCTCCTCAGCTTGTGATGACTTGAATATCATACAATCTTTTCTTATTGTCATCTATCCCATCATAAGTAATAACATACATAGGCTGAAAGAAATCCCACTTTCTTACCATGACCATTTGTTGGCTTGCAAACAAAACTCTCAACATAGAAAAAAGATTGAAGACACCATAGTGAGGAGCCAAGTTGAATCTTGCTTGTATCATCTCTTGACTGTAATTTTCCTCTCCATAGTCCATCTTTCAACTATCATCTCATACAAGAATATGTATTGATGAAGTTTAAGGCTTAACATCACTATCTATAGGTATTAGGGTTCCCTAATCATATAACTTGAAGGATCCAAAGGCATTTGTGAAACTATCTCTTTTACCCTTTTGGCATCATTGTGATTTATTTTCCTCACTATCACTTAAATCTAAAACCTCTTTCTTTCAGACTCTATTGAGCATAAATGTTCCATTATCTCACTAAGCAATGCAATCCATATATATCACTACCACCTTTTTTCATGTCGAGTAATGAACTTAAATTTCTATCACTATCTAGATTAGACTATTTCATCATTTATAAATCTTTCTTCACTAGGGTTTGATGGAATATGATTGTCACCCTATTCACTGTCATAGACCTTGCCATTTCCCTATTGATGTTTGAGATGTCCCTTAAATGAAAGATCAATTGTCACACTTGTTGACTTGATGATAACTATCATGTATGTGTTCTTAGTTCCTCTTAATCATCAAACCACTCATAATACTTTTGAGGTCCTAAAGTATTGAAAAATATGCATGATTTTCCTCTATTACTGTCATGACCATTTAAAAGACTTAAAAATTAACTTCAAAAAAATATGTGAAGTGTGAAGTACAAAGTTAAAACATAGTTAACAAAGCTTTCATGCTTAACATTTTTTTCATGTATTTAACTTGCTTCAATTTTAAGGACTTGTAATTAAATTTGATTTCAAATGTAAGTCTAGCATTTAAATTCCACCTTTTGTTGCAAATAATTTGTAGGCTTTTAAATACTGAGAGATATACTCTTAAATATTAGCTCAAATTGATGGGTCTTGAATATTCTCAACAATTTAAATGGATTTGAGGCACAAATTTCTTCAGGTGATGTTACAGTCATTTTGGTCTTCCCTCTCTAAAATAAAAAAAATATGGCCCGTCTACAAGAACCTTTAGTACTTTAAGTTATCCTTTACATGCATTTTATGATGGCTTTATATATTTTCATAT
This sequence comes from Sequoia sempervirens, assembly GCA_007258455.2. NCBI lineage: Eukaryota > Viridiplantae > Streptophyta > Pinopsida > Cupressales > Cupressaceae > Sequoia > Sequoia sempervirens. The sequence continues at coordinate 259,876,902 of VDFB02086081.1, forward strand.
ATTAAGTCTATCTTTTTAGGCTATGGAATGCATATGATTGATAGCCACCTTTTAGTTCAAGTTTTTAGTCACAATTTCAAGGTCACATTTACAATACTTTATGAATGAAAGATTGACCATAATCCATAAGACTATCATAAACTTGTTATGGCTGATTTGAGGATACAATCCATTAATGACTATCATAAGACTTATTGAGGATGAACAGTCATCACAGTCATAAGGAATATTGATCATTGATCAAAGATCTTTATAACATTAATTATATATCAGTATACCTGTACATGATTGTTCTCTTGTTTATTTTGATAGATCCAAATAAAATTTGAATGATGATGCTCACGCAAATTTTTCCCCTACATTTTTCAAATTCTTCCTTTGGTTATCATCACTTGCATGAACCCTACCTCTCCTCAACTTCTATTGAATTGAATATCATACAATCATTTCTTATTATCATATATGCCATCATAAGTAATAACATACATAGGTTGAAAGAACTGCCACTTTCTTACCATTACCTTTTGTTGGCTTACAAACAAAACTCACAACATTGAAAAAAGATTGAAGACACCATAGTGAGGAGCTAGGTTGAATATTTCTTGTTTCACCTCTTGTTGCATTATTCGAGGAAACAAATATTATGCAACCAACCCCAAGGAAAGAACAATATCATTAAAAATATATTTGTAACACAAAGACTCTAACCTTTAACTGTAATCCACCTCTCCATACTCCATGTTTCAACTTTCATCTCATATAGGAATATGTCTTGATAAATTTTAAGATTTAACATCACTATCTACAGGTACTAGGGTTCCCTATTCATATAACTTGAAAGATCCAGAGGCATTTATTAGACTATTTCTTTTACCCTTTTAGCATCATTGAGCTTTGTCTTCATAATTTTCACTTAAATCTCAAACCTCATCCCATTAGACTCTATTGAGCATAAATTCCATTATCTCATTGAGCATATACAATCCATAGATATCACTGCCATCATTTTTCATGCTGATTAATGAACTTAAAATTCTAACACTATCTATATAAGGCTCTTTCATCATTTTCATACCTTTCTTCACTAGGGTTTGAGGGAATGTGACTGTCACCCTGTTCACTCTCACAGACCTTGCCACTGCCTTGTTGATGTCTGAGTTGTCCCTTAAATGAAAGACCCATTGTCATTCTTGCTAACCTGATAATAACTACCATGTTTGTGTTCTTTGTTCCTCTTAATGACTGAACCACTCATAATATTTTTGAGGTCTTGAAGTATTGAAAAATATGCATGAATTTCCTCCATTACTGTCATGCCCATTTAAAATATACTTAAAAATTAACATGTTCCTCACAGTCATTTAAATATCAAACCTCATTCCTCAAGACTATATTGAGCATAAAGCCCATTATCTCACTGATCATATACAATCCATAGATATCATTGTAATTATTTTTCATACTAAGTAATGAACTTAAAATTCTATCATTGTCTAGATAAGGCTCTTTCATCATTTACATACCTTTCTTCACTAGGGTTTGAGGGAATGCAACTGTCACCCTATTCTCTCTCATAGACCTTTCCATTGCCTTGTTAATATCTGAGATGTCCCTTAAATGAAAAACCCATTGTCACACTTGTTTACTTGATAATAAATATCATGTTTGTGTTCTTGGTTCCTCTTAATCACCAGATGACTCATAAGACTTTTGAGGTCCTAAAGTATTGAAAAATATGTATGATTTTCCTCCATTACTACCATGCCCATTTAAAAGACTTAAAACTTAACCATCCCTAACTATCATGTTAACTGAAATGTTTAGAAGCTTTTGTTAATAATCTTCATGACCCTGATGATATCATTGCCTATATATTTGGTAAATAACTTGCAATATTTCCACCCACATCAAGGAAACTGAGCCAGACATATCAACTCATATTAGGGTATTCAATTGTGTGAAGAACACCTTCTTTGGAAAATATCTTGGAAGAAAACTATTAGGAAGCTTTTGAATAAGAATTTCTACTATCTAAAGAGCATAAATCAAAACTTGGGGATCTTTCGATCTTAGAACTCTAGCCAGAAATATTGATGTGTTTGTCACATAAAATAGAGATGTCAACATATCAACCATGTTAAAAATACACCAAAAAAAGCTATGGTTGATCATACAACAAATTTTCATGAGCAATTTTTTTTGCCATTGTTTGAATCATATCATTATGTTACTTGGATCATTATTGGAAGTATGATCTGAGACTAACAAACATAATTGTTTCCATGTGTTTATTATCAAAGTTTTCTGCCGCTTCTTGTGTGTAGACCATTCCTTGTTACTTCTACAAAACTATTATTTGATCCCCCAGTATTTTTCCTTTTTTGAACAGAGGAATTCGACTTTGAGTCAATGGAGGATTCTTTATTATGTCTAGAACACATGAAAATGAACTAATTTCATCTTGAAAATAATTTCCTTTTATTGGTCACTTCCCTTTCATTATGGAAGATGAATGATCATTCTCTTATAGCCTAATATTTTCCACATCACCAAAACACTTAGTAATTTATTTTGATTTTAGTCATAAAATTTCCTATCTATATTATTGTGTTATGATATTTTGATTTAACCAATATATTTAAAGATCAAAATTAGGATGTAGGTTTTAAATTGGAGTTCATAAATTTTGAACTAATTAATCAGATTATATTATTTTGATATATGTGTTTGGTTGTCAATGTCAATTCTTTCCAATTTGCAATACAATAATGAATGCCTAGAAAATGATATATCTCAAAATATTTTAATCTCTATTTCACAATATTTTGATGTTCATACAGATTGTGAGATGGAGGGTAGGAAAGAGCCAATTGAGTAGGGACTAGTAGTGGATGAGGAGAATATTGGACAACCATTGCTAGCGACAAAAGACAATGTTGAAGGTAATATAAGGGTGGAAGCATCTAATGATAGAAGCAAATAGTAGGGAAAGGCAATTTTGGTCAATGAAATATGATAGGGGCAGAGCTAATTGAAATAGAGACAACAAGGGAAGGAGATAATGGCCAGTAACCAATCATAGGGGTAGGGAATATTGGCTAGTAACATATGATAGGGGCAAGGAATATTGGCCAACAACATATGATAGGGGCATGGAATATTGGCTAGCAATAGATGATATGAGTAGGGAATAATGAACCACCACCAATGGATGAACACATCTATAGAGAATTTAATCAATTGTAGAATGTTGCTTGCATGTTGGTAGGAGTGTTAGTGGCAGCTATGCTCACCACAACCACCGGTGTTAGAGAGCTAGAAAGAATGAAAAACCAAGTTGCATTTAGTTTTCTTTTACTTGCAGGCTTTGTAACCACATTGTTTTCCATGGTAATGTACAATATCATTTCATGTGTCTACTTGTGGTTCCAAATTTGTGTATATGTCGGCCAAGGTAATTACAACTTCATCTAAAAAAATATATGTTTCAAATATTCTATAAAAAGGTTGCAAAATTTTTCATTACATTGACCAAGTTATTTGTTTGGAAGCTTTGACAAATCCATTTTGTACATATCCTGCAATCCTCGTAGTAGAGCCAAGACCTCATTCAAACAATTTATATACCTGATCTATGATTCGCCACCATCGCCTTGCTAGAGTGTCATAATGAAATCAAGGAACTTAAGAGGTTTAAGCATTGACTAGAGAGAAAACCAAAATAAACCAAAACTAAAACTATGGAAAACAAATCAACAAAAAAAAATTCATTGGTGTTGATTGCGCATTCACCCATGTGCTCCTGCACCACAATTGGAATACTTAGGATTTTTAAAAATATTTATTTAATTCATAAATTCATATAGACAAATTGATATAGTAAACACTAGGTATATTAGCTAGAAAGTAACAAAAAAATAAACTTATCCAATAACAAAAATACATATTCATAGCAACATACACAACAATAACAACTTGGACATCAATGCTTGTATAGAAACAACACCAAATTACACAAAATTAATTTTTTTCTAGAAAACATTACACATCCAAGTTAACTTGTGTAGGAGCTAGTGCCTTATACAACAATATCAATTTATGTTGCAAGACAACACCTTGTGTAGAAATAACAAAACATGAGATTCTACAATAATACAAAGCATATAAAATCACATGCACACACCTAAAGTTCTCTACTAATTTGAATTTTTCTCCTCTATAGCTCGATGAATCAGCCTAATGGGGGCCCCAATGGGGCTCCCCCACAAAAGAAGCCTACTCTTTTCCAGAATAGCACTATTTCTCTGACTAGGAGGACCCAAAACATGTCGGGGACTTTGTATATTCTGTTTCCTAGGGGTTTGAACAACCCTATTTTTTTTCCTAGGGGCAAGGACAATTTGTGCTCTATTGACAATGTGGCTTCCTATGCGGAAAAGCTTATAGGAAGTAAAATATTGACTAAGACACCTCAAAATTCTGTGTCAACCTTTTGTACCATGGTGGGGGATGAAGTGGATGTCCCAAATGCAATCTTGAATGATGCTTTGGAGGGTTTGAAGTTGTCTTTGGTGGGGAAGTTCTTTGTTGGACGAACCAATATAGACCAGGTATGAAAATGGGCCTCTGACACTTAGAAATTCAAAGGAAGCATTTCTATAAGTACCATGCCCGAGGGTCTTTTTTTTACGTTTTTTATCCCTAAGGATATGTTAAAGGTTCTCACAGGGGGACCATGGGCCTTTGATAAAAGTTTTAAAACTATTTTGTCTTTATGCAAGTGGAAACCAAGGTGTTATGCCTTTATTGATCTGGGGAAAGTTTCCCCTACCTAGGTTAGGATCCCTAAGTTGCCACTAGAGTTTTGGCATCAGAAGGTTTTTAAGGGGATTACTAACTCCTTTGGGTCTTTGGTCACTATTGAAAAAGTTACTCTTCTTAAATCTAGATTGATTTATGCAAGAATATGTGTGAATGTGGAGGATAACACAGTTCTACCCACTTTTGTTACTCTAAAATCTAAGTTTGGGAAATGGGTTCAATCAATAGAATATGAGAGAGCCACTGTGTTCTGTCAAGGGTGTAATAAATTTGGACATTTGTAGGATGCTTGCAACATAGCTCCTCTTGAACCAAAGATACACCAAATCAAGACACAAGTGAATGCTCCTTTGGAGAATATGACCCTGATGAACATATCAAAGGAATCTGAAACTTCAACACCTAAAAAAGAATTGTTACTCACATAAAATTCCTTGGACCTTGTTCAAGGAAATAATGAGGAAGACCCAACCCTAGAAAAGGATGCTCCAAAAGAAAATATGGAAAGGTTGTTTTCACAGGTTGCTAGGGAACTATCCACACTCCTTTCTTGGTGAAAATGTTGGATTCTGATAAAGGTTTCAGAAACAATAGGATTTCTTCACCTTCAAACTCTGAGGGAGAACAACAAAATGAGCTCCATGAGGAAGGGGAAATTATAAGCCAAAAGAAAAAGTTAAAGACTCTGACCCATGAACTCCCTGAACCAAACTTGGAGGAGGAACACACACCTGAAAGCAAAGATGAAAAATGATGGATAAACACCAAATCACAAAAAAAGAAAAAAACAAATGCAAGGGGAAATAAAAAAGTAGGAAGACCCTAATCAAAGGAAACAAGAATCAAAGAAAGAGCAAGAGATGTGGTAGCAGGGAAGCAGAAAACCCTTGATTCCTTAGTAGGGAACAAACCAAAAAGGAAGTAAGGGAGTACAGCCTCCCACCTGGGGTAGTATTAGCCTGGTACTACTCTCCTGTTCTTTGAACTCATGAAGATACTGTCTTGGAATGTTAGGGGTCTAAATGGCCCCTATAAACAACATGTGCTAAAGGCTTGCTTAGCTGAGGTGAAACCTGATATCCTTTTGATCCAGGAAAAAAAATGAAAAAGGAAAGTTTTGAGAAAGCACTAAAATGGCTTTGGTTGTGTGTTGGTTTTGAATTCAGTGATGTGGAAGCTGCCTCTAGAGGGATTGCTACTTGATGGAACTCTTTGAGGTTTGGTGGAAAGTTGAAATTCGAGAATAAGAATAGTCTCTTAGTTAGTATGGAGGATGAAGATTCTTCCATCAATTGGAATATGGGAAATATCTATGGTCCCAACTTGAGATTGGATAGGCTAGAGCTTTGGAATACACTGGAAGGAGTTATGGAAAATAGAAAAGATGATCTATGGATGCTTGGAGGAGATTTCAACTCCCTGTTGTACCCATCTAAAAAAAAGGAGGTTTAACTGATTGCTCGGATAGTATGATTGACCTCTCAAACTTTCTTGATTCAGTTGGTTTAATGGACATCCCTCTAACTGGATCTCTCTTTACTTGGTCAAATGGAAGGTAGGGAAACCAACTTATCCAAGTAAAACTAGATAGATTTTTGATCTCCTCTAATTGGAACATAATGCAAAATCTCTCCCTTTCAACCTCTCCCAAAACAAGGTCCGACCATAGTGCTCCTCTTTTGGAATGGGATGATAGAGTGATTAGAAAACCATATCCTTTCAGATATGAAATCATGTGGTCCCTCCACCTGGACGTTAAATCTCTAATTGAGGAATGGTGGACTTTGCCTTATGATGGGACCCCTATTTTTATACTTACGCAAAAATTAAAAAGAATTAAAGAAAAGGTCAAGGGGTGGAACAAATACACTTTGTGGAACATCTTTACCACTAAGAAAGACTTGAATTTGAAAATTAAGGAAATCCGAAACCAAATGGAGGCAAGAATTTATGATGATGAGATCTACATCAAAGAAAGGGAGTTGAGAGCCCAATGGCACAAAATAAGTAAGAAGGAGGAAATTTTATGGAAACAAAAATCTAGCATTCAGTGGCTACGGGAAGGAGATAGAAACACTAAGTTTTTTCACCAATCTACTTTGAAGCACAGGGGAAGAAACTGGATCCGATATCTTACCACCCCTAATGGAATTCACCTTGATGATGATGAAGAAATAGCAAAGGAAGTTGTTTCCTTCTTTTCAAACTATCCTGAGCTCCCAAGGATCGATAATTTGGAATTAGAAGAGTTTCTGCAGGTTATACCCAAAGTTATCATGGAGGAAGACTTGAAAGAACTAACAAAGACTGTTTCCATAAAAGAAGTGAAGGAGCTTTCTTTCTCTTTTGGATTTTTTAAACAACCTGGACTAGATGGATTCCCTCCCAGTTTCTTCCAAGTCTACTTGGATATTGTCTCTCAGGACCTCTTTAATGCGGTTAAGGATTTTTTCAGATCAGGAAGACTCTTGAATCAGATGAATACCACTTGTTTAGCCCTAATTCCCAAAACTACTAAGTTTGCTTCAATGAATGACTATAGACCAATAAGCTTATGCAACACCAGGGTATGTGCAGGATCACCATGGAAAAAATAGGCCCTTAAGTGGCAAAAATTACAGAAAAATCAGAGTTGGGAAACTTGACGTAAAAAATTGAATAAGTTATCTATATTATTTCAAATATATGTAAGAATAGAATCTATAGCAAATTTAATGTAGTTTCTAAACTACTAGGTTTATTTTCTATTTTTTAAATATCTATTTGGTGAAAATTTGAAATTTCAATGCAATAGTACTTAAATTTGAGGAAAAAAATAAGGTGTCTATCTGACCACTCTAACCACAATAAAATGATAATATTTTTTTATAATATTTTAGATATAAGTAGAGGACTCATGTCCCGATGTGATGCATATTTTTTTGTAATTTTTTCCAAGTAAATAATTAATTATGAGTTTTTATTACAACTTTTAAAAAATATAAAACTTGTATGTCCACCACCTTAACTTGGTCAAAACTTCATGAAATTCATTTTTTTTAATCCTATAGTATGGAAGCATAGAATGTGACGATGTTTCAGATTCAAAAAGTGATACCATTTGAAAGCTATAGATGTTTTTCAATCACCTATCAATCGGACTTTTGTCGTAATTCAAATAGAAAATAAATAATAATTATTTATTAAATTCAAAGTAAAGCATAATTTATATTGGAAAAAAGCTGAGAATCTCCTCTAAAAACCCTTTTCGTTTCATCAATTTTGGGTAAAAAAAAAGTCGTCAGCCACATGGGCCATCATATCACTTACATATCGCCACTTTTTGACCCATCATGATCCTGAACATACCCACCACTTCTAAGATTTTCTCTAAAATCATAGTAAATAGGTTGAAACTAGTTTTGGGAAAACTGATTGCAGTTAATCAGAAGGGTTTTGTTCAAGGAAGACAAATATTGGATGTTGCAATTTACACCCATGAGATCTTGCACTCTATGGATTACAATAAGAAACCAAGTATGGTCTTGAAACTTGACATCTCCAAAGCCTATGACAGGGTATCCTAGAATTTTTTGTTTGTTATGCAAAATTTCAAATTCACTGGAAAATTCCTCAACTTGATAAAAACTTGTGTCACTACCCTGAAATAATTGGTCTTGGTTAATGGTATTCCTCATGGTTTTTTCTAACCAGGTAGAGGTTTGAGACAGGAGGACCCTTTGTCTCCATATTTGTTTGTCATTGTGGCTGAAGCTTTAGGCCGCAACATACAAAAACAACTTAATAATAAAATATTGAAAGGTTTTTATGTTGCTTCTTTGTTACCCCTACCTCACATCAATAGTTTGTTGATGATACCATTCTTATGGGGGAAGCTTCTATAGTTGAAGCTAAACAATGGAAAGCCATTCTTAATAAATATGCTAAAATATCAGGCTAGTGTATAAAGTATCAAAAAAGAAAAATCTCTTTTTTTAATACTAATTTGATTATGAAAAAAAAATCATAAGGATCTTGGGGTGTCAGGAGGTGGAGTTACCTACTACCTACCTTGGTCTACCTCTATTTTCTCTAAAACCAAAAAAAAACTATTGGAACTATATTGTGGAGAAATTCCAAAAAAAAACCGGCTGGTTGGAAAGGAAAATTGTTGAACTTGGCAGGAAAAATTCACCTCTTAAAGGCTTCTCTATAGAACATACTAGTCTATTACCTATCTATGTTTAATATCCTGGTGTATATAGCTGAGAGAATTGAAACTATTCAATGAATATTTTTATGGTTAGGGGTTGGGAATCAAAAGATTAAAATTGTTCAATAAAGCTCTTGTGGCGAAAATGGGTTGGTTTCTCCTGGAAGGTGAAAATGATTGGGCTCAAATATTAAGTGTGAAGTATCTAAAGAATAAGGAAGCTAATTTTTTTATTAGGAATAAGGAGCTTCTATATGGATCAGTGTTTTGGAATAATCTTCTTAAAACAAGAGGAATCCTAACTAGAGGAGCTAAAATGAGAGTTGGGAATGGGCTAAGTACTGATTTTTGGCAAGACACCTAATCCTCATAGACCCCCTTGTCAGCTTCTGAAGGCCTCCAACAAATCAAAATTAAACTGAAAAGAGGTATTGGAAAAAGGGTCTCTAACTACTTAGTTTGGGAAGGGTTGAAACCCAGGTGGATAGACTTCAAAGATTACCTAAATAGTGTTGTTCTAAGGGGAAGTAGACAACATAACTGGGGCATGGCTTTAGAATTGCTTATGAACCAAATTGGAAATCCTGAACTCTTCTCAAGAAATAGAAAGGATGAATGGATAGGGACAAAAAATGCTACTGGTAGGTTCTCTGTTAAATATGCCTATGAATCCACGATGCAAAAAACTCAAAATTTGGGATCTTTTAACTGGCTCAAGGTATGGGGGAAGAATTTAATCTTGAAAATTATCTATTTTTGGTGGACGGTTATTCATGGTAAGATCCTTACTATAGACAATCTAAATAAAAGAGGCTAGTATCTGGTCAATAGATGTAGTATTTTTAATGAACAAGAGGAAAGTATCATGCATCTATTCTTTCAATGTTCTTATGGTCCAGAAGTTTGGGATTTTTTTCTCAAGATTCTGAAGGTGGAGTGGGTTTTCCTGGCTAATTTTCAAATGTTTGAAGAAGGATGGAGTTTTTGTGCTTACTCTCATAATATTATCATTGATCTTTGGGGACACGTTCCCCTATTTCTGGCTTGGTGCCTATGGAAAGAAAGAAACAATAGGGTGTTTAGAGATACAACTAGGAGTAGTAAGGAGCTATGTTTGACTGTAAAAAAAAAATCAAGAAAACCTAGAAATTTGTTCGTATAACAAAGCTAAGAAAGGTCCAACACAACAAGTGTTAATCATAAAACAACAATAGGGGATATCCCATGACTTAAACAATATAAATTGGGAAAAACAACTTATAAGAAAGAATATTGTCTAGATTCCCCCAGATCTAGGATGGGTGAAATACAACTTTGATGGTTGCTCAAAAGGAAATCCAGGACAGGCTGCTACTGGTGGAATGATCAGGGATGATAAAGGCACCTATCTGGTAGGATACAACAAGGGCTTAGGAATAGGAATGAACAACTTCGTCGAAGCTTATGCTATTTGGATTGGAGTCAGGTATCTCAGAGAGAAGGGATACATCAAGGTGATTATAGAAGAGACTCAAAGCTAATGATTGAATAGATTAACAATAGGGCTAAAATCCCAAGGGGAATTAAAGATCTGTTGGAAGATTGTAAAAGCATGATACAAGATATTCAAGATTATAAAATACGCCATTCCTATAGGGAAGGTAATAATGTCATAGATGCTATGGCCAACCTAGGTGTTAATTAGAAAATTTTAAATGTTTGGGATTTCTCTAATTTTCCTAACCAAATTAAAGAAATTCTTGTTGTGAAAAAACTTGGAAGGATAAATATTCAAATAAGAGGTTGTGTTGATGGGAATGATAATGATTAAAAAGTGTGTTAGGTCATGGTTGCCAATGAGAATGTGGACCCCATGGATACATGATGGCAAGATTACTGGACAAAGGAGGAAGCACATTGTTAGAGGATTGCCAAGTCCTGATGAAATGAAAGGCCAAAGATGGAAAGGACAACTGGGATGCAGAGCATCATACCTTAACAAGAAAGGTTTAATTAAGGAAATAAATCTCATGAGAAAAAATCTTTAGTTCAATCTCTGAAATGAAAGGACTTGTGTTTGCAGCGAAGACAAAATAAGTAATAAACTAGGTGTAATCATTACTAGAAAAGGAGGCGGTGTTGTTATTATTAATAATGATGATGGATGAAAAGGTGATAACCGAGGCATTAGATATTTAATGTATTGTAGCAAAAACCCTAAGTTGTTTACGTTTCAAATGAGTAGCCACAGAGTCACCATTAAAACTGAGCTTGTAGAATTGCCTATTGCCAGTGTCGAGAACAACGAAGGATATAGAAGCAAATTTCTTCTCATCCATAAGAATTACAATACCTAAGACAACACCAAGGGAAGCCCTAGGAAGTGAACTGAACCACATAAATATGAGTCACTTCGCAACAATGAGGAGCTTTGCGGTCTTTCTAAGAGGGTGGGTTTTACCCCATACTTTGCAGCAATAGAAGGGTATAATAAAAAACTAAGCTATAATTTTTCCAATGCTTGGAGGGATGGAAAAGTTAAAATAGGTGGCATTCAGTTTAAAGTGGATGCGAAGCTAATTTCACAGGCGACGGGACTAGCTTACGAGGGAATGAAGGTGGCCAAGGTTAGTAATGGTAAGTATCAAGATTACATTAATAAGTTCTTTGAAGAAAAATAAAAAGTTGAAAGATTTCAAAATGGCTACTCTAGGATAAAGCTTCTGCCCCCGTATCATAATGTTTGTTTCATTATTTTGAAGTATCTTACCCTAGAGGGACACTTCCCCATTCTCAACCACATAATACATCTTGAAAAAATTAACCTTTTGTTCTTTATATTTTCTTCTTTAAGCCATAGTTTAATGTATGGAGCCAACCCTCCATTACACCAGGGCCTTATAAGAGCCATTTGCAAATATGTGTTAGCTATGACTCCAAAGAGAAACCTAGCCCCCAAATTGCTTAAAAACCCCAAGCCCAAAAGCTCAGTAAAAATTAAGATAATAGAAGACCAACCCCATTCCCCAGCCAAAAAAACTAGTAAGAAGTCTTCTAAACCTAAGAATTCGGTGTGGGAGGATTTTCTAATGGTTACACCTGAAAAAAGAAAGGATGTTTCTATGGACCTAGAGGTTAAAAAGAGGAGGAAGCTGATTATTTGAGAACTGGGAGAAGAGGCAGACATGATCACTATACCTGATGACAATGAGATGAAATGCTCAAACCTGGCTAGTAGGTCTAAGAGACTAGAAATGGCAGCTTCAAAGGGGTAGGAAAGTAGTAAGAACTTGCAGAGCCAAGAGGAGAAGAGTACCCAGAACCTGTAGGAAAGAAAAGATATGAAATATTCGCAAATCCCAGAGGAAAAGAGTACCCACAGCCCGCAGGAAAGAAAAGATAAGAAAGTGATGGAGGATAATGATTCTTCCATAGAGGAGATCCCTGATAGCCTGGGTGGTGATTCGGCTGAGAAGGAAGATGCAGAATTGAAAAGTGGTGGTGACAATGGTAAGGAAGACAAGGAAGAGGAGTTGCAATAGGAGGTGTCTTGAGAGGAGGAAGAAGAGAATGTCATGGATAACCAAGAGAGGATGGAAACAAAAGATCAGGAGGAAGAAAATGTCGAGTATAGTGGTAATGAAAGAATTAAAAGATTGGAGGAAATACTACAAATTCTAGAAAAAGGGACGTAATAGAAGGTTGAGGACAACAAAATTCAAGAAAGATTGCAAATTTTAGAGAAATAATTGCAAGAGTATGACAAGGATAGAAGAATCCAAGCTCTAGAAAAGGTGGTTAAGAGTTTATGCTTGGTGGATGATGCTATCATGAAGAAGTATATAATGGCTATGGTATCGAGGATGGCTAAAATTAAAAAGCGGTAGAAGAAAAAAGCAGTGAGCGAGGGTGTGGATTTGTCTGGGAAGATAGAGCTAAAGGATATGGTGGACACCATTGAGGACCTACTAATCATCTGGAAGATGATTAAGGATGCATAACTATGGTGCTTTGTTTTTCCATTCCGTGTTTTTTGTTTAGATGGTTTATTTTGGTGTTTTTTCAAGGGATGTTAAAACTGATAATGGTCGTTGGTGCCTAAAATTTTATGTTTGTAGTTATGCTAGTACTCCTAGTTTTAGTATGGACTCTATTGTTGATATTAGTAGGTATTATAGATTAAATTGGGAGGATGCTTCTTGTGATAGGTTGAACTAATTTTCTACTTCTGATAGAACTGCTATGTTTGAGTATAAGGGTATTGGTTAAGCTTTTTTCTTGTGGGAAGGGGAAGTTTGGTGCACTTCCTTTTTTTTTTGTTTCTTTCCACCTTTTGTTCTGCTAATGTTGTACTATTTTGTTCAAGTTGAGGCCCTTTCCCTGCTTAACCAATCAAAAACAATAAGGTAAGATAATGATGTGACCCAACTACTGACAAAGGAAAATGGATAGCTTATCTAGCAACTAGGGACACTTCTGCAACAATACTCTTGGCTCATTTGACCACTAGCTACATCTTACACAACCTTTGGGATAACTTGTGTAGAAAGGAAAATTTTGTTCTACAAACACTACAAGCTTGTGGAACTCCCAAAAGAGTAGTAGCTAACAAAATTATCTAAAGACCATTATAGTAAAATTAAAAGAGTTCACCTTGAAAATAAAATGAAAGGTAAGATATGAATATTATAGAAATCCTAAGTCTAAAAACTAATTTATCATTTTTTAATTAGCCACAAATTGATATAGAATAATGGTATGAACAATAATTCCTCAATAAGAGTTTATATTTAATAATTTTTTTTTGAAGTTTAACTCTTAAACACAAGTTTATATTTAGATTTCAAGAGCATATAAAAAGGAATCTCAAACATAAAAGATAAGAAAAATAATAAAATTCTCATGATTCATCTTTCTAGTATTCTTATATAAAAGTATATGTAATAACACATTAAGTAATTTATCAAACATAACTAGAATGGTAATTAACTACGCTTCCATGTAGAGTTTACATTTTAGATTCTCCTTTCAAAACACATTGCCCAACATTTGTACAACTATGACATAGCTACTAACTTATCTATCTTATTATATAATATATATAAATAAAGTCAAACTCTTAATTATTTATCTTACCTAATAAAAAAAAAACCTCATGAAACTCCATTTTTTAAAATAGAACTCCTAAAATATAATATAATTATTTTTATTATAATATGTGATTATTTCGAAGAATGGGGATTTTTACCTCTCTTCAATTTGAAGCAATGAGAAAATTCAACAATGAGATTGGTAAAGAGAAGTACAATTTTAATAGCATAGCTTCTATCAATAATGACTGCCAAAACTGTTGATTCCTTCATCTTTTATAAGCATTGGAATTGTATTTCTATTCTCAAGTACATTACATTTTAAGGTGCTAAAGCTATTGATTTATTCTACTTTTTAAGCTTTGGAGTTACATTTCCATTGAAATATGTGAAGTGTGAAGTACAAAGTTAAAACACAGTTGACAAAGCTTTCATGCTTAATTTTTCTTCCATGTATTTAACTTGCTTCAATTTTAAGGACTTGTAATTAAATTTTATTTCAAACATAAGTTTAGCATTTAAATTTTGTCTTCTCTTGTAGAGAATTTGGAGGATTTTGAATACTGAGAGGGATACTCTCAAATATTAGCTCAAATTGACGAGCCTTGAATCTATTTAGCATTTTAAACATATTTTATGTGCAAATTTCTTCACGTGACATTAAAGTCATTCTAGCCTTCCCTCTCTAAAATCAAAAAAATATGTGAAGTGTGAAGTACAAAGTTAAAACACAGTTAACAAATCTTTCATGCTTAAAATTGTTTTCGTGTATTTAACTTGCTTCAATTTTAAGGACTTGTAATTAAACTTGATTTCAAACATAAGTTTAGTGTTTAAATTCCACCCTCTGTTGTAGAGAATTTGTAGGCTTTTAAATACTGAGAGGGATACTCTTAAATATTAGCTCAAATTGATGAGTCTTGAATCTTTTCAACATTTTAAATAGATTTGAGGTACAAATTTCTTCAAGTGACATTACATTCATTTTGGCCTTCCCTCTCTAAAATCAAAAAAATATGCCCCATTTACAAAAACCATTAGTACTTTAAGTTATCCTTTACATGTATTTTATGATGGTTTTATATATTTCCATATATTAAGTCTATCTATTTAGGCTATGGAATAAATGTGATTGATAGCCACCTTTTAGTTCAAGTTTTTAGTCATAGTTTTAAGGTCACATTTATAGTCCTTTATGAATGAAAGACCGAACACAATCCATAAGATTGTCATACACTTGTTATGGCTGATTTGCGGATACACTCCATTTATGACTATCATAAGACTTATTGAGGATGAACAGTTGTCATAGTCATAAGGAATATTGATCACTAATCAGAGATCTTTATAACATAAATTATCAATCAATTCCCCTATACATGACTGTCCTCTTGTGTCTTTTGATAGATCCTTATGAAAGTTGAATGTTGCTGCACATGCACTTGCTGCCCCTACATTTTTCAAATTTTGCCTTTGGTTATCATGACTTGCATGAACCCTACCTCTCCTCAACTTATCTTGACTTGAATATCATACAATGTTTTCTTATTTTCATTGATGCCATCATAAGCAATAACATACATAGGTTGAAATAACTGCCACTTTCTTACCATGACCTTTTGTTGGCTTGCAAACAAAACTCTCAACATAGAAAAAAGATTGAAGACACAATGTTGTGGAGCTAGGTTGAATCTTGCATGTATCACCTCTTGTTGCATTATTTGAGGAAACAAATATTATGCATCCAACCCCAAGGCAACAACAATATCATTAAGAACATATAGGTAACATAAAGACTCTAACCTTTAACTACAGTTTGCCTCTCCATTTTCCATATATCAACTATCATCTCATACTGGCATATGTCTCAAAGAAGTTTAAGATTTAGCATCACTATCTATAGGTATTAGGGTTTCCTATTCATATAACTTGAAATATATAGAGGCATTTGTTAGACTATCTCTTTTACCCTTTTAGCATCACTATGCTTTGTTTTCCTCACTATCACTTAAATCTCAAACCTCAATCCTTCAAACTATATTGAGAATAAATTCAATTATCTCACTGAGCATATACAATCCATAGATATCTTTCTCACCTTTTTTCATGCTGAGTAATGAAGTTGAAATTCTATCACTATCCAAATAAGGCTCTTTCATCATTTATAAACCTTTCTTCACTATGGTTTGAGGGAATGTGACTATTAGCCTATTCATTCTCGTAGACTTTTCCACTTCCCTATTGATGTTTGGGATCTCCCTTAAATGAAAGATCGAATAGCATGTTTGTTGACTTGATAATAACTCTCATGTTTGTGTTCTTAGTTCCTCTTAATCATTGGACCACTCATAAGACTTTTGAGGTCCTAAAGTATGTAAATCATGCATGACTATCCTCTATTACTGTCATACCCATTTAAAAGACTTAAAACTTAACTTCAAAAAAATAATTAAGTGTGAAGTATAAAGTTAAAACATAGTTAACAAAACTTTCATGCTGAAATGTTTTTCCATGTATTTAACTTGCTTCAATTTTAAGGAATTGTAATTAAATTTTTATCAAACATAAGTTTAGCGTTTAAATTTTCCCATCTGTTGTAGAGCATTTGCAGGCTTTTAAATACTAAGAGGGATACTCTTAAATATTTGTTCAAATTGATGGGTCTTGAATCTTTTTAGATTTTAAACAGCTTTGAGGTGCAAATTTCTTTAGATGACATTATAGTTATTTTGGCCTTCCCTCTCTAAAATCCAAAAAATATGCCCCATCTACAAGAACATTTAGTACTTTAAGTTACTCCTTACATATATTTTATAATGTTTTTATATATTTTGATATATTAAGTCTATCTATTTAGGCTATGGATTAAAACTAATTGAAAGCCACCTTTTAGTTCAAGTTTTTAGTCACAGTTTTAAGGTCACATTTATAGTCCTTTATGAATGAAAGACTGAATAGAATCCATAAGACTGTCATAAACTTATTATGGCTGATTTGAGGATACAATCCATTAATGACTGTAATAAGACTTATCTAGGATGAACAATCCTCACAGTCATAAGGAATATTTATAATTGATCAGAGATCTTTATAACATAAATTATAAATCAGTGTCCCTGTACATGACTGTCCTCTTGTGTCTTTTAATACATCCCTATGAAAGTTGAATGATGCTACCCATGTACTTGTGCCCATGCATTTTTCAAATTCTACCTTTGGTTATCATGACTTGCATGAAACCTACCTCTCCTCAACTTGTCATGACTTGAATATCATACAATATTCTCTTATTGTCATCTATGCCATCATAAGTAATAACATACATAGGTTGAAAGAAATGCCACTTTCTTACCATTACCTTTTGTTAGATTGCAAATAAATTTCTCAACATAGAAAAAAGATTGAAGACACCATAGTGAGGAGCCAAGTTGAATCTTGCTTGTATCACCTCTTGTTCCATTATTTGAGGAAACAAATATAATGCAACCAACCCCAAGGAAATTAAAATATCATTAAGAAAATTTAAGTAATAGAAAGACTCTAACATTTATTTGTAATCTGCCTCTCCATAGTCCATCTTTCAACTGTTATCTCATACAAGCATATATCTTGAGGAAGTTTAAGATTTAACATCACTATCAATAGGTATTAGAGTTCCCTATTTATATAACTTGAAATATCTAGAGGCATTTGTTAGACTATCTCTTTTACCCTTTTAACATCATTGTGCTTTTTCTTCCTCACTGTCACTTAAATCTCAAACCTCAGTCTTTCAGACTATATTGAGTATAAAGTCCATTATCTCACTGAGCATATACAATCCATAGATATCACTATCACCTTTTTTCATGTTGAGTAATGAACATAAAATTCTATCACTATCTAGATAAGGCTCTTTCATCATTTATAGACCTTTCTTCACTAGGGTTTGAGGGAATGTGATTGTCACCCTATTCACTCTCATTGACCTTGCCACTGCCCTATTGATGTCTGAGATGTCCCTTAAAAGAAAGATCAATTGTCACAATTGATGACCGGATAATAACTATCATGTCTATGTTCTTAGTTCCTCTTAATCATCAGACCACTCAAAATACTTTTTGGCTCCTAAAGTATTGAAAAACATGCATGGCTATCCTCCATTACTATCATGCCCATTTTAAAGACTTAAAACTTAACTTCAAAAAAATATGTGAAATGTGAAGTACAAAGTTAAAACATAGTTAACAAAGCTTGCATGCTTATCTTTTTTTCTGTGTATTTAACTTGCTTCAATTTGTACAGTAGAAAATTGGACCCTCTTGAGAAAAGAGACAATTTCTCACACAATTAGACCCACTTTTGAGTCCCTTCACCTCATTTCCATTCAAAATGACATTTATAGGCCCCTTAGACCTATTAATTTTGATCTAGAGGCTCGTTTCACATGTGAAATCACATAAAACCCGAAAAATAGCATTCAATAACATCATACCCCAAAAACTCACCTTCAAATAGTAGTAGTGGGACCCATTCACCACCTTGGGTGAATGAGTCCCCTCTGGTAGGACCCATTCACCAAGGGTGGAAAATGAGTCCCCTTTGAGGGAAAATTCAAAATCAAGCGGGAATTCAATCAATTTAACTTTTGTTTCTAGTGAATGTCAGCCTCTTAGGTATAATTAATAGGAAAATAAGATGTTATTGCTTATAAATACACATTTTAAGTCATTTTACACAATCCTTTTCATCTCTTATGATCTCATTATCATTCTTTAAGAGTAATTCCAAAAGCAAAGCATTCTACAACAAGTTTCATCATCAAAAGTTAAAGTTTTAGGACATCAAACTAGGATTTCTACAGGTCTTGAAGCTCACTAATCTTGTCAAGATCCAACATTACAAAGGTTTGATGATGGATTCCTATGGTGAATCATAAAGAAATCTAGGGTGAAGAGGTGCAACTAGCCACCAAATCATGCCTAAGGACTTGGTTTCCTATTGATTCCATCTTCCATTTTCACTCTATCTTCAGAGTAAGGTTTGCATTGTGTTTATCTAACATTTGCATGTCATTTTATATGCATTTTTCATGTGTTGTAAGGTTTCTAGGGTAGAGATCTTGCATCATTTCAATCAATCTTGCATGTCTTGTTCTAGAGCAATAGAATAGGACCCTCCTTATGTTTCAGCCTCTCCTAGTGTTTAACACATCTAAGGCTAGGGTTTATGAATATTTTTCTCTATTCAAGGTTTAATTACCTACCTAGGAGTTTGAACAAGGAAAACCCCCCATTAGACCAACCCTTTTAAGTTGTTTTGTAGGGATTTTTTGAGATCCAGAACTGGGTCTCTGTCAAAATTTTCCATGCAGGTGTCAAGATACGGATCTGAGTTTTGAGTTTGCAGGAATCAAAAAGTGGATTGATTCACCATGCTTAGAAAATGAGTCCCACCTAAAGATGTAGATTTGATTTAGATATTGTTTCAAATCCCTGGTTGTTAGAAAACAGGTTCTGTACAGAAAAGTCTTGATTCATCCAAGGTGGCGAATGAGTCCCAACCAGCCCAAGTTAAAATTTCATCAACTTTCTAGACTGTTCTCTAGTCCTCTACAACTTTCTAGGTGCGCATATTTTGAGAAACAACTTTCTATTTGGTTAAAAGTTGCATTTTTGTTCATTATTTTAATCTTTTTGTAAACAACACTATGTTTTCAAACATTGCATAAATCGTAGCTTTGCATTTGTTTCCATTCATCTAGATTATTCCATTGCATTTATCTAAGTTCATTTACATTAAAAAAAATTGCACACATCCTATTTTGAGTGATACATAACCATTTTTGGCCCTATCTCTCTCCTTTTAGGTGGAAAACCCTAGAAGTGCAAGAATAGTCCATAGGGCCCAAAAATCTATGTTTCATTTTGGTGAACCCGACTTTTGAACATAACAACATTCTGATTTCCATCTAATTGCATCTTAGGTTTTCATTATTTCATGCTCTTGCATTTTTTTAGGATTCTTAGAAGCATTGCATTAGTGAAAGCATTATTTACTTTATTTCATTCCATTATCTTGCATCTCTGTATTTGCATTCTGTATTTGCATCATATAGAGTTGAAATTTCATAGAAAACACCAAAAATTAGAAAAACATTAAAAAAGTCATCTCATAGGACTCATTCGCCACCTAGGGCGAATCGGTCCCTTTACAATTTTCCATTAGCATTTCTAGATTTTCATTTCCTACATTGCATCTTTTTGTTTTCTTTTCAATTCTTTATGTTTTCCTTAGCATAAAGTTTATTTCTTTTCATGGCATTTATGGATAGTCTTAGGCTTTTACAAGTTCCATTTTCAGACATATTTCGTTGTCCTTTCAGATCAACTTACATTGAGGAAACTCTAACAAATATCCAAAACCAATCACACACCACATCCAACAATCCAATTAAACACATGATTCAAATTTGAAAAACCATCTCATCCAAGCCACTTAGTAGTGATGATGTCAATCAGTTAGATGAAGCCCTTAAAAGCATCACCTCACTCACTTCATCCTCTAATGCTTGTCATGAGAAACCTAATACCCTTAATGATCAATCCCCCCTCAAACCTTTTGATTGTGATGACTTTGATTTGTTAGATGAAGCCCTCCAAGACTTCATCTCGAATAAGTCATCCACTAAGGTTTGTGGTTACCAACTTGATATAACTACCATTCCTACCTCTAATGATTTCCATGAACATCCTAAACCAATTAATGATCATTTACCCTTCACACCTTTTAGTAATGATGATTTGCATTTGTTAGATGAGTCTCTTCAAGACTTCATCTCATCCAATTCATTCACTATGGTTTGTCGTGATACCTCTAAAATCAAGGAAATTAATGTTGTTGACCCTAAACTTATCCTTTATCCACCCTCACATCCACTTCATCCCTCTAATCGCCCATGCCACACTTTATACCCACCCAACACTAATGTATCACAACAATCTAGTGATTATACTATTGCTCATACATATAACACATGAAATAACCCACAACCACCACAACCAACTCCACCATCATTACCTTTACCTAATTTTCCTAGTGCTCCTTGTTATAACCCGCCTACAAAGGAGTATGATCTTTTTGAACAATTAAAAAATAATCCTGCCAAAATCTCTCTTTGGGATTTACTTCAAACTTCACCTACTTACAACACCATTCTTTAAACCACTTTAAAAAAACTCATAATTCCTCCTGGAACCACTCTGAATGATGTGGTAGCTCTTGTTCAAAAACATAGTCTTGATATTAATTCCATCAACATGAGATCCCTCCTTTGGAGTTATGAAAACAACATGATTCCTTTATGATCATTGCTCAATTCCATCGCATAGGTATTAAACACACTCTCATAGATAATGGTTATGCCCTCAACATGTGTAGTGCGAGTCTCCTTGATCGATTAAAAGTTGATAAATCACAAATAATACCTGGTTTCATTTCTATTCGAGGATTTGATAATACAACAAAGCAACCACTTGGGATAATTACTTTAACTATTATGGTTGGAGTGGTTAATTTGTAGACTCCTATCCATGTCATGCCTTACGATCTTTCATATAATATCCTTTTAGGCCAACCATGGATTCATGAGATGAATGCAGTGCCTTCCACCCTTCACCATATCATGAAGTATGTTTACAACAATTGTATATATCAAATTGAAATAGACCCTGAGCCTGAAAGTTGCTTGCACCTTGAAAAAGGGGTTACAAGTCCTTTAAAAAATTATTTCCCACTTCTAACAATGACCCTCTTGAAATTGAACATAGTGATATGGAATCAGCCTCTAAATTATTTGGTGATGATTGGGGATCCTTAAAATTCACACCCTTGTTTATGGGTGATTACATACACAAAAGAAAGATGAGAAAGATGAACAACTAGCAATTATGTCCACTCAAAATTCTGAACAATCGACTCAAACATCTATCTCTTATAATATGAATGAAAATGCAACATACACAACAAATTTTGATGAGATAGATTATCAATCCCCACCTAACCCACGCGAAATGGAACGACTTTACGAGAAAGGTTATAAATTTTTCAAACAATTAGGCTATAATGGAAAAGGGTGTGGAAAACATGAACAAGGTATTCGTGTTCCTATTGAACCTAATACACAAGAAACAAAAATAGGATTAGGATATTATTTTTCTAAAAATACCAATGCTAGTCAATGACCATATTTAAACATTAATGTTATAACATGTCACCTGCAACATAAAATCACAATCAAACATCCTAATTTGTTGGATATAACCTTACCCCCTTCATTGACGTATGTCGATAGCGATGAGGCTTTGAAACAACTGTTAGGTGTTTTCAATACCCCATCCTCTCATACTTACATGAAACACATGTCTCATGATTTAAACGTTATCGAGCAAGAAGCAAGTGATATCATTGAAGATTTCTTTGAATCTAAAAGTCCTAAATCCAATGCACTCCCTTTAGGCGATACAATTGATGTGCTTATGGACATTCATAATATAGATAAAATTATTAAAATTGGGAAGTTCCTTGATGATGAAGAACAAGAAGATACGACCACTTTACTTCATGATTTTCCTAAAATATTTGCATGGAAATATTCTGATATGCCAAGAATTGACCCAAAAATTGTGATGCATAACATTGTCCTTGCTCCAAATGCTAAACCCGTCCATCAAAAGTTTCACAAAATGCACCCTAACATAGCCTTGTGTGTTAAAGAGGAACTAGAGAAACTTCATGATGCGAGCTTTATTAAACCTATTGATTATTCTCCTTGGATCTCAAACATTGTCATAGTTGCAAAACCCAATAATAGTATTAGGATATGCACAAATTTTTGAGACTTGAATAAAGCCTCCTTAAAAGATGATTTTTTTCTTCCTAATATAGACATGATCATGGATTCAACTGCTGGACATGCTTTGTTGTCATTCATGGATAGATTTTTTGATTATAATCAAATCCTTATTAATCCTCAAGATCAATTCAAAACTTCCTTTACAACTATCTGGGGTACATTTTGTTGGGTTGTGATGCCCTTTTGTTTAAAGAATTTCAGCGCAACTTATCAACGTGCAATGACATTAATCTTTCATGATTATATTCACAAAATTTTAGAAGATTATGTCGATGACATCCTTGCTAAATCATTAACACAACAAGACAATGTGAATGTCTTTCATAAAATCTTTGAATGCATAAAACAATACAACATGCGATTAAATCCCAAAAAATGTGTCTTTGGTGTAGATAGTGGTAAACTTCTTGGGTTTTTCATATCTCACAGAGGCATTGAAGTGGACACAAAGAAAATTGATGCCATTGTTAACATGCCACCTCCTCGGAATATTTCTTAGTTGTGTACGTTACAAGGTTGAATTCAAGCTATTTGTTGTTTCATTGCATCTTTAGCCAATCACATCATATCTTTCACACATCTCCTTAAAAAGGCTGTCCCTTTTGATTGGAATGAGGATTGTAAACAAGATTTTGAGAGTCTAAAGGAATATTTAGCCACTCCACCTGTTTTACACCTTGTTGTGCCACATCAATTGTTTATCTTGTACATTATTGTATCTGCCCATGCTCTTGCAGCACTATTGGCTCAACACGATGATCATGATAACGAACACCCTATTTACTACATTAGCCACATCTTAATTGATTATGAAACACACTATTCACCAATTGAAAAACAATGTTTGTCTCTTGTATTCACTAATAGTAAGTTGTGACATTATTTACTAACTACTGAAGTACAAGTTGTCACAAAATTTGATCCTCTTAAATATCTTTTCAACAAAACTGATCTTTCAGGACGCTTAGCTAAGTGGGTGATGTTGTTAACTGAGTTTGATCTTAAATTTGTTTCACCAAAAGCAATCAAAGGTCAAGCCTTAACTGATCACTTAGTCGATGCACCTTCTCCCTTTGCTTTCCCTACTAATGATTCCTTTCCTGATGATCATGTCTTAACCACTGATATTAAACCTTGGTAATTATTTTTCAATGGATCTAAGTGTCAAACAGGTTCTGGCACTAGAGTAGTCCTAATTCCACTTGATGAAAAACCTATTCCCTTATCCTATCATTTAAATTTCCTATGTAAAAATAATGCAGCTGAGTATGAGGCATTGATTGCAGGTTTGCAAGTTTCTCTATCTCTTCATGCTAAACATATTAAGATCTTTGGCGATTCACAATTGGTCATAAAACAAATCAATGGTTCATATCAAACTAAACATGACAAATTATCATGATACAATGATCTCATAATGAAGTTATTAGAAAAATTTGACTCATTCACCATTGATAACATTCCACGGAAAAATAATCAACACGCGGATGCAATGGCTAGTGCAACTTCTCTCATATCTCCACATGATCCTTCTACAAATTTCACATTCGTTATTCACCCTATCATGAAACCTTCCATTGATACTTAGTTAGAAGACATTTTTCCAATCACTCAAGCAACTTCATGTGAGTGGTATGATACAATATACAACTACTTAAATGATGGTACCATTTCTGAAACTATCACAACAAATACTTGAAAGCACTTATGTAAAATTGCAACTAAATATGTGATTCTTGCCAACGTGTTGTATAGAAGATCTTTCAATGGTCTCCTATTACGTTGTCTTAAATATTTTAAAATCCCTTTAGCACTCAAACAGACTCATGCTGGTGCATATGGAGGTCATTTTGGAGGTCGTTCGTTAGTGCAAAAACTTATTCGTATGGGTTATTATTGGAGACATATGGAAAAGGATTGTTTTGCCTATGTTAAATGATGTCAGAAATGCCAAGAACATAGCAATTTGATTCATGCTCATGTTGTTGAACTCTATGCCAATGTTCCCATTTGATCATTTTCAGTATGGGGGTTAGATCTTATTGGAAAAATTTCCCCTCCTTCTTCAGCTGGACATACATTTATCATAACTACAACTGACTATTTCACAAAATGGGTAGAAGCTATCCCTCTTTGTTCAAAAATTGTTGAAGTAATTTTTTGATTCATATTAGAATACATAATTGCTCACTTTGGAATTCCCTCTGCAATTGTTTCAGACAATGGAACGCCATTTAAGAATATCAAAGTTCAAATTTTTTTTGCAACATTTAACATTCAACATCATTTCTCTACACCGTATTATCCACAATCCAATGGACAAGCTAAAAATACCAATAAACTTCTTGAACAGATCTTTAAGAAAACTATTCACAATAATCATAAAGACTGGCATACAAAAATATCTTACGTGCTTTGGGATTATAGAACTAATGCTCAATCATCCACAGGAAATACCGTATTGATGCGATTATGCCCTTGGAGTTAGAAATTCCTACTTTGTGAGTTGCTCTCTAAGACCTTTTTGACACTAACACTTATATAGAACAATGATTACATCAACTTGAGATGCTTGATGAACAACACATTAACGCTCTCCAACATCTCCAAGCTCATATCAAAAAATTACAACACAAACACAACATTCATGTTATTCCTAGATCATTTTCTGAGGGAGATTTTGTTCTTATTGAAAATCAAAGAACTGTTAGTGCTGACAACAAAGACAGATAAGTTCAACCCTAATTTTTTGGGACCTTACGTAGTTGATACCAATTATGGGTCTATTGCTTATCTCTTAACACAACTTGATGGAACACCCCTTAAAGAACCTATTAATGTTGTACATCTATGTCGGTATTATATCTAATCTCCTTTGAATAGTATGAGTGTTATAGCAGTGTTGTTTAAAGTTATTTGATGTTATAACTTTCACATTGCTTTATTCTTGACAACTAAATTCCTATTTGTCTTGAACACTAAGGTAATTATTTCAGTTCATTTTATAATTACTTTAGGCTTCATACTATTTGTAAGAGTTGTTGATGAACTCAAGCACCCAGGATCACCTGCAAAACCAAGATAAACCTTCCAAACGAGAGTAGCAAGAGATAAAATGTTGGAATATAGTGCAATAAAAAAATGATGTTATTATCACACACTAAATGATACAATATGCCTCGACTCTCTCTTGAATTGACCGAGTTAATATGAACTCATATGGACTAGATAGGAGCTAGATAGGAGCTAGATAGGAGGGAGAGGTGAGTGCAAAATATATAGCAGAATATGGGAAAATAATTCCAAGAGGGGTAATAACTCCCAAATAACCAAATTAGGTGGGATTTATGCCTACTTGGAAAATGCCAAATAGGTGGCATAACCTACTGAGAAAGAGATAGATAAGTGGTTTTGTGAGTTGGCATATAAAGCCAAAAGAGGGTGTGAAACTCAACCACCCAAGTGTGAGTGGAAGCAACACATGTAATCGATGGATTACGCCATGTGTCCTCACATAAACCACATCTCCTATAACCTAAGGTATGCTTAATAATGTGTAGGAAAATTAATATTAAAAAACCTACACTAACACCCCCCCTTAAGCATAGCTTAGGTGGGTGAGAAGACACAAAGATGCAAATATGGGTCCCGGCTACTAGGCCATGTTAGGTACCCATGTACAAAATACTCTCTCACAAATGGAGTAAAGGAAAAAATCTAGTGGGACAAAACTCCTCCCCAAAAGAGAGAAAAGAAAACAAGTTTCCCAACACAAGAAGAATCCCATGCAAGGAAGAAGTCCCCTCCAAAATAGAAAGGATAGGAAAGACCATGTAGCCTTCCCCAAAGTAGTCAACTGTGCCAATGGTTGAAGCTCGAAGCTGAATGTAGAACATGGTCCATGATCGTCGAACAATGTTCCTCCCCTTAGGAAGAAACAAAACCAAAGGTGTATGAAGAATGTCTTCCCATTCCTGAAATGAATATGAGGGAAGAAAGCTCAAAATGTATGAAGTCTCTAAAAACTGCTCATATGTCTCCATGTTGATGCCAAAAGTTGTCACCATCAAATTAGGTGTTCTAGGCCACACTGTAGAAGATGACAATCCATAACCTAGTGGAGATGGTTGTAGAACAAAATCTAAAGAAAAAGATATCTCCTCTGAAGACAAATGTGCCTCCTCCAAATGCTGCTCAAAAGTATCCACAATCACACCAAAATGTGATGAATGATCATGTAGAGAATGAACAAGAGGGTCAAGATGTTCCCTCACAACAACTGAAGAAGGTGCATCTTCATCAAAGAGAAGATTAATGTCATGAATAGTGTCTCCCAAGTCTGAAATATGAGACTCCATAAATAAACCTGCAATGTCTATCAAGTAGTCATCCCAAGTAGCTATATCTAGAAGACAATGTGTATCCTGCTGCACTGAATCACAAGAAGCCATGAATGTAGCAACACAAGTATCTTCAGATGCAACAACAGATGAGGATGTGATCTCAATAGGAGGAGGAGAAGCAAGAAGAGAAGTATCTTTGTCAACTAGACATTCAAGACATTTATTATCCTTAAGCTCCTCTAAAGTATCATCATCATACGGTATATTATCAGCATCATCAATGGGAATTAAACAATCTGCAATAGGATCATCCGAGAATGGAGAGATATGATGGTCTCCAAAAATCTCCCAAATCTTGGTCCAAAGTGTGTGTGGGAACTCAATATGTGAGATCTCCACATAAATATCAACACCAATATATGTACCAATTAATCCTATAATGTGATCATTATTATTACCCCAAACTGATTGCTTCCAAGGTGTGTCCGGTTCAGGTATGATCCCATAAAGGTATGGCAAGAGCTTAAGCCACCTGAGATGTATCAGGATGCCATTCTTCCAAGACTCATAATTATCCTTATTCAACATTACCATAGAAGGATGAATAGAAAAACCCATGAAGAATCAACTACAAGATTACCCCCCCAAATTCACTCAATCATGATCCACCCCAGAAAAAATTTAATGGTGGCACTTTATAATTAGTGCATTTACAATTTTGGAGTTATTTTCCAGAGTTTTACAATGTCCAAAATTGGACCCAAATACTGAAAGTATAAAATAATCTCAAAATCAGAACCTCAAAATAGCACCAATGTATATTTCTCAAAAAAAATAAAATTTCAAAAAAAGAATCACCTCGATCCGAGGTCATATGTGAAAGTTATAGTCGTTTGAAGTTCCAAAAACGAGAACTGTCCTTCAGATCTACTGATAAAACTGATTTTCTGGAAAATCCGGATCACTTGAGAAAAAATGGATCACACCACTGCAAAGCCTACAAAATTCTACCCCAAATAAAAAAAAATTGCTCTGAAAAAAGAGCTCGTATGACTGAATTATGGCCCTCCAAAGATTGACTGCAAAATCAAAAATGCAATTGGAGAGGGGGTCTGCTGAAATGTTTCGATTTAGTTTCTGAAAAGTATGTAATCTATATGCAGAAAATAGCAACGACCCAGATGGTTTTTTTCTCCTACGAACAAAACCCAGATGGCGAATTTTCTTCAAAATATACAAAAAATATGGATCTAGTGTAAAAAAAATGTCTTTAGCAACATAAAACGACTCCAACAACCAAAAAATGACATAAAATGGTAGAATCAGCTACTTAAGACAAGCAAAGGCATGCTGCAACCTGCAATACTGATTAAAAACACTCACAAATCTCTCAAATTTGAGAAGGGGCTTGCAGATCTGACGCTCTGATACCATGCAAGAGTTGTTGATGAACTCAAGCACCCAGGATCACCTACAAAACCAAGATAAACCTTCCAAACGAGAGCAGCAAGAGATAAAATGTTGGAAAATAGTGCAATAACAAAATGATGTTATTATCACACACCAAATGATACAATATGCCTCAACTCTCCCTTGAATTGACCGAGTTAATATGAACTCATCTGGACTAGATAGGAGCTAGATAGGAGCTAGATAGGAGGGAGAGGTGAGTGTAGAATATATACCAGAATATGGGAAAATAATTCCAAGAGGGTCAATAACTCCCAAATAACCAAATTAGGTGGGAGTTATGCCTACTTGGAAAATGCCAAATAGGTGGCATAACCTACTGAGAAAGAGACAGATAAGTGGTTTTTGTGAGGTGGCATATAAAGCCAAAAGAGGGTGTGAAACTCAACCACCCAAATGTGAGTGGGAGCAACACATGTAATCGATGGATTACGCCATGTGTCCTCACATAAACCACATCTCCTATAACCTAAGGTATGCTTAATAATGTGTAGGAAAAATAATATTAAAAAACCTACACTAACACTATTCTCCCTCTTGTTATGTTAAATTAAATCCTTATTGGTGTATTTAATTTAGCATATTCTTTTTAATTTATCAATGTTGTATCTATGATAAAACTAAAATATGTTTTATAATAGATCACACCATTCATGTTAAATCATGAAGCAATTAATTAAATACTTTTTGCCATAATTCATTTAATTAATCACATAGAATATAACATTTTCATACCAACAAATACATCATCATAATATCAAAGATGCCTGTCTATATATATATATCAAAGTTTTATATACATCTCATAATGATATACAATATCAAAATGGTATGTGAGAGCTAGACCCCTCAAGATCTTGCACTCATGATCTAGTCCCTGAACATTGTGAGATGGTCATGTGTGACTATGATCATGAACTACCGAGTCTCAGTGCATACTCTTGTGACAGATTTTGGGAACCTAAATGCTTACTCTTGCACTTCTAGGGTTTTTCACCTAAAAGGAGAGAGATTTAGGTCGAAAATGCTTATGTAACACTCAAATTAGGATGTGTGCAATATGTTATGATGTAAATAAACTTGACTAAATGCAACTGACTAATTAAAATGAATGCAAAACTAAGATTTCTGCCTTGTTTGAAAACACAGTGTGATATGCAAAAAGGTTGAAAATGATGAATGAAATGCAATTTCTCACTAAAAAAAGGCCTATTTATCAAAATGTGTGGACCTGGAAGACTGTAGAGGACTAAATGACAATCTAGAAAGCTGATGAAATCTGAACTTGGGCTGACTGGGACTCATTCGCCACCTTGGGCGAATCAATCCCAGATCAAGACTTTTCTACATAGAACCTGTTTTCTGACAGTTGGGGATCTGAAACAACATTTGACTCAATTATGAACCTTATGTGGGACTCATTCACCAAACATGGTGAATCAGTCCTCTTTCTAATTTCTGCAAACTCAAAACTCAGATCTGTACTTTGACACCTACACAGCAAATTTTGACAAAAACCCGATTTTAGATTGCAAAAAATTCTTGTAAAACAACTTAAAAGAGTTGATCTAATGGGGGGTTTTCCTTGGTCAAACCCCTAGGTAGGTAATTAAACCTTGAATAGAGAAAAATATGTATAAACCCTAGCCTTAGATGTGTTAAAAACTAGGAAAGATTGAATCATGACAAAAATCCTATTCTATTGATCTAGAATAAGACATGCAAGAATAATTGAAAGGATGAAAGATATCCACCCTAGAAACCTTACAACACATGGAACATGGATAAGAAATGACATGCAAATGCTAAATAAACACAATGCAAACCTTATTTTGAAGATAGAGTAACAATGTAAGTTGGAATCAATAGGAAACCAAGTCCTTAGGCATGATTTGATTGCTAGTTGCACCTCTTCACCATAGATTTCTTCATGATTCACCATAGGAATCCATCATCAACCCTTTACAATGTTGGATATTGAAAAGATTAGTGAGCTTCAAGACCTACAAAAACCCTTGTTTGTTGTCCTAAAACTTCAACTTTTGCTAATAAAACTTGTTGTAGAATGCTTTTTGCTCTTGAGATGGTAAAAATGATAAAAGGGATTGTGTAAAATGAATTGAAATGTGTATTTATAGGCAAAAAAATCTTATTTTCTTGTTAATTAGACCTAAGAGGCCGACATTCACCGGAAATAAAAGTTAAATTGATTAAATTCCCACTTAATTTTGAATTTTCCCTCAAAGAGGACTCATTCACCACCCTTGGCGAATGGGTCCCACTAGAGGGAAATCATTTTCCAAAGATTGTGAATGGGTCCCACTACTGCTGTTTGAAAGTGGGTTGTCAGGGTATGATATTATTAAATGTTGGTTTTCGGGTTTTATGTGAATTCACATGTGAAATGGGTCTAAGGGGAAATGATGTGAAGGGGGTCAAAAGTGGGTTCAATTATGCATGAAATTGTCTCTTTTCTCAAGAGGGTCCAATTTTCTATGGCACAACTCCAAACCCTGTACTCGTTGAACGGCTATAAGCCACTCACCTTCCATCTGGTCCCTCTCTACTCGTGTTTGTGCCAACTCTTCCTGCAGTCTCTCTACCTCTATCGAGGTCTATGCTGACTATAGTGCACTCTCAGCCTGATGGAGTCGCCTCCTCACACTCCCATACATTGCCCGCAACCTCACAAATGGTCTAAGTGACTCTAGCTCCTCCTCCATGAATGGTGGGGGCACATAGTCAAGATCTATCTCATCCTCCTTGAGGGATACTAGTACTATCTCTATGGCTTCCTGACGATAGAACTCTCACCAGTCTCTCGTTGCTCCTACAAGATAGATCATGTACACAATCAGTAACACATCATCATGATATATATATATAAACATATAGTATAAATCACTAAAGGACATGCATCAAATCAAATTTCATCACGTATGTCTCCAGACACATGAGGAATATCAATCTCCTCATCTCTCGGGAGCATGGATGATGTGCTACCCTCTCTTTGACTCTGTGTGTCGATGTCTGTTGTAGCTATTGCCTATGATCTAGTCCTGTAAGCATGTGACAACTCCCCATGCTCATATTGATCCTCAATAGCTACCTCATCGCCCTCACTCAAGGGTGGCTCCTCCTCATAATAATAATCCTCCTCATAATCCTCATCCTTCTCCTCATCCTCCTCTCCTCCATCTTGGTCCTCATAATTAGGACCGACCTCAGACTGGTACTCCTCATCAATAATATCTATAAAAATATATGTTGGCTTGTACCATACCTCCTCTGCTCTTTCCTTTGGCTCATCACCCTCATCCGCTGCTAGCTTTGCATCACCTAGAGGAAAATCCACGGGGAACATAGGAGTTGGTCGTGCATATGACCACCACTCCTCATGCGCGTCTATTCTATCGACATCATTAGTGTCGGAGACTGGTGGTTGGTCGTGATTTGAATCATCAGAATCACTCTCTCATACATGATCTATCGTCAGTCGAATAGTGTCACCTAGCCTTCGAGCACTCGACACTGATCGTTTAATGAAGGGGCGTACCCTCTGTGGTGTCTGCATCTTTCCAAATTGTTGCATGACTCACCCATAATAGAATGGTCATATGATGTAGTCATGCCTTCCTTCTAGATATCTATCCTTCTGCATCCTCTATAACTATTTGGTGGGATCTGACCACTATTGAGTGAGTAGATAGGGCCTCCATAGGATCTCGTGCTCCTCTAGCCAGTCAAATCTCACCCTCCAAAAGTGTAAATCACCATACTTCCATAACTGTCACAAAGGATAGCCAAACGCTTGTGGGTATCCTACTGCTATAGTAAAAGGGTATCCAACAGGCCTAATATGTGTGATATGCTCAAGGCACCACACCTATAGAAGTGTACAATGGACCATATTGTCGATCTCTCAAAATAAAAATTGACCAGGATCATAATACAAATGTGCTAGAATGCAGTGGCCCCAGTTATAGACTGTCCTCTACTCATACATCCCTAGTATTAGGTGTACTAGTCCCCCTTCCAAGTGTGTTGCTCGTCCATCTGGATTGAGAACTAGTGCCACTATGTGCATCATAATCTATCTAACTATAGAAGCTCGTGAGTATAGCAGCATGGGAAGCTGATCCACACTCTAATCCTCTCATCATGTACAGGTCCATCCAAACAATACTGCATATCTCTCTTCTTCTCCTGGAATGACTGATCCCCTCAAAAATACACTCACGCTCCCCGAATAGGAACTCGAAGAATACGGTGTATGTCCTCGATTATGATGGTCATTTCCCCAGTGGGAAGATGAAAGGTATAGGTATTTGCATCCCAACACTTGCATAGAGCCATCAACATGGTGTCATGGTATCTCACAGGTGGCATTAGATATGCCCAATAGATACCCATTAACTGTAAATACTCCACCTCTTTCATTGATAGTGCTAGTGCATGATCTCTCAAAAATTTCAACTATCTTCCCCCTAGCCATTGTTACGACTGAGTAGGAACCTATAAAAAAAATCACAAAATGCTCTAAATTTCATCTAATATCTTTAATTTTTCATAATTTTCATCATGCAAGTGTGCTAAAGCTGCTCTAGTGTGCTTCCCTAATGGCCCTAGACACTTTAGAACCCTTTTTTGACATTTCGCAAAGAAACAAGGACACTTTGCAAAGAAATGAGACACTTTGCAAAGAAACGAGACACTTTGTGAACAAAAGGGACACTTTGTGAACAAATGGGACACTTTGTGAACAAATGGGACACTTTGCGAACAAATGGGACACTTTGCATAAAAAGCGGACAACTTGCGAACTTTTTTCCAAGAACCCTAAATTAACCTATCCATGCATAAAAATCATTAAATCATCATAAAATCAAAAGGCGAACATTATAGAATCAACTCACCTCATTATACAAATCGCCATGTGCACCTGCTCACGAATATCATCCAGCCGCGAAGGTGTGTAATCCCGTCCGCTCGACATGTTCTTCCCTCACACATCGCTTTCAAGCTACATGAAGGTAAAATGAATAGTAAGTGACAAGTTACTGTCTTTCCCTTCTTTTCATCACTTTTCATCTCTTTTTACTTTTACCCACTCACATATGGTTACCATCTTTTCCAAAATTTATAATGTAGATATTCTTTAAATCAATATTATTGAAGCTAGGGTAATCCATTTTTTACACCATTTGATGTGTTGGAATTGTGATTCCGCACCTGACATCATCATTTGTCTATCTTTATGTGGCATGGTACTTGGAAATGCCCTATGATATGATATTTCTTGTTCAACATGGCTAGATTATTACCTTGATTCCACCTCTGTAAAGCAAGCAGAATCAAAGAGGGCATACATCTACCCTCGAATTAGATTCCTAAGAGTTACATAAAAATAATTTTGAGCAATTAATGAGTGTGTTATAGGATGCGGTTCCTAATGTTGTGGTTGTGTAGATAACTACACTGGGGGCTTTGTTCTCCCGTCCTTTTGAATATGTATCCGTTTATGTAGTAAGGTGCATTGTTTAGAGTCCTTTATCTTACATATGCACATAGAGTCATATGGGCGCTAAAGTGGGGGCTAAATGTGCCATAGAAAATTGGACCCTCTTAAGAAAAGAGACAATTTCTTGCATAATTAGACCCACTTTTGAGTCCCTTCACATCTTTTCTCTTCAAAATGACATTTATAGGCCCCTTAAACCTATTAATTTTGATCTAGAGGTCTGTTTCACATGTGAAATCACATAAAAATTGACAAAAAACATTTAATAACATCATACCCCAACAACTCACCTTCAAATAGTAGTAGTGGGACCCATTCGCCAAAGGTGGCGAATGAGTCCCCTTTGAGGGAAAATTCAAAATCAAGTAGGAATTCAATCAATTTAGCTTTTTCTTCTTGTGAATGTCGGCCTCTTAGGTCTAATTAAAAAGAAAATAAGGTGTTATTGCTTATAAATACACATTTTAAGTCATTTTACACAATATTTTTCATCTCTTATGATCTCATTATCATTCTTTAAGAGTAATTCCACAAGTAAATCATTCTACAACAAGTTTCACCATCAAAAGTTGAAGTTTTAGGACAATAAACTAGGGTTTTTGTAGGTCTTGAAGCTCACTAATCTTTTCAAGATCCAAAATTGAAAAGGGTTGATGATGGATGCCTATGGTGAATCATGAAGAAATATAGGGTGAAGAGGTGCAACTAGCCACCAAATCATTCCTAAGGACTTGGTTTCCTATTGATTCCATCTTCCATTTTCACTCTATCTTCAGAGTAAGGTTTGTATTGTGTTTATCTAGCATTTGCATGTCATTTTATATCCATGCTTCATGTGTTGTAAGGTTTCTAGGGTTGAGATCTTGCATCATTTCAATCAATCTTGCATGTCTGGTTCTAAAGCAATAGAATAGGACCCTCCTTATGTTTCAGCCTCTCCTAGTCTTTAACACATCTAAGGCTAGGGTTTATCCATATTTTTCTCTATTAAAGGTTTAATTACCTACCTAGGGGTTTGACCAAGGCAAACCCCCCATTAGACCAACTCTTTTAAGTTGTTTTGCAAGGATTTTCCGAGATCCGTAACCGTGTGTCCATATAATTTGTTGTGCAAGTCTCAAGATACAAATCTAAGTTTTCAACTTGCAGGAATCATAAAGTGGACTGATTCGCCATGCTTGGAAAATGAGTCCCACCTAAAGATGCAAATTTGATTTAGATGTTGTTTCAAATCCCCAGTTGTTAGAAAATAGGTTCTATGCAGAAAAGTCCTTACTCAGGACTGATTCACCCAAGGTGGCGAATGAGTACTAATTAGCCCAAGTTCAAATTTCATCAACTTTCTAGATTGTTCTCTAGTCCTCTACAACTTCCTAGGTGCACATATTTTGATAAACAACTTTCTGTTTGGTTAAAAGTTGCATTTTTGTTCATTATTTTAATCTTTTTGCAAACTGTGTTTTCAAACATTGCATAAATCTTAGCTTTGCATTTGTCTTCATTCATCCAAATTAGTCCATTACATTTAATTAAGTTCATTTACATTAAACAACATTTCACACATCCTAATTTGAGTGATACATAACCATTTTTGGCCCTATCTCTCTCCTTTTAGGTGAAAAACCCTAGAAGTGCAAAAGTAGTCCATAGGGTCCCAAAAATCTATGTTTCACAATTTTAAGGAATTGCAATTAAATTTGATTTCAAATGTAAGTTTAGAGTTTGAATTCCACCTTTTGTTGCAAAAAAATTGTATTCTTTTAAAAATTGAGAGGGATACCCTTAAATATTAGCTCAAATTGATGGGTATCAAATCTTTTCAACATTTTAAAAGGTTTAAGGTGCAAATTTCTTCAGGTGATGTTACAGTCATTCTGGCCTTCCCTCTCTAAAATCAAAAAAATATGCCCCATCTCCAAGAACCTTTAGTACTTTAAGTTATCCTTTACATGAATTTTATGATGGTTTTATATATTTCCATATATTAATTATATATTTTTAGGCTATGGAATAAATTTGATTGATAGCCACCTTTTAGTTCAAGTTTTTAGTCACAATTTCAAGGCCACATTTATAGTACTTTATGAATGAAAGAATGATCACAATCCATAAGACTGTCATAAACTTGTTGTGGCTGATTTGAGGATACAATCCATTAATGACTATCATATGACTTATTGAGAATGAATAGTCATCACAGACATAAGGAATATTGATCACTAACCAAAGATCTTTATAACATAAATTATATATCACTATCCCTATACATGACTGTCCTCTTGTGTATTTTCATAGATCCTTATGAAATTTGAATGATGCTGCTCATGCACGTGTTGCCCCTACATTTTTCAAATTCTACATTTGGTTATCATCACTTGCATGAACCCTACCTCTCCTCAACTTTTATTGAATTGAATATCATACAATCTTTTCTTATTGTCATATATGCCATCATAATTAATAACATACATAGGTGGAAAGAACTGCTACTTTCTTACCATTATCTTTTGTTAGCTTACAAACAAAACTCTCAACATTGAAAAAAGATTGAGGACACTATAGTGAGGAGCTAGGTTGAATCTTTCTTGTATCACCTCTTGTTGCATTATTTTAGGAAAAAAATATTATGCAACCAACCCCAAGGAAATAATAGTATCATTAAAAACATATACGTAACACAAAGACTCTAACCTTTAATTGTAATCCACCTCTCTATAGTCCATCTTTCAACTTTCATCTCACATAGACATATTTCTTGATGAAGTTTAAGAATTAACATCACTATCTATAGGTATTAGGGTTCCCTATTCATATAACTTGAAAGATCTAGAAGCATTTGTTAGACTATCTATTTCACCCTTTTAGCATCACTGTGCTTTTTTCATCACTATCACTTAAATCTCAAACCTCAGTCCTTTAGACTTTAATGAGCATAAAGTCATTATCTCACTAACCATATACAATCCATAGATATCACTGTCACCATTTTTCATGTTGATTAATGAACTTAAAATTCTAACATTGTCGATATAAGGCTCTTTCATCATTTACAGACCTTCCTTCACTAGGGTTTGAGGGAATGTGATTGTCACCCTATTCACTCTCATAGACCTTGCCACTGCCTTGTTGATGTCTGAGTTATCCCTTAAATGAATGGTCTATTGTCATGCTTACTGACCTGATAATAACTATCATGTTGGTGTTATTTGTTCCTCTTAATCATTGAACCACTCATATGACTTTTGAGGTCTTGAAGTATTGAAAAATATGCATGAATTTACTCCATTACTGTCATGCCCATTTAAAAGACTTAAACTTAATGTCTTCCTCACTATCACTTAAATCTCAAACCTCAGTCCTCTAGACTATATTGAGCATAAAGTCCATTATCTCACATAGCAAATACAATTCATAGATATCATTGTCATTGTTTTTCATACTGAGTAATGAACTTGAAATTCTATCATTGTCTAGATAAGGCTCTTTCATCATTTATAGACCTTTCTTCACTAGGGTTTGAGGGAATGTGACTGTCACCTTATTCTCTCTCACATACCTTTCCACTGCCATGTTGATGTTTGAGATGTCCCTTAAATGAAAGATCAATTGTCACACGTGTTGACCTAATAATAACTATAATGTTTGTGTTCTCACTTTCTCTTAATCACCAGATGACTCATAAGACTTTTGAGGTCCTGAAGTATTGAAAATTATGTATCATTGTCCTCCATTACAATCATGCCCATTTAAAAGACTTAAAATTTAACCATCCCTAACTATTATGTTAACTGGAACATTTAGAAGCTTTTGAATATAATCTTCATGACCTCGATGATATCATTGCCTATATATTTAGTGGATAACTTTCAATATTTCCACCCACACCAAGGGAATTGATCCAGATATATCAACTTATATCAATTGCGTGAAGAACACCTTCTTTGAAAAATATCTTGGAAAAAAACTATTAGGAAGCTTTTGAATAAGAATGTCTACTATTTGAAGAGCATGAATCAAAACTTAGGGATCTTCCAATCTTGTAACTCTAGCCAAAAATCTTGATATGTTTGTCATGCAAAATAGAGATACCAACATATCAACCATGCTAAAAATACACCAACAAAAGCTATGGTTGATCATACAACTTTTCATGAGAATTTTTTTTTTTCCACTATTTGAATCATAACATTATGTTACTTGGATCATTATTGATAGTATGATCTAAGACTAACAAACAAAATTGTTTCCATGTGTTCATTATGAATGTTGCTTCTTGTGTGTAGACCATTCCTTGTTACTTCTACAAAACTATTTTTTGATCCCCAATATTTTTCCTTTTTTGAATAGAGGCATTCAACTTTGAGTCAATGGAGACTTCTTTATTATGTCTAGAACACATGAAAATGAATTGATTTCATCTTGAAAAGAATTTCCTTTAATTGTTCACTATCCTTTCATTTTGGAAGATGAATGATCATTCTCTTATAGCCTAATATTTTCCACATCAACAAAACACTTAGTAATTTAGTTTGATTTCAGACACAAAATTTCATATCTATATTGTTGTGTTATGAGATTTTGATTTAACCAATATATTTAAAGATCAAAATTTTGATTTAGGTTTTAAATTAGATCTCATAAATTTTGAACTAATTAACCAAATTATATTATTCTCATATATGTATTTGGTTTTCAATGTTGGTTCTTTCCAATATGCATTATAGTAATGTATGCCTAGAAAAGTTATATCTCAAAAAAAATTAATTTCTATTTCACAATATTTTGATGTTCATACAGATCATGAGATGGAGGGGAGGGGAGATCCAGTTGAGCAGGGACTGGTAGTGGACGAGGAGAATATTGGATAACCATTGCTAGTGACTGAAGGAAATGTTGAAGGTAATATAAGGGTGGAAGCGTCTAATGAACAAAAGAAAACAATAGGGGAAGGGAATGTTGGTCAACAACATATGATAAGGGTAGAGCTAATTGAAATAGTGACAACAGGGGAAGGAGTTATTAGCCAACAACCAATGATAAGGGTAGGGAATATTGGCTAGCAACATATGATAGGGGTAGGGAATATTGGACAACAATAGATG
The DNA here is from genome assembly GCA_007258455.2 of Sequoia sempervirens. Taxonomy (NCBI): domain Eukaryota; kingdom Viridiplantae; phylum Streptophyta; class Pinopsida; order Cupressales; family Cupressaceae; genus Sequoia; species Sequoia sempervirens. Next base: position 259,916,313 of record VDFB02086081.1, read on the forward strand.
ATATGGGCAGTGAATATTGGCTAGTAACAGATGATATGGGTAGGGAATAATGAACCACCACTAATGGATGAACACATCTATAGATAATTTACTTAAATGAAAAATTTTGCTTGCATTTTGGTAGGAGTGTTAGTGGCAACTATGTTCACCACAACCACCGATGTTAGAGAGCCAGAAAGAATGAAAAACCAAGTTATTGTGCTTAGCTAGAGTACTTTAATAGAAGCCCTCTGGACAAAGAAAACTCTTTTTTACTAGAAGAAGTTATTGTGCTTGGCTGGAGTACTTGTCATAATATGTACAATAACGACAATTTTTTTCTTAGTACTTAGTCCCTTCATAGCTAATGTGGGATTGTAACATGCCAATTGTTCTAATGCAATCCCCAAAACATCTACCACATATGGTAAGATGGACCTCGCTTCGATGAAGAGATTGGTATAGTAACCTCATAACTATAGCCTTCTTAAGCTTAGTGTTTTTCCCTACATAACTAGAACTTGTATACAATCCACATGTATGACAATCTTGATATAGCATGCATAAAAGGAACATAGTGAATTGAAAGTGTAAATAGTGCCAACTTACACTACTTTGGCCAAAGTATTCTCACCCAATACTTCAAATGAAAGTCATCCTATTCGTGCACACTGCCCTAGCTTGATTTGGATTATGACTATTCATATACTATGCATAGGAAATTCCCTCTTTTGGGTAATCTTTAACCCTAGGAACAACCTATTTTTATTTTATGTTCAACATGACACTTCTACTAATATTTACCTAAACATAAGCTACCCCCTTCACTGGAAAATATAACCCTAGGAATAACCTATGAACTCTTATGTCTCATCTACACAAATAAATTTGCAATAAATAACTTCATAAGCTACATAAGCTATATCTTTTCATACTATACAATAATAGTATATACAATCACTCCTCAATATGGAGTATGTCCAAACACTCATATAGAAATCACAGTAACTACGAGCAACAAGATCCTTTTACTTACATATAAGAAAAATACAACCTTTCCCTATTCAAACTTCTTATCATATTTCCAAGAAAAACATTCAAATGAGTAGAATTTTCCATCAACACTCAAAACATAAAAGAATAGAATCAACATGCATGTTAAATGCAAAAATCTAACTAAATAAACTAGATTCCTAGCTCATTCCTTTCCAAGATCATCTTGTAAACTCTTGTCTACTTCTACAATCCACTCATATAATTTCCTCACACAAAACTCTCACAATTTTCCTCACAATAGACTCTCAACTAAGAAAATAATAATAACTCAGAAAAATAACAATAGAATGCAAGTGAATGTGCACCCCCAATGAGGTAGTTCTCTCCTCTATTTATACACAAAAATCAGCAACTGGGCCTAAAAAAATGGTATTAGGAATGACACTTCTCAATTCAAATGGTTTGACTCAACAAAATAAAGAAAAAGGTGGTAGCTAAAATTGATGCACAATGAACACATACACTACCATGGTAAATGAGTCACACTTCTCAAATGAAAAAAAAAGTAACATAATCAGAAATGCAAGGTATTTGTCTTCTATAGGTCGACTTATAAACACAACTACACTCTTGAGCATTTCCACTTATTTCAAATGCTTCACATTCTAGAAATTCATATTGAGAAATAGACTTCTAATCGATTCATCTCATTCTTAGTTAGTGCCACATTATGCCATTTATCATGGGTCGATGTTTGATGTTTTGATTTGGTCAACTTACTTCCTGTACATGAGAATTTACTATTGTTTTGTTTTGACAAAGTCTTGGAAGTGATACTTACACTTTAAAATTCATTAGATACTATGCTCTTTATATGGCATTGTCTGTATTCATATTACTTTACACTTTATATGTTTTAAGCATCATTCAAATATATATATATATATGTGTGTGTGTGTGTGTGTGTGTGTGTGTTGCTTACTTTAGCACTATTTCTATTGTTAATATGTTGTGTGCTATTCTTAGCATAAGCTATGTTTAAAATGATATGTGCTATATTGATGATTCAGAGCTATCATAAATTATATTAAATATAATACATATATATATGTATATACAACATATCATATATATATGTATATATATTTCCATCAACTCACAAGTTTATTAAATGCATCATTCAATATTTGAATGTATATACACATATTATCACTTTTTGTAAAACAATTTATTGCATGTGTATGTATATATACATATATCAATGTACTCGTATGGTCATTTCCATTATGTTGACACATATGTGTAGATCAATATGTGAATATATATGCATATATTATATATATATCATTCCTTCCATAATCACTCATATTTGTAAACATATCGATAGACATATATACATGAAGTATATATATATATCACTTTGTCCTTTCGATATTCCCATGCATATGGGTAATCTATCCATGAGCATGCATAGATATGTCTATCTATGTATACTCATGTACGTATTTACTCATGTGTATTAGTTTATCGCTAACATGTACATGCATACATATATACACATTTTACATATATATATCTTGAATCGATTAAATAGAAACACATAAAGAAGAACTCACTCATCAGGAAATGACTCAACAATGTAAACCCCTGAATAAGAACATTCATAAATAAACCACAAGCAAGACTAAAGGTAACTTACTATTTCCCAACTATTATCCTAACTTGACCAATCTAGAAGTGGGTGTGTGAAAGCTCAGTTAGGCTTCAATAAGGGTTATCAGACCAAGTTATTCTCCTAAGTGATACTTTCCCTCTCTTCTAAATGCTTGATCATGTATCTGCATTCAAATTAGCACATTTGCAAGAGTAGTTAGCCATTCACCAAAATAATCATTTGCATCATATATTTCATAGTCAAAATTCACTTATAAACATTAAATCAAATTAACATTCATTCATCATATTCCCAATGATACATATAAGAAAAGTACAAGCACATGTATTTCAATCAAAAATACAAACACACTCATATTTTCAAGTATTTATCCAACAGTAATAGTAAATAGGTAAATGCACAACGAGGTGTATCCGAGATAGAATTGGAATTGTTTCTTGTTAACATATTTGAACTATATATGATTTCATGATGTTTGAGTTTGAATGATAAAATGAAAGATTTTTCAAGTATCTATTTCAAGTTAGGCTTTTATGCTTGGCCATTACCCAACAATTTTAGTGGTTTTATTGAAATCATTTATAAATTTAGAAGATGGGTTAACTCTATTTTCAGCCAAGAGGTCACTCTCTATGTTTTTATTTGTTTTTCCTTAATTGGGTTCTTTGGAACCATTTGAGATGATTATAGAATTTCAATTTCTCATTCAACAATGGTTCCAACAAATTTTAGATATCTTTTTTCGATTGTTGATGTGATGAAGATATGATTAATTCTAATTAGATATGTTGGCTAAGCTCCATATATTGTGATTTATTCCACAAGACAAACAAAAAAGATCTTATGTCTTTATCATTGTTAAAAGTCTTTTCAAAAATAATAATGTGCAAGGACATTTAACATTGGGAAAATCTTGGCTCATTTACCCTTTCTTACATCAACAGTTTAGGACAACTCTTTATTTTGAAGCTTGTAAGTTGAATTTAAACTTTCTATTGTTCAATCCATGAATGGTTCATAAGAAAATTTATATTTCTTAGTTGGAGTAATGGTGAGATGAAGATATGGTTAATTTTGTAGATATTTTGTCGGTATTGGCATGGTGTGATGGTTTATGGGTGGCATTGTTGTTCTTGCCACCAAGGTTCAAACCCCTTTGGGGTGGTATTGTTGAATGGTTGTATTCGATTCATAGCTCCGATCAAAAAGCGCTTGAATAAAAAAAATAAAATTTGTAGATATTTTATCCTAGGTACATAGGTGATACTTTATCACATAGTAAATGAAAAATAGAGAAAACTAATTTTTCCATCTTTACCATTATTAAGGATTTTTTTATAAAAACTTTATAAAAATTATGGTTTAGTATAAAGAATCTATTGATTGTATTTTGTAGATAAAAATACTTGCTTTCCACTAGGTAAATATTTTTCAATAAGAGGACAATATCTTTTTTTCCTTATTTTGAAATCTTTTGAGTTGATTTAAGCATTTTGTTTCTCAATTAATTAATGCATTTTTAGGTTTTTAATTTCCTTGGTTCATAATATATATGTTTGTATATATGTACAATATGTATGCATATATACATACGTAATACATACATATGTATAACAATAATTGTTAGCTTGGTCCAAAGGCCTTTTTTAGGGGCCAATGTCCTATGTAGGACTGAGAACATGGAAAGCCTTGTAGGTAGCAATGTGGGTTGGCAATGAGAGTGAACCCTACAAGACAATATCCAATATTAGAGGGTCAACTACCTATCTATCCTAATACTAAGCCTAAATATATTGTATTGAGGAGTGAAAAGGGATAGAGATTGTAGAAATAAAATAAAGGAAAACAAAGGTTAATGTAAAACAGGTAGCCATTATTGCCAAAGTAGAGATTAATAGCTCACAATGTAATAATCAATAGAAAGAATCATGTGCACAGTAGTTAAAGGTGAACACAGACAAGATTGGAACTCATTGAGACAAGAATTTTCTTCTTATTGATTCCATTGATTTATCAACCATTACATAATAATACTCTTGCAAATACAAACATAGAGGCTCCCCTATGTAGCAGTAACAGGAGATGAGAATCAACTAATACATCAACCTCAATAGCTCATTTGTACAAAATTCCATCTATCTATGAATGGGCACACAAGCTAGTAGTGATGTATTAGACTACCTAGAACTCACAATGATTTTCCCACTCAAATTACATTTGAAATTTGAAACTAGAAGAGGAAAATATATCTTTGCGTATTTTAGTGCCTTAATAGTTCTTATTGGTGGTTGGACATAGTTGTGTGGTCTCAGTTACCTCATATATGAAGATGGCCACCTAATTATGCACTGTCGCAGCCCTGGTAGTTAAAAATTATTTGTCTAGGTAATGTACAATTGCTAGCTATGAATGCTCAACCTTACTTTTCTAGGAAATTCAAATTCTAGATTTGACTGGGCTTGTCTTTTCTACTCAATTGTTGTATACCTTCTTAGGATGATGTGGGGAAGATGTGGATGCCAAAATTATGTTGTTGTGATGAAAGGTGGAGTATTTTTTTATACCAATGGTTGTGAATCTCATAACCTATTGGATGAACTTGATGGTGGTAGATTGAAAAATTTGTGATAACTTTAGAGAAGTTTTCCCTTTGCTTTTATGTTAACCATTAGGAGCATGCCACATGGACTTGGTTAAGTTAAATCTTAACTTAAATTGATAAAGGAAGTTTGATCCAGCAATACTCATGTTGAGGTCCTTTAAGTTTATTATATGATTGGATTGTCAGATATAATGATGTTATGGTTTTTTAGTGGAAGCCTTCTTTGTCTTTTGTGAGAGTCCCATTAATCAGTGGATTAAATCTGGCTTGGAGTCATCAAATGATGCACATTCATTGGGACTTAGAAAATTACTAGAACTATATGAAAAGATACCAAAAATATAAGTGATAAAAAAAAGGTGGATAATAGATGTTGTGGAACATTTTTATTGATTAGATACTTAATAAACATGCATGCATATATGTACATATTGCATATATATGTGCATACATATATTATATAATTATACATATGTGTATGTATTTATAATTAATGTATACACATAGATATAAGTTATATATACATATGTACATTACACATATATATGTAGTTCATATGAAGTTAATTTTTTAACTTGACAAATCTTGAATGAGGTTAGTCACTTGTAACATGGTATGGGGTATGGTTGGATTGCATTCTTTAGGTTCATAAACATTGTTATTTTAGAATTCGCCCTATATTCATCACACCTTAACCTCCCCACATGTCCAATGGCCTTATAAGGCATTATTAGGAGTGTCCATTTTTACTAATACACTACAACCCCACCCCTTAAACTATATATATTTTATTTATTTTCTTAACTAGATTTATGTTGGATGGATTATATATCATAGTATATTAGTCTGAGATGTTTCCATAGTTCAATCAAACTAGAAGAACCATCGTGAATTGAGATACATTGTAAAACAAAACCTCTATTTCCTTCTTTGAACCATAATGTACATATTTGCTATCAAATTGCAAGGTTTTGTTCTTTTCATCTCTTCAGATTATGTAGGAAATGTAAACAAGAGCTTCCTAGCTGCATTTTCCATTGTCAAATATTCAAAGCTCCATGTGACCAATTGTAATAGGTAGTTGTTTAGTACACACAATAAGTAATTACTTTTCTCTACCAAGTACCATAAGGGAAGAAACATGAATTTGTTTCTCATTTTATTATTTCTAGTTTTATAATCAATTACCATTGAAAGTATTTCTAGATTAGGTTTTAACTTTTTTATATATTTGTGCACACTTACACAAGCAATAATGATTTGAAAACACCCACTTTTTTTAAGGGATATGGATATTATTTTCTCATTACGTATGAAGCTCATTTAGATTTTATCATTTGTCACTAGATTGCAATAATCCATGTCATATTTTAAGTGACCTTCTATGAGGAAACAAAATTGAGTCAACCTATAGTAGTTTAGCTAATTGTAAGTCAACAATTATGATGTTCAACCATGGGAATTGTTGACGATAATTTGAAACATCTAAGCCTATCGCTTCAAGTAATAATGGGTTAATATTATCATTTGAGGATTGTCTTATTAAGTTTTTTTTAAGACTACAAGAATCAAAATCGGGTAGCTGCCCCTTGTAAATTGCAGTGCGCTTGGTAAAAAAAATTCACATGATCAGTGATGCTAGTGCAACATGCCCTCCAATAGCACGTGGATGGTGGAGATATTAGACCTCATGACCTCTTTCCTACAATGGGATGCTTTATCCAATCAAGCTAGGCCCACTACCCCTTTCCTTATCAAGTTAAAATAGCATAGCTACTATTACAATTTTCTATGTTGCCTCATTAAGGACCAAGAATGGTCACACTTACAAATATCTAGTCCAACTTGAATTCATTAATTAATTAAATTTTCTTTCCTTAGAGATTGGAGTTGGTACAAATCAAATAAATAAATCTCCTTGCAGTGGGCTTCAAGTGAAAAAGAAATCACCTTTAGGTTTTAGCAAATGGACATTGATTAGAAGCATCAAGATTCTTTTTTATTTCTCTATGATAGATACAAATATGATTTGAATTTGAATTGTGAGTATTGTGGGTTATAAATTTGATAAACAAAATAATAGAGCACAAAATGGCAGTTTTTACCCAATTTTGATTCATTCCCTATTATATTTTCTTGGAAATTCTCTTGCAAAGAACTTAGAATATTTACCCTTGAATTCTTGGAAATTTGAAATGTGCTTATGTTTTATCCTCAATGGTGTGCCATGATTTAGGTGTAGAATTTAGCATTCATTCTTTGGATTGTTTAAGTTTTCTACTAAAAGGATAAAGAAATGCAAGAAACTATAACCTATTGGTTCATTGTACATTGAAATTATTATAGACCCATGAGCTTATATGAGCAGAGAAATAATTTAAATGGTTAAGTGGAAAACCATTTGTACTTTTCACTATTCCTCTAAGAAACATCTCTCTGATTTATTATATTATTTGAAGTCTAAACTTTACACATTCTCATATTTGAGGCTTGAAGCATACACAGTGACTTAACCATGTTTTATTTTATAGAAGATTCAAATTAGGATAACTATATAGGTACAAACCGTATGGTTTAAGATCATTATGTATGCAACTTCTTTAGCTTTCTATCATTTGTCAATAGAACACAATAATCCATGCCATATTTTAATTACCTATCTATGAGGAAACCAAATTTAGGCAACATATACTAGTCCAACTAATAGTAAATCACCAACTAAAATTTTTAGCCATGAGAACTGTTGATGATAATTTGAAATATGCCAATCCTATTGCTTCAGATAAAAATGGGTTAATATGATCATTTTAGGATTGTCTTGTCAAGTTAATATGCCATAGTGATTGTTACATTTTTTCTATTTTTCCTCATGCAGGACGAAGCATGGCTGCACTTACAGATATGTAGTCTAGCTTGAAGTCATTAATTATTTTTTCCTCCCCTTAGAGATTGAAGTTTTTGCAAATAAAATAAATAAATCTCCTTGGATTGGGATTCAATTCATAAAAAATCTACTTCAATTGTTAGTATGTGAGAAGTTAGTTTTCACCTTTAGTTTTTAACAATTGGACATTGATTAGAAGCATCAAGATTCTTTTTTATTTCTCTATGATACATACAAATATGATATGAATTTAATTGTTAGTATTGTGGGTTATAAATTTTCTAAATAGAATAATAGAGCACAAGTGATGAACATGTTTCATAAATAAATTTCAGGTAGCTTTGATTCATGTTGTGTTATATTTTTTTGGAGATTTTCTTCCAAAGATCTTAGAATATTGACCTTTTAATTCTTGGAAAACCAAAATGTTCCTATGTTTTATCTTCGATGGTGTTCCATGATTTAGGTGTAGAATTTAGCATTTATTATTTAGACTATTTAAAGTTTCTACTAAAAAGATAAGGAAATGCATGAAACTATAGCCTATTGGTTCATTGTACATTTAAATCATTACAAATCCACAAAATTATCTGAGTAGACAAATAATTTATATGGTTGGAGTGGCAAACCATTTGTAGCTTTCACTGTTCCTCTCATAAACATCTCTCTGATTTACTATATTATTTAAAGTCTTTAAACTTTACACGTTTTCATATTTGAGGCTTGAAGCATACAAAATGAATTAACCATGTTTTATTTTATAGAAGTTTTAAATTCGAACAACTATATCGGTAAACTATAAGATTCAAGTTTTCTTGCATATACACATATCTATTGTATTGAAAATTTAAAAAATATATATTTTATTTGTTAGGAAACCCAAATCCTACCACATAACATTTTCTCAAGTCCTAATCACATTGTACTATATCTAACTACGAGTATTTTCATCATTATTGTTGATATCCATCAAGATTAATATTTCCATTCTGACTATTTTATGTAGTCATTGTAACTAAATAAATTGACTTGTAAATCATATGTACTAATGTAACCCTAGAGGTATCATATACATAATTAATCTAATATTTTTATTAATGTATGAGGTATCTTTCAAATGCATCTTGAAGTTTCTATTCTAAAAATGCTTTAACTATTACGCTATGTTGATGCTAAGCTATTCAAATTAATTCTACATCCAACCCATAAGATTTTAGTGACCTAAACTTGTTTTATTTTGAAAGTTATTTGTAATTTTACAAAAGATAGACTATTAGATAAGGAAGAAAATAATGACCAAAATAATTTATTCCTTCAAATAATATGGTAGAACTTAAGAATGTAATATTGAATATAAACTAATTGTGTTCAAACTTTCAAATATTTTGCAGGAAATTTCACAGATGAAACTTGATAGCTGCATATATTTACAGGTTTGAAATACAAACCAAGAAGACAGAGAAAAAGTTTATTTCTCACAATGCATCTATAGTCATTTTTTTTGTTAATTCCCATGAACCCTATGTGGTTCATGGATAGGGTATATGCATTGATACACTTTTTGGTTATTTTATTTTGTCTCTCTCAAATGGTATGTAGCTATTTTGTAGTTATTTTTTCAAAACAAGCATGCCCTAGATTTTTGAGTATTTTAATGATTATAAAAATAATGTCATTGGTTATTATTTGATAGAAAGGAAGAAGCACAATATTTTACTATGTGGATCCTATATTATAATTATCCTAGTGAAATGTCTCCTTCAAGAAAGTGATAGAAATTAACACCCTAGTAAATTAAGTCTTATTATATGGGCAAGGCTTCACTATCGGTTTGATTTTCCTTTATTAAATGGCTTGACTAGACACTATAAAATTATGTGATTCAATACAAGAATGTGGTCATTTGTTGTAGAAAAAATTGCTAATTAAACTCTTTCAAATGACAACTTGAAAATTATTTCAGTGTTGCATTGCTTTCTAGTTTGACATTGATCTCAATAAATTCTAGCTACTTTCACCCCTCTAATATCAACTTGGGCTCTTAGCACATTTTTTCATTCTATGTAAAATATGTATGCTAATTCTTCTAGTTCTTTTACTTTAGTTTTAATAATGATTAAATCATAATTTATATTTTTGGAAAGCTGAGAATCTCCTCTAAAAACCCTTTTCGTTTCATTAATTTTGGGTGAAAAAAAAGTCGTCAGCCACATACCCTACAAATATTGCCACTTTTTGGCATACCTGATCCTGCACATACCCATCATTTAATGCTTAGATTAGTTGGAGAAGTTATCTATAAGATTAGTTTTGTGCTCATGCTCTAGCAAAACACATATATTTTGTTTAAGGTTAGCCTAATTTTTAAATTAATAAATCTTATGTATTAAGAAATAAAGGATAATTTTAGATAACTAGTATAAAAAACATGGGGTTTGATTATGGGTTAATTTTAATGCATACTGATGTTGCTAGCAACATTTGTAATTCAACAATATAGTAAAGAATTTTGACAATCACAAAAAAGAGTTGCATTGATTTTTTCATAAGATTTGTTAATTTCGTTGTGGGTATTTATAGGGCCTTGAAAGGAACTAATACAAAGAATTCCATTGGTGGCTTTAGCATGACCCTAAAACCATTTCATGTTGACAAGTGGGCATGGGCAATATCTGAAAATTTAGTATGTAGTTAGTTGGTGGCTAATAATATGTTTATACAGATTATGAGACATATCATATGCTCTTTTGGTATCTACATTATATAGATACATATTAAGGTGGTTTGGAATGTGGTAAATCCCTAACATCATTATATACATGATGAACATGTTCATACAATCTAAAGAATTACTTAATTTAATCCAATCAGATGTAATATGTAATGTCCCCATTTTTAGGTCCTCTACTAATGTAGTTGTCACTGACTTTTTGGGCTTGTGTCAACATGTTCAAAGGGGTAATTTGATGTCACTAGTGAGATTAAATTCTTTTAAGGAGTCATATGACAATTTTAGATGTTATTTTTGGGTTTTGGGTTGGGCTCCAAGATTCTTAGAGGGGGCATCTATTTTTAGTAAGTCATCCAGTTGGGTCTATTTATCATCTTTCATAATTGAGATCACTCCTCCACAATCAGATTTAAATTCTAATGCTTTTCGATATTTCCACTAATTGGGTGTAATATTGAGCTTGTTGGGTCTCAAAAATGCAAGTTACAAATCCTAAGAGGATGTCAGGCTCTATGATCAAACTTGCAACATTTTTGAACCAATGAACAGAGTTAACCTATATGGTTGATGACTCCCTACACTTCAGGCTTTTCTAAACCAAGGTGGGTAAACCTTGATTTCTGAAGCAGATTATGTGACTTATTTGTATTTAAGGCTCTATCCACTATGGCATAAAGTGTGGGATAGATGATGGCTTGATGACTATTTCTACTCTTGATGTGATAGTTGGAAATTTATAGTATGAAAGTGGATAATTAATATATAAATAAGATGTGAAATGGACCAGTGCTTTTTTGGGTAAGTGGAGTCATTGAATTTTCATGACAGATGATTGTTTTTGGTTACAATTCTTATTATTTGGCACTTCAACTTGTTTATACCTTATATAAACGTGCAATAATGTGACTGACAGACTTTATTTATTGATCCATCTAATCCTATCAGGTTACTATGATTTATTAAAGGGATTTTAATCCTTCCTTGAAGGAATCAATTAAAATAACCACACAATGACATCAAATGTGTATTGACAAATGAAGTATACCCTCAATTTAAATAACAGGATAACATCAAGTTGGAGACAATATGACAATCTTATCAATTACCTAGCTCTTCTTACTAATCCAAATGTTACTTCCAAGTTACTGTAACCAATTAAAAGGATTTTAATTCTTTAATGGAAACCAATTAACATGATTACACAATAACAAAAAATGTGTTTTGATGAAAGTCGATACAAACTTGGATACACAAATTCAAATAACAACGAAATAACAATGTGGAGACAACCAAATAATTGTGTAAATTAACAAACAATAGACACCAATATTGAGTCACACAGAATTAAAGATCTTCCATTGATTTCTGCCACATACATGCATCATGGTCCTTGTAGTATATTCTATATAATAAACATCTTGAAAGTGTCTTTTTTAATATCTCCTTGAATCGTAGATTTTTGACACCACAAGACTCTCTAACTCTTCTAGGGTTTTGCACCTAAAAGGAGAGAGGTAGGCTAAAAATGCTAGCTAGGTTAATTCAAATTATGCAATGTAGGATGTTATTTAGACTAAATGAAATGAACTAAATGCAATTAAGTGATCTATATAACTGATTATGTATGCAAAACCTAAGATTTATGAGATTTTTGAAAACACATAGTGTTATGCAGAAATGAACTAGAAATGAATGCAAAACTTAACAAAAATGAACTAAACTGAAAGTGTGCACTTGGAATGTTGAAGGAGCCTATAAATGACATTTGAAATGTTGTTGATGCTAGTTTTCAGGCCTGATGGGATTCATTTGTCATTCTGGGTGAATCAGTCCCAGTTCTACAAAACTGAGTCGGAACCTGTTTCTGACAAAAGGGTATCTAAAAATGCAGAAAACTCAAAATTGACCTTGGAGTGGAACTCATTCTCCACCCATGGCGAATGAGTCCACTTTTGAATTTCTAAATTTTCAAAAGTGGAACATGAAGCTTTTGATCTGCACTTTAGCTTCCTACAAGTGTTCGCTTCTGAAACTCTAATTTTTGAACTTGAAAATGTGTTTTTGTTGATATTTTGACTTGTTGAATGAGGAGTATACTTGAGAAACCTTGCAAGTTGATCTTCAATGATTTCAAAGCTTCCAAGATTCCTAAATATGCAAAAAGATAAGAAGAGAAGAAAAAATTTTGAATGTTAGGGCATGGGGGTTTGCCTTGGTAAAACCCCTTTTAGGTAATTAAACCAAAATGATGAATGAATGGAATGGAATGAAACATGCAATAATGGAATTGATTACCTTTCCATGATGTTTGATCTTGAAAGTCTGCAACAAAACATGAAGAATCTACCCTTGAATGTCTGAAAATTGATCTTGAATGGCTTGTAATGTTAAAATCCTAAGTTGCTTGGCTTGAGATGGAAGATTGGTGGATGAATAATGATGAATGCATGTGAAAATGAGTTTAGACTTGTAAAATACAAAGAAAAAAACTTATTTATAAATTCTTGTGCCTTAGTAACCCATTGATACCTCATCACAGGCTAACATCAAGTGATTTTGGTTAAAAGCCCGAAAGAAATTTTTAAATATTTTAAATTTGGAGCCAAGGGGGACTCATTCACCACCCATGGTGAATGGGTCCCACCTAGGACCTGAAAATGGGTGTCACCCGAATTAAGTCACATTTAATGTTTTTTGTTGGGTTACATTAAGAAATACACTTAATTAAGCCTTATAAGGGCATAAAGGGGTCAAATAAAGTATAAGAAAGGTGTAAATAGTGAAGTTATGCCTAGAAAAGTGTGAAATCTTGTTACAAGATTTTACAACACTTCAAATAGGACTTGATTAGTGATGAAAAGGTGTTTTTTAGGTGAATTGTGATGAATACAATCTAGAAAAGTGTAGAAATGATTTACAACACTTCACAACACCTTCAAAAGACATCAATAAAAGAATGTAATTCAATTTGCAAGGGTCCAAGACTTAGTGTGGATGCATAAAATGCCTCACAACACTTGAATCAATGGCTCATTATGTCTAGTTTATCATGAATTAATCCCATGCCAAGCAAAGGGTACTTTTCTCTACAACACATTTAGCCCCCACTTTAGTGAGAGGATGAACTTGCTTCAAACTCACACTAAAGTAGACATTCAAGAGAGATCCAAGTGTACAGATGTAGATGACAAATAATGAAAAAGATCAAGAAGGAAATCAAGCCCCCAGGATCCAAGTTCCTAAGTCAAACCAACAAGATACAAAATCATGTAATGGAAAGAAAGAAGATGAAAATGAAAAGGTGGATCAAGCTTCAATCGTTTGTCTAGCTAGATCTAGGCTTGTTTGTTCAAAAGAAAATACATACTCACTTTGGGGTGACAGAACTCTTGGTTGTATGTCAGGTGATAAATCCACTATATACTCACTCTGGGGCCATAAAACTTCTAATTTTTCATGGGGTGAGAAATCCCAAAGGGCAAGAAACATACGCTAGTTTGTATGCACTCAAAAACATAGGTGGCTATGGGGAAAATCATGCCTCAAAATGGGCTTCCCACTCAAACCATACCAAAGTTATACCTCCTAATAACTTTAATAAGGCACCATAATGATAGATGATTTTTGAGCTCTATGAGGTAAGGAAAAGTTTGTATGCTTGACACTCATAGACATTGTTAATGCAAGGTAGTGTAAGGATTGTTTAAAGGGATTTTACTTAGTTCATGCAATGTCTCATCTTAGGGAACACCATGCTCAATGTCTCCAAGAGAGGAAAAGTGCAAATGATCTCATCTTTTTCCAAAAAGAGGACAAGTGCAAGGTCTCATCTTGAACAAAATTGTACCTAATGTTTCCAAGAAAGGAAATCACAAGAAAAAGAAAATCACATAATGAAATGTGAGTGATGTATGCCCTCACTTTAAAGTGGTTGCGAACACCAATATTGTGAGAAATTGTTGTAAAGTAGAAGAAGGAGACATGAGAGCTTACTTGAAAATCCCTATGCCAAGTCATATGTTTCCAATAAACTACATCATGAAAAAGGTAGTATGTCACATGCGATCCAACTTAAGGCATGTCGTCCACATCCCAAGCTTTCTCTTATATGTTCATGAAAGGTTAATGACGAGTCAAAAGAGGAAATGACAAGTGACATGTGAGGACAAGGCTATCTAGCCCCTTGCCTCCACTTAGTGCAAGACAAAGGTGAGTCGAAACGATTGATGAAACGTAGGTGAGAGTGAAAATGGGTATCAATTAGAGGAATTAGATGCCCCCATAGAGGGAAGCATACAAAACTCCTGAAAATGTTGGATTTTGTGACTCAAATCTTTACATTCATTGGTGGAGTGACAATGAACTCTATGATATGCATAGAATGAAGTCTTGTAAGAGCATTTCTTTCAAGTTCTAGGAGGGAGGGTGATCAAGTTATCTTGGAGGAGTCTCAAAAAGATACCCTCTTGATCAATGGTAGAAGGTGGTCTTGTGGTATGTGACAAAGATACATTTTGCTTGGTAATGGTTGTCATATCTTCACAAGACTTTTTAGATTGTGAGATTTTATTCTCTCCATTATAGGAGGGTATAAAATCTAACGAATTAAAATCATGAATGTTTTGCGAGATGACATTAACATTAAGTGAAGGTGTATTTGTTTGTTTTATGTTTGGTAAAGGATGAGGTTCAGGACCACTAGTGTTGAGGAGTTCAGGATCGATGATGGTGAAGGTTGATTTAGGAGTATGTTGTGTGGGGTTTTTGATGTTGAGTGAAGGTTTGGCATTCTCTATCACATGACAATAGCCAAGACCATTAGTCGTTTGTTGTGTGATAGGATCGATAGGGTTGTGAATACCTTGTTCTCGAGAACCACATCCTTTTCCACTATACCCAAGTTGTTTCATGAGGTCATAACCTTTTCCATAAAGTGTCTTCAAATTTATTTTGGATTGGGTGATGGTTTTTTATTGTGTTCATCAAAGGTTGTTGTGTATGTTGTATTTTCTTTCATAGATGGTTGAGAAGATTGTGTGGAATTTTGAGTTGTCATGATGGTTGGTTGTCCTTGTTTCTCATCTTTCTTTTGTGTAATTATGTATTTGCCCATAAATGAAGGTGTGAATTCTAAGGATCCCCAATCATCACCAAATAATTTAGATGGTGATTCCGTATCATTGTGTTCAATTTCAAGAGGATCTATGTTGGATGTTGGAATTAATGTTTTTAGAGGACTTGTAGGTCCTTTTTCAAGCTGCAAGCAACTTTTAGGCTCGAGATTTCTTCAACATGATAAATGTTATTGTTATGGACATATTTCATTATATGATGAAGGTTTGAAGGAACTTCATTCATCTCATGAATCCATGGTCTACCTAAAAGAAGATTATACGAAAGATCATAAGGAATGACATGAATAGGAGTTTGCAAAGTAGCCACCCCAACTGTAATAGGCAAAGTGATTACATCGAGCGGTTACTTTGTTGTATTATCAAATCCTCGAATAGAGATGGAATTGGGTTTTATTTGTGACTTGTAAATACACAATTTATCAAGGAGATTCACACTACACACATTAAGAGTAAAACCATTATCAATAAGGGTTTGCTTTATCCCTATTCGATTGTATTGAGCAATGATCATGAAAGCTTCATTTTTTTTCGCAACTCTAAAGGAGGGAGCGTTGATGGAAAACAATGTCTATATTAGTTTTATTTGTTCAATGGGTTAAAGTTGATACGTCATTCGGAGTTGTACTACAAGGAACTACAATTTGTTTGTGTTAATTTGGTGAGTTCTGAAGTAAATCCAAAAGGGAAATCTTTGTAGGAGTATTCTTTAATTGTTCAACAAGATCATATTCCTTTGTGTGTGGGAGGTAAGGAGGAGCACTAGGCAGAGTGGGTAAAGGTAAGGAGGGTGGGGTTGGTTGTGGTGGTTGCAGATTATTTCGAGTGTTATACATATGAGCAACGGTATTATAACTCAGTTGTTGTGACACATTGGTTTGAGGTGGGTAGAGGGTGAATTCGGGTTTATGTTGAGGTTTTTGTTTGTGTGAAGGTGGGTAGAGAGTAAACTCAGGTTTAGGTGAAGATTTATGTGAAGGGGGATAAAGGATGAGTTGAGGTTGAATAATGTTAACATCTCGTAATAAGTGAGAGTCTTCTTTTTCTTTGAAGGGCATGTTATCTTTGTCTTGGGAAATAATATCCTCCCTAGAAGGAGAGTTCTTAGGAGAACAACAAACCACATGTTCATGACAATTAAGGTTTGGTTCATCCAAAATAACTTCATCGCATCTAAGGGAGTTATTAATGGTTAAATTTCTTTGATAATTGATAGTGGGGAGGTTAGGGGAAGATTATATTTGATTGTTGTTTTTTTCTAAGGTCTCATTCTCTTGTTCCATATTATATACCCTGCTAGGAGAGCTTGTAATATGTTCATCTAAGGTTGAAAGTTGTAAAGTACCTTCATCACAAGTGGGGGAGGTATCAAGAGAAGGACCACTATGGTGTTCAAATAGTTTCCCAAATGGGAGGAGCATTATGGAAGGGAGGATCAAGGGTGTCATGATTCTTAATAGGGATATCTTTGAATACCAACCAATCCTCTTTACATCGAGGAGGAATATTAGGAGAGAGAAAAGTTTGACTATCATGAACATGAAGACTTGGTAAGGTGATATTTAGAAATGTGTCGATGATATCATGTTCTTGTTTTCCAACATCTTACAAAGGGGAATGAGGAGATGGACAATCAAGACTCCCAATGCTTCTAACTTCCTTCACCAAGATACCTTCGTCACTAATAGGAGAGATATCAAGAGAAGAACAAGTATGATTGTGATGGTTGTCTACACTACTATTTTCACCAATGGGAAATGTAAGATTAAGGATTTTACCAATGGTTTGATCATGTTGCTTAAAGTGCTCATTGTGGTAATCAAAATTGAACTCATAAGAGGGAATGTTGTACTTATGCAATCCACTATTAAAAAAATCAAAGCCACATCTTCTAAAAGAAAACATGCTATGATGAAAAAGGAAAGAGAGTACAATGCAATGACTTAAAATGAAATGCAATTTTCAGTGTTTAAGTAAGCTAATTTTTTGTTTACACAATGCAACAATCTAAAAATTAAATGTTGTGAATGAAAAAGTGGAATTAAACAATGCATGAAATGAGCTATTTTAAGCTAGATGTGATGAAATGCATGTTACAGAAATGAAACCAACTGATATAGCTATTAAATGGAACCAAACAGAAGCCTAAAAATAGGGTTTTTAGCTCTATAAAAGGTAGTTTTAGGGGTCAAAAGGGACTGATTCGCCCAGGGTGGCAAATGAGTCCCAATATGGACAATTTTTAGATTATTCAAAAAAAAATGACTAATTTTGATGCTTTCTGAGTGCTATGATGCTGACCTAAGTGAAAAATGCAAAATTTTAGAAAATATAAAGGAATTTAGATGCCAACAATGCAACATAAATGCACTTTTTATGAATGCAAAATTTGAAACCTATCATGCGAATGAAATCATGCAAACCCTAATGCAAGATCAATGCAAAGTTAGATCTATGATGAAGAAATCCAAATTAGACAAGAAAGTATTTGAAAAATAAGGTTCACCAAAATGAACATTAGATTTTTGGTACCACAAGACTCTCTAACTCTTTTAGGGTTTTCACCTAAAAGGAGAGAGGTAGGCTAAAAATGTTAGCTAAGTTCATTCGAATTATGCAATGTAGGATGTTATTTAGACTAAATGAAATGAACTAAATGCAATTAAGTGATCTATATAACTAATTATGTATGCAAAACCTAAGATTTATGAGATGTTTGAAAACACATTGTGTTATGTAGAAATGAACTAGAAATGAATGCAAAACTTAACAGAAATGAACTAAACTAAAAGTGTGCACCTGGAATGTTGAAGGAGCCTGGAAATGACATTTGAAATGTTGTTGATGCTGGTTTTCAGGCCTAGTGGGATTCATTTGTCATTCTAGGCGAATTAGTCCCAGTTCTACAAAATTGAGCCAGAACCAATTTATGACAAAAGGGTATCTAAAAATGTAGAAAACTCAAAATTGACCTTGGAGTGGGACTCATTCTCCACCCATGGAAAATGAGTCCACTTTTGAATTTCTAAATTTTCAAAAGTGGAACTCGAAGCTTCCAATCTGCACTTTAGCTTCCTACAACTGTCCACTTCTGAAACTTTGATTTTTGAACCTGAAAATGAGTTTTTGTTGATATTTTGACATGTTGAATGAGGAGAAGACTTGAGCAACCTTGTAACTTGATCTTCAATGATTTCAAAGCTTCCAAGAGCCCTAAATCTGCAAACACACAAGAAGAGAAAAAGAAATGTTGAATGTTAGGGCATGGGGGTTTGCCTTAGTCAAACCCATTTTAGGTAATTAAACCAAAATAATGAAAGAATGGAATGAAACATGCAATAATGGAATTTATTACCTTTCCATGATGTTTTCTCTTGAAATTCTATCAAAAAACATGAAGAATCTACCCTTGAATGTTTGAAAATTAGTCTTGAATGGCTTGTAATGTTAAAATCCTAAGTTCCTTGGATTGAGATGGAAGATTGGTGGATAAATAATGATGAATGAATGTGAAAATGAGTTCAAACTTGTAAAATGAGGAGGAAAACACTTAAATATACATTATTGTGCCTTAGTAACCCATTGATACCTCATCACAGGCTGACATCAAGTGATTTTGAATAAAAACTTGAAAGAAAATTTGAAATATTTTAAATTTGGAGCCAAGAGGGACTCATTCATCACCCATGGAAAATGGGTCCCACCTAGGACCTGAAAATGGGTGTCAGGAATTAAGTCACATTTAATGTTATTTGTCTGGTTTAAATTCAAAAATACACTTAATTAAGCCTTATAAGGGCATAAAGGGGTCAAACAAAGCATAAGAAAGGTGTAAATAGTGAATTTATGCCTATAAAAGTTTGAAATCTTGTTACAAGACTTTACAACACTTCAAAATAGGACTTGATTAGTGATGAAAAGGTGATTTTTAGGTGAATTGTGATTAATAGAGTCTAGAAAAGTGTAGAAATTTTTTACAACACCTTCACAAGACATCAATAAAAGCATGTTATTCAATTTTCAAGGATCCAAGACTTGGTCTAGATGCATAAAATGCCTCACAACACTTGAATCAAGGCCTCATTATGTCCAGTCTATCATGAATTAATCCCATATCAAGAAAAGGGTACTTTTTTCTATGACACACTCCTATTCTCTCCCTATTCGCTCTTCCTATATAATCATTACATGTCCAACTTATATATCAATATATTGAACAGGGTACACCTCTTCATAAGTGTCTTTTGAAATTAACAATAAAACATTAACAATTATGCTCTAATGAGCCACAAATGAACTTGTGTTATATGATCTAAATATTCTTGGCTCAAGTGAGTGTCAACATCCTCTAAAGCATTCTTCACAGTTATCTACATGATGATCATCTTCTTCAAATGTTCACAGGGCCCCTCTAGTGTTGAATCCTCATTCTTGGCTGCTTCCAAGGCTCCACACAGTATTAACTGACATTATTTCATCCATTCACCTTGACTTTTTAGTCCTCCATCATCTCTGAATAGTGCAGGCACCCCTTCCTTTGAAGCATCAATAATTCTTTGGCATCTTCTTTGAGTTCCTTATAATAATCCTGATGTTTCCTTACCATGTCCTCAACAGCTGTGATGGCTCCAATATCATAAATGCTTCTCTTTTGTATCTCTTGGAGTTTTTCTTGGAGTATGTCATTTATCCTCTTATGTTCTTGAATGGTATTGTAACTTTTAGAGTGAGTCACCTAGAACTTTTCCATCCAAACCATCAAACTAGCATTCCTTTTTTGCAATATTGCAAAAAGTGTATCAAATCTAGCCTTACTCACTTGAGTGTACTTGTGATTCCTCACTTTTATCCTTTGATTGGGAATCTTCTCCTTGAGTTATCATTCTAGCAGATCCTTTGAAGGTGTCCTTGACTATGTCTCTTAGAAAATCATTTTCTTTCGGCATTCTCTCACTATTCAACTTGTACATATCACGTTCCTTGATCAACATTTGAATTTGTGCTTTATTCAATTTGGCTACACTTATGCCAATGTCAGTTGTGACCACAGGATCAGTTTCTCCTACTTTCATTGTCAACACATGGCCAAATTCCTTATTAGTATCAATAATCATAGATTTCTTATGTGGGGGATACAGAGACCAAATCATCAGAGAGTTCTCATCAGGGTTATATCTTGATCCAGTGTATACTTCTATCACCCCTTCTACACTAATATTTTTCTTAGCACCATTATTATGTAGAAAACTATCAAAAACAAGAGAAGAATTTAAATATAAACCAAGGAAGATCATCACACCAGACTATTCTAATAATTTTCTTCCTCTCTTTAGAGTCATGTCTTTCATCTCATTCTCTACATCCATCTTCAGTTTGTTCATCAACTGGTTTTCATTGCTAGGTGTGATGTCTATGACTGATCCCCTTATTGCTTCCCCTTTTGATTGTAAAAGAATGATTTAAATTAAAGAGAATTTATAAACCGATCATTAGAAACAAAGGACTTATAGGCCAATTGCCTAGTATTTGTGTCAGATGATTCCTCAACTTCTTGTTCTCTGTTCAGAGATTGATACTCTTCAATTCTCAGTTTGGGAATCCTGTTAGTTTTCCCTTGGGGTTATCTTTCACTAGAAGAATCTTCACTTCTAGAGGACAACATTTTTGTTTCCTATATCTCCTTTATTTTCTGCTCCATTTCTCTGTTGTAGTTATCAATTTCCAATTCAGCCTCCTCTTCCTCCATGTTTCTAATAATGTCATCATGAGGATATGGTATATGATCATATCCACCTAGATTCTAGTTTTTCCTTACAAAACCAATATAACCCTTAGGATCAAATCCCTTCCTTGGTGAAGCCTTCTTCATATTGAAATGTGATAACTTACCCAAAATAAGATCATATCCTTCCTTCAATAGCACAGTGAAATTTCCAAAGCACAATGTACTATGCATAAATGACTATTTCTCATAGGCACTCAAGTTCATGACAGTGGAATAATCCAATTTCTTGAAAATCTCTAAATATGCAATCCTATTTGGTAATATTTTTGGTAAAAGGAAAGGTGTATCTTCAAAACCATACACTCTGATGATGGTGGAATCAATGTACTAGTACCAGTCACCCCAATTATGACCTATAGTTGGTGGTCCATTGAAATCCTTGGGCCTTAAAAATATTTTAATCTCATCAGTTAATGAATAATCATAGGGGTGATTATAAAACCTATACAATATCTTGACAAAATATTCTTCAAAATAAACATAAATAGAATTGATAAACCTGCTATCCCAAATAGTAGTCCACAATTGTACTGGTAGCACAACTAATCCTCCTTATCAAATTGTGAAATTTTTATTTCCTCTGGCCACATTCGTAACTCCTATCCATAGTTCAATATCATGTGCAAGAGAAGGGAATAGTTTTTAAAATGTAGTATAGGATATTCATTCTTGATGGACATTAGCCTTGAGTCTATCCCTCTAGAAATGTGTGAGGCATAATCAAAAGGTATTGCATTATGGCATTTTATATCTGTAGAAAACACCATTGGCCCTATAGACATGAATTTAAATTCTCTGTTCCTATTATTTGGCATACCGAGAAGTAAGTATGTTTCACATAGGGCTCAAACAAATCAACATGAAAAGAAGGCCCATCATTATCTTCAAGTGGAACAAGTTCTCTGTCTTTCCTAGGCCTATGTAATGGTAACCTCCATCCTTTATAAGTTGTATCCATTCTCCAATACTCTTTCTCCAAATCTTCATGCACAATAGGCTGGTCACATGTGTCATCTATGTTGAAAACTCCACAAAATGTAGTCTTGGATACATGTATGAAAGGTTCACCTTGCAGATTGCAAATAGCTTTAAGGTCTAGATTAGAATGTTTGGCTGGGAGTTTTATAAGTTCTACATTCACAAATACATTTGGGACAACCAGATTTCCCAAATTGAAATTCCAAGGGTTGCAGACTGGTTCAAACCTACTTCTCCGACAGTAATGGAACATGAACAATTCATACCCTCTAATGGGAGCCCACACATCACCTATGTGTTTGCACTTGTCTTCTAACATTTCTACATTAGCCCTCAATTGTGCAGACCTTCTAGCTTTCAACCCTGAGCTAGATAATTGATTAATGAGGTCTTGGTTCAATTTTTATTCTTTTGTTTTGGATTCCACCCCCATTTCAATTTTTAGTTTTTTTTCTTTTGGATTGGCTTCTTTCACCTTGTTGCTTCCTACTTTTGGTTTTTGCAGAACCTAAACCTTCCATTTTAATTCTCTAAGGTGGCAGAATTGAACTATAATTTATCAATTAAAAGGAACTTTGTATGCTTACTTGTGTATATCTCGTTGCACTAAATTCCTTGACTCCTGTTTGATCTCCCATCCTTCCTGCTGCAACTTCTGAAAATTATTTTTGTTCATTCTCTTTTCAATCAAAATTTACATAAGGTTCATTCATGCGGCCATTAATGTTTGTCATTGGAAATGAATGCAATAGGTTTTTCAAATTTTGAAATGTCAGAGTGAAACAAAATTGTTCCATCAGTGAAACTTCTTTAATCTTAGACTGAACTGTGTGTTTTATTTGGTGCCACCTTTTTTTATACATTCATAAATAATCACCAAGACATAACTAAATTTCCCTTCAATATGAAGTGTCCCTTTGATCCTCATATTTAGTTAGGAAGACCACCTAACACTCTTATTGATATTGTACAACTGGCCTTTCTCTTTTTTAATTTTTTATTATTATTTCAGGGAGAAAATTGTGAAGTTTTCCTATGTCAAGGTGGTCTATACCATTAGAAATCCTTTTAATCATTGCTCAGTTTCTTTTTGACAATTTGTGATCATTCCACATTTCCATCGGGCTGACATGTACTATTGTTGAGAGAACAAAATGCTTTTCTAATGATCTTGGTCTCCCCGATGTAGTTCCTCTACTGCTTTATTCATTTGGACAAGTCGATGAGACTTTCCCCAAGAACCTCCTTCATCAGCGTAACCAATATGGTCAAAGAGATCTAAGCGACTAAGTATGATTATACATGTCTCTTCGACACAATTTTTCCTCTATTCTATCGATGAGAGTGTATATTTATCTTCCTGATGAGATTTCCATCGGTGTGATACACACACTCGATATGATTTGAAAACATTGCTCTGATTACTTTTCTCTTTCCGATAAGCTTTCATTAGTGACACAGTAGGCATTGTCTTCTTGATTATGCACACATGTAATCTTTAGGGTCTTTGATCACTGTGACTTGATTCACCTCTTCTTGATATGCAAAAAATGTTCAAATCTAAAGGCTATGACTTGCTGATCAGAAAGACATGCACATAATCTTCTCGATAAGGACCAGTTGCTTTTAAATCTCTTTCTCAGCAATGATCAAAGAGATGCTTATATTTCAAAGGCCAAATTAATGGGATCAATGGTTAACATGGGTTGTGAAATGGATCTTGTCACACAAATTTCAACAATTTGTATTGATCATGAAATTAAGGTGTGGAAAATTTATGTGGTATATGTGAGATAGATGGGTGGAGGCTAGTAAAAATGTGATATTTTTCAATTCCTAATAGTGGCTCCAACTGGGGATGTATATCCCTTGTGGGTATAGAAAGAATCGAGGTCTCTGGGAAAGCAAACCAAGTGTCTTATTTATATGGTATGAAAATGGAAGTGAATTCAGAAATGGTGGGAAATGGAGGTGGAGTGAAATCCTATACTACTGTGCATGGAAGAGAATTATTTCAAGAGGTTTCTCAAGAATTGTCCATGCACTGGAAATTCTTGACCTTTTCCTAGACTACTATGCATGGAAGATTAGGAAAAGAAATGTTTTAGGAATTTTGCATGCACTTGAAATTCCTGTTATTCTCCTATCATGTTCTAGAGGTAATATGAATCTTCACCAGCCTTTCCAACAATGAAAAATGGTCCTAACCATAGAGCTTCAAAATTTCCATGCTTTCCTTTGTCTCGACTCCTGGAATTCCACATGAGAACCATGTCACTTCAAATTTTCTTCCTTTAGCTTTTTTGTCATATAGGTATTTCATCTGTAATTGTTTCTTCCTATTGTGTTGTCAAGCTTTGTTCCTAACCTCATTAGGTTCCATTAACTCCTCAATTCTCTCCTCCATATGTTCAAGAATTTCTAAGTCTTCTTGCAAGATAAACTTACATATTGGTAACAAGTTATGCAAAGGGAGCCTAGCTTGAGTCCCATACACAAGTTCAAAAGGTGATTTTCCAATGGCCTTCTTTATAGTGATTCTATCTGCCCACAAGGCTAGTCTCAACTTGGAATCCTAGGCCTTTTTTTTATTATCCAGCATTCTTTTTATGATTTTCAAGATGCTCTTATTGTTGGATTCAGCTTGCCCGTTCGCCTGTGGATGATATGGTGAAGAATATGAGATCACTATTCCATAGGACTGGAAAAATCCCTTGAATTCGTCTAACCTAAAGCACATCCCATTATCAGTTATAATTCTTGCTAGCACTCTGAATCTGGTGATGATGTTTTCCAATAGAAAATTTGTTACCACCTTACTAGTTGCTTGTTTGGTAGGTACAACTTCCACCCATTTTGTAAAGTAGTATGTGGCTACTAATATCCATCTATGTCCTCCACTAGATTTATCTACAATCTCTTCTATGAAATCAATTCCCCATTGGTGGAATGGGGCCTCAACTTGCAAAGGTCTCAAAGGCAATGCCCCTTGATACTTCAACTTCCCAGAAAACTTCTAACATGCTTGACATTTCTTGGTATAATCATAGGAATCATTGAAAACTCTAGGCCAATAGTAGCCTTCTCATAACACCTTATGTTCAGTGATCTTTGCTAAGAAATTCCCTCCACATACTCCATGCATTTCCTTTAGGATATACCTTGCTTGATCTTCATCTAGGAACAACAACAAAACACCATCCCTATTTTTCCAATATAGGTCCCCTTTCATGAATACATACCTTGAAGCCTACAATTTGATAATCCTTTTCTTGTTATCATTAAATCCTTCAGGGAATTTCGTATGCTTCAGATAATACACAATATCAATGTACCAAGGTGTGTGCTCAATACTAGTAATCATGTTATCCTCATCATTCAAATTGCACACTTGGGCAGCTTCAATGTTTGTTTCAGCCATTAATTTGGCTAATCCTTGTCCTCTTACAAGCTTGGTGATTTGGAACTCAATGTCAAATTCTTGAATTTTGTTTATCCATCTACACCTACGGCCTGTTGCTTCGGTCTGTACAAACACATCTTTTATTGCAACATTAGGTACATAATCTATTACCTTTTCTCCCACCAAATATGATCTAAATGCTTTAACAACTTTCACTAACGCATATGCTTGTTTTTCTACAATGTAATACTTCAACTCTACATTTTGGAGGGATTTTCTAAAGAAAGAAATAGGTTGTTCATACCCCTCATCATTTTTCTGTAACATTACTACTACAATTGTGTGATAAGACACAAATGAAAAGATTTGAAAAGGCTTACTGAAATCAGGGGACTTCAACACTAGGGCCTCCTTAATTTCTCTCTTGATAGATATGAATGCATCTATGGCTTCATTTTTCTAGTCAATCTTTGCACCCTTATTTAATATCTTTGAAATTGGTTTCACTATCTTAGTAAAATTTGATATAAATCTTCTCAGAAAATTGATTTTCCCAAAGAAGGATTGGATGGCTTTAACTGTCTTAGGAATAGGAATCTTTTCCATGGCTTCCACCCTTTCTAGATCAATCCTCACCCCTTATTTAGACACTATATACCCCAGTAATTTTCCCTCTGTTACTACAAAATGACATTTTTTAGGATTTAGAGAGATACCATATTCAATAGCTTTGATGAATTTTCTTTCTAGATGCTCAACATGATCCTCTGGTTTCTTTGAATATGCAATTAAATCATCCTAGTAAACCACCATTATTAAATTGATTAGATCAGCGAATGCAACATCCATAGCTTTCTAGAAATTTGCACCAGCATTTGTGAGTCCAAGTGGCATTCTGACATACACATATGTTCCCCATGGTGTGGTGAATGTTGTTTTGTATCGCTCTGATTCCTTGACTTTCACCTAGTTATAGCTTTAAAATCTGTCCACCATATATAGTAGCTCACATCCTATGACCCTTTGCAACATAGCCGCCATGTTTGGGAGTGGGTAGTTATCCTTGAGAGGGGATACATTCAAGTTTCTAAAGTCTACGCAGAGCCTTATATCTCCATTTTTCTTTCTTACAGGCACTAAATTAGAGGCCCAAGATGAATGTCTGATAGGCTTGATGATACCCCCTCCCTAAGCTTCTTATGTTCCTCATGCATTTTAGGCTCTAAGGCGGGATTTATGGGCCTTGGTTTTTGTCTAAAAGGTTTTGCATCTAGTTTCAATGGGATCTCATGTTGTAAAAAATCCTCTCTATATGCTTTGAGATCATCATAAGACCATTAAAATACATGCTTATATTTTCTTAATAGTGCAATCAACATCTTCCTCATCGTTGGCTTATCTTTTTCCCAATGTACACCTTTTTAGGGGATAATTCAATTCCAAATTTTATTTCTTCCATGTCTTCCCTTTTTATTGGTGTTTGTTTCATAAGGGATCGATCACTTCCATCAAACACCCTTTCTAGTGCCACAAGTCCCTTAGGAATCTTATTATTCTTGAGTTGAACAACTTCCTTTCCAAACACAGTTTGTTTTCCATCTACTTCTTCCACAAATGTGTTAAAATCAATTTCTTGGGCTTCATATTGATGAATGCAATGTAAGAATTTGAATAAATCAGTATCATCATTAAAAACTTTCCAACTATAAATATTATTAGGGATTGCAGGTCTTTTTTTGAGCTCAACTTGTGAAATTCCTATCAGAGTGATATCATCTTTCTTCAAAGCTACATTCACCAAGAAGTATGCCATCAAATTTTTATACCTATCTATCCATTTAATGGAGAAAGCATTGAAAAACTCAATGGTGTCCCATACAACATTTCTATACTGCTTTAGCCTTTTTTTTGTAGCATACTTTGATCTTACTCTTGAAATAACCAACTCAGAGTCTCCAAACACAGTCAGTAGTTTAATTTTGTGTTTGACAACCATGTTCAATCCAATTAGCAGGGCCTCATACTCTACTATGTTATTTGTACATTCAAATGTCAACAAGAATGAATATTTGAATTTTGTACCCTCAAGTGAGATGAAAACCACTCCAACTCCATTATGTTCTTTGCTACATGCTCCATCAAAATACATTCGCCACACACCATGTTCATTCTTGGAGACATCCCTATCAATTGGATCAATGTTCAACATTTTAGGCTATGAATGCTCTATTCTAAAGCTTTCTAAGTCCACATCACAAAAGCAATTCATCTGATTTTGATCAACATATTCCACAATTTGGTTCACTCTTGGTTCCCTGTACAACTTAACCTCTTCACCATTTATCAGTATTGTGGCATAGGATAAGTAAAATTGCACATTCCCTCCCACTAAAGTAGTCCATTTTCATGACAAGAGCACCCCAAAGTGAGGGGGTGTGTCTATCACATTTATGTCAATTGTATATGTTGCTTTTGGATAAGAAACTAACTTCACTTCTACATCCTTCATGATTCCTACCACTGGGACAGGCCTACTATCCATAGCATAGCATTTACTACCAGTAGTATTTACCCACATGACGAGCTATTTCATGACTCCTACTGGCATGATGTTGATAGCAGCTCTTGAATCAATCATGCAATTCCTCAACATTTTGTTATTTATGAGAAATGTGGTAAAAAATGGATCGACCTATGGAGGATTCATCAATTTATCTCCAAGACAAACCTCAAGGACTTTTATATCTCCTTGCTTGCCATTACTAATTTTGGTGATTTCTTTGTTCTCCAAGCTTGTGCTTTTATTAGTTCCATTGGATATTAGTTGAATATCACTATCTCTATATTCTTTTATCTTTATCATTTCCAACAGTGGCATAGACATCTTTACCTGAGACAATCCTTGTGTGAAATCAAATGAAGAGGCATTTTCTGCTTTGGCTTGCTTCCTTTCTTCTAGTGGTTCTCCTTTATTTTCTTCTTTTTCCTTCTTATTTGTTTCATCATTTTTCTATTTCCTTTTGCTTAATTCTTTATCTTCTTCTTTGGGAACACACCTCCACTCAATCTTATTGGGCTCCTTATTCTCCACATTCTTTAGTTTTTCCTATGTTGTTTCTTTATCTTTCACAAACAATCCTCTTAGAGTCTCTTCATTTGCATTTGCCGCTCTACTTCTCAGCCTTTAATTTCTCTTTTCTTGCTCTACTACAACAATGGTTAATTATTTGATATCTTCCTTAGTTGTCCTCCTTAATCTATACTTACTTGAGTTAGGTGGTGTATAAGGAAGTTGTGATTCATCATTGCTTTCATTCTTCTAATTAGAGAAGACTTGTTATTCTGCCATGTGAATATTGTATCTTTGGTTGTTTACATCATACTCATAGCCTTCATCTCCTAAGGATGAATATTCTTGTTCAACTAGATGCAGGGTATGTGAAGTTAGATATATTGTATGATATTATTCTTCATTTTCATATGGAATTTCTTCTTCTTGTATTGATTGTGCTACAACACAATGATCAGGGGAATGAGGCAGCTTGCAAACTTGACACCAAGGGTTGTTGTTAACCATGTAGGCTCATTTTTTCTTTAAGGGACCAGGTGTTTCCTTGTACTTAGGCTTATCATTTATGGTATTTCCATCTTTCCAATTTGTATTGTATGGCATATCATGTAATTTTGGTCTCTCATTTTTGTATGAATTCTCTTGCTTATTTTGGGGATTATTGGAGTTTTGGGGAATTCTAAGGTTGTCCCTCATGCCAGTCATCTTTGCAGCCTTTCTATTGTTCTCAATGGTTAATGTTATTTTTTGTGCTCCAGTTAAACTCCTAGAGCATTTGTTTCTGAGTTCATATCCCATTTTTGGATCAAAGGCCTTTAAATAAATACTTAAGGTTGTTGGATCGGTTAGTTTGGATCCTTGTGGTATTTTGTTGTATAGTTTGGAAAACCTTTGATTGAAGTCATAAACTGATTCATTTTGATACTTTTGAATACTTATCAACTCATGAAGGGAAAATTTAGGGGCACACTGATTCCCATATTGTTCTAAAAATTGATTCTAAAAATCTTCTATAGAATCAATTGAAGCATCAAGTAGACCATTGAACCAATCCCTTGTTTCTTCAGTTAGGGACATCATGAATAATCTCATATTTACGTCCTCATACTCCATAGATATATCATGTATAAAAGCATTAAAGTTCCTTATATTTTCTTCAGTTGATATTCCATTATTCCTAGTGAACTTGGGAATTGTATTTCTCCAATTGTTGTCAATTGGGTATGGATATAATTGGTGCCCTGTTAAATCAGATTGTCTACATGTGCTCATAGGGTTTTGTGGCTGCAAGTTCAAAGGTGGTGGATTGGGGTGGTATTGGTATCCATATTGAGGTTGATGATAAACATTTTGTTGGATGTGTTGTTGAGGATATACATTTTGATGTGGCACATGTTGCTGATATTGTGGGACATATTGCTGGCTTGGTGGTGGATAGTGTCGGGGAACATTGCTAGCATTTGGGGGCTAACACTTTTGCAATGGCACATTATGTTGAATGTGTTGTCTTGCGTTACCACCAACATGATGAGGTACCTTTGAAGTCCCTAGAGCACTTGTGTTCTGAGATGTTCCATGTGGATTGACATTACCACCTTGTTTATGTAGAGGGACATATTTTGGTGGTTTTGGTGCTTGCATGCTTAATTGTGCCATTTTTTGATCTATCTGTTGGCTTTCTTGTATCATTTTTTGTCTCCTTCTAAGTTATTTCCTTTTCCATTCTAAATGTAGTTCAATTTCTTAGTTATTCATACTATCAAAATCAACAACAGTGTGATCAAAGAACCCCTCATGGTTCTCTTCTCCTTGTTGTGATGTCACTTTGTAATCATATTCGTTCTGTGTTTGAATTCATTTTTCCTCAATTTGGGCGTTGAACTCCTTTGTTTTGTTAGAGTCCTCCTTCCATTGAAAAATAGGACGACTAGTGTTTTCTTGTTCAAAGGGAGTACGAGGATCTATGTTCAAGTCATCATTATGGAATCCTAATCTATGCAATGGATAAAAATTGTTATGCATTGTAAAGGGTTGTTCTATTAAGTCCTCCTTATCTTCATTAGTTACATCTATAACTTTATCTTTTCTCTTATTTGTATCAATCTTTGAAGGGGGAGACCCATGTTTATCTGTCCACCTAACATTATTCTTCTTTGGGCTCTCTTAGTGCAAAGATATCCTACCATTCATCTCGTAAGATGCTTTAATACTCTGACTTCTAAGGTTTGTCTTTGTTGATGTGTATTTTTACTTCATGTGAATAATTATTCATGCACCGCTCTTTTCCTTTGCGGTCTTTCTTTTATTTGTGGCTCTGCCTTTTTCTTTGTACCGCTCGCAACTTTCTGACCGCTGCCACATGGTGTCCTATCAAAGCTTCCCTTCAACATGCCTCTCTTTTTTTCGGGCTCTGGTCACTTGACATGTTGCCTCCACCCGCTTTCCATTCAGATGGGGCCCACACCATAGTTGCTTTTGTCAAGAGCCTGCCACGTGGTGATCGTTTGGGCATTTTTTATTTTGGTTCAATGGCCATTGAAACTATTTCTATCTTGTTGCCACGTGTCCTTTCGTCCTACTGTTGCGTGACCCACTTATCCTCGGCATGTCCCTACTAGTGGGATACCTTTCCTTTTTTTTGTTGATACCAACGATTTAGAATCATTATTGTTGGTGATCTCGCAGGAGCATCTTTTCTTGTTGGTGCTTTCAGGTGGTGGGTTGGCTAATATAAGTGGCCCTTTCTTCATTTTATGGTTGTTCTTAGACGGACAAAAATTTCTAGTACTGAGAATTAGCCTTTGTATTGTTTGTTATTAGATCCAAATTCACAGATTGTGCCTTTCTGTTCGGCCTCTTTGTCTTCAAGCATTTGATAAGACATTATATTGTGCTCGCATCTTCTGAAATATATGAGCATTTGTTTCAATCTTTTGAAATCTTTATAGAGCTAAGCATAATACAGATCATGTTGTTACTCTTTTGTGTTAGCTTGTGTTGTGTGGGTTATATTATGCAAATAGTTTGATGTTCTTATGTTTGCAGTGCTGAGAATTGTCTATTTGATAACACTAATGACTACCCCAAGCCTTTGTTTCACACAATGTGCTTACTTATTTCACTACTACTTTGGCACATTGCCTTAGTTTAGATTTGTCATTTTATGTTTATCTTCTCTCACTTTTCTCCCCCCCAAGTAAAAAATGAAGAGTCAGCTTCAATAAAATTAGGGAGGTCACTTAGCTATGTCCATAGGTCCCCCAATACCTAAGTTTCCCATAAGGCTGCTGCCTACAAACTCTTTGTGTCAATGGTTCTTTTCCTGGCATACTTGGTGGGACAAACTAAATGTTCGCAAATTAAAAGATTGTATGAGCCATAAGCCCGTCACTAGGTCTCAAACCGCAAGAACCCCTGGCCTACTTGTACCACTGCTAGTGTCAATCGGGGCAAGAGGTCAACAAGCTAACATGTCACTTCCATCACCTCCTACTTCTCCTCTGCCCCTTGCGTAGATGGTACAAACACCTAGAAATTTTGTAGCCTGGGATGTTGGTGGCCCTTTGATAGCCCTCATACCACCCATACTTTGGGCTCTAATCCTAGCTTCTACTTTAAAGGCTCTCCTAAAATTCACTGGGGATGATGCAAAGACTCCAGCAGAGCACTTGCAAGATGTGGTTGATGTATGCATGGTTCATGGCATTACTAACCAAAATGTGGTTTTGCGGTTGCTTGCCGCCTCTTTCAGAGGGAAGGCATTAGACTAGTATCATACTCTTTCTGCTAATACAAGTGGAAATTATGATCAGCTTAGAAATCCTTTCTACGAGCGCTTCTCAAATAATGGCGACATATCTTCACTATATCACCAGCTGGCTAGTATAAAGCGGGCTCCTCATGAAGCTTTGGCCAATTTCAATGCTCAGTTTCATTCAACTTGGTAGAGGGTCCTTGTCGGTAGTCAGCCACCTCTGGATCTAGCATTCATGTTCTATCTGAAGTCTATACATGTTGATATTTTGATGATGTTGCAATCTCTTAGTGGAAATACCTTACTCGATGCATACAACCTTGTCGTCACTGCAGAAAAAAATCTTATTGCCACCGAAAAGTTGGGACTACGACCTATCATGCCAGTGTTCCTGGAGTTGACCACGGAAAAACCAAAGGTAGCCTCAACCAACACTCTCGTTCCCCCCATTCTATGTATGTGTACCCAATAATGACGCCGAGCGTGGCTCTAGTGCCTAACCCCCTGGAATTTGAGGTGAACGACATGAAAGAGTTGTTGTGTCACCATGACAAACACGTTAACTAGTATGAAGTGGAAATAGTATTCCTACCAGAAGCCTAATTACCAAAACTACCAAGGCAGGAAACCTCCTTTTCAGTAGAATCAATGGTAGGATAGATCACGTAGTAATACCCGAGCTCAATAGGGAACTTAGCTTATACCTGTGACTATGCCAATGCAGATTGTCTATCCTAGTACGAGTAAAGAGCTGACAGCGGGACAAAATAATCTCACTGAGGAGATTAACCCATGGTGCTTCCCTTGCAATGATGCACACATGCCCCAAAATTTCCCACGAGGGAATTTACAATAGAAGATAGCAGAGCAACGTAGTCAAGGCATCATGCCTAACTCCGGAGATCATTCCTACACCTCTCAACAAATGGAGAACGTAGTTCTCACTTCTCAAATGCAAGGAATTTCTATAGAGCAAGAGCTAGATATAACACCAGACCAAGCACTCTTTTCTTGGATGGAAGAAGAGGAATCGGCATTCCCGAACAACATTCTACTGACCCAGGTGCCACAAGTTCAGTCAGATTACAATACTCGTTCCAAGCGGAGGCTCACTGGAGAATTCACAACCTCGCAAACTAAAGGGGCACCTAATCCCATGCCCAATCCATCGACAACTGTGTCATCAGTTCTACAGCAGTTTGGGGCCATTGTTCCAGGTTCCAAGAACCCACCTCCTTTAAAAGTGAAAGCTCCTCCAGCCACCCCAACAGTTGCCAAACAGCCGAATGTTCCAGCTGCAAGGCAGAAGGAGCAAAATACCATAGCTCATCAGCCACAAACGCCATTCAACATGGTGGAATAGCTTAAGAAATATTCTTCCAATGTTTCCTTGTGCGATATCCTAGCCATACCAGAGCAAAAGATGCTATTACAGAAGGCATTATCAGGAGAAGAGGGCATGAAGACACTTGAGCAACCCTCAAAAGATAAGACAGGAAATCTAGGCCTGGACAGAGTTTTGGTGAATCAACCAGTGGAGAATCTAGTTAGAAAAGAGGGTAAGCCTAAACCTAAGCCTTTCTATATAACACTTATCATTGGTAAAAAAATACTGCATAATTATTTGGTTGACTCTGGTGCTAGCACCACCGTCATTCCCAAGCAAGGAGCTAAAGCTTTGGGACTTGAATATGAGCCCCTTAAGAAGGGAGTTATGCAACTTGATGGGAATAGGGTTGAAACCGTCGGATTAATCAAAGGATTTCCTATGACATTATTTGTGTGCCCCAGCATTACTTTGAACCAAGACATTATGCTAATTGACGTCCCTCCTATGTTCAAGATATGTTTGTCCTAGTAATTCATTGATAATATTGGAGGTTACATCTCTTTGGACTAGGAACACCTAATACTAAGAACCAAACATGGAGCTAAGATGAATATATTGGAAAAGCCTTTGCATTTTGAGCATGTGGATGATGAAGCCATGATCAATTTTGAGGTGGCACATACCTCAATTACCCTGGAAGAGATGCTCAATGCTGAACTTCTTGAGGATGAAGAAGCAACCAAATCCCAGATTGAAAACAAAGAAGCTCTCTTGAATGAATTTATAAGCACAAACCCTTTTTGAAACTATCATGCAACCGGGCTCGGGACATATGTCATACATGAGGAGGATCATATTATGCCCATAGTGACTAAGGAGTCCGGGAGTGAAGGAGACTTAGAGTTATAGACCATGCACTTTGACGGAGCAAGATGCAGAGTAGGAGCCGGTGCCTGAATATGTTTTGTATCTTCATCCAAGGAGAAAACCTTAAGATCATACCGTTTCTAGTTCACATGCTTGAACAATGAAGCAGAGTATGAGGGTCTTGTCCATGGTTTGAGCTTAGTGGAACGAATGGGTGCAAAGAAAGTACAGGTGTTTGGAGATTTAGAATTGGAGGTTAACCAAATTTGAGGGCGATCAGCTGCCAAGAATGTCTGCATGTGATCATATTGACATAGGGTCTGGGACCTAATTGAAGGCTTCGAGGCATTCAACATCCAAGTCATACCTAGAGAACAAAACTCTAAAGTAGACTGAATGGAAACTATCAGGTCCTAGTTTGAGCCAACTTCCAAATTGATTGATAACTAAAATTTAGTGTGAGTGATCATGTGGCCTACAGTCCTAAATAATGATCAAAGCTAGCAGGTGTTTGATAGTGATGCTCATATTGCATCATTTCTCTAGTTGTCCAGAGATTTTGCTGACCAATTACAGCCAAATATCTTTGAGGCTTATGAAGATCAAGTGGTCCAACTTAAGTCAAACAAGCTTCCCAGAGGTTTGGTTACTCTTGAGAATCTATTTGTTTCTGATGATGCAAGAAAAGACAATAGAAAGCTTGTAGCTGATAAAGGCGATTACATCAATCTGCACGTCAAAGAAGATAAAAATCTTAAGGTCAGAAAAGGAGTCTCACAGAAGAACAAAGAAAGGTTGAAAGATTTTTGTGAGAAGTATCTGAATATAGTAGCATGGTCATAGAAGGATCTTAAGGGATATGATCTCGGGATTATCCAACACACCATTGAGCTACTAGAAGGCGCAAAACATGTGTGGCAAAAGTAGAGGCCGGTAAATCCAAAAATCAAGTCGTTAATGGCCTAGGAATTACATAAGTTGATTGAATCCTGGATAGTGTTCCCGATCAAACATAGTACTTGGTTATCTAACTTGGTGTCGGTCCGGAAGAAGAATGGTGATAAACGACTATGCATTGATTTCTGAAACCTAAATAGAGTGTCTCTAAAGGACCACTACCCTTTGCCTTCCATGGAGGCAATTTTGCAAACAGTTATTGGTTCTAAAATGTTTTTAATGTTAGATGGCTTCTCCGGCTATAATCAGATTCGAGTGAAAGAGGAGGACCAACACAAAATAGTGTTTACCACCAAGTGGGAAACATATGCTTATGCTAAAATTCCCATCGGACTTTCAAATGCCAGAGCCACATTCCAACGAGCTATGGACATTACTTTTAGGGATTTGATACATAAGATCATTCTTATTTATCTAGATAACCTGATGGTTTTCTCAAAATCTGTTGAAGATCATTTTGATCATCTCGAGCTTGTCTTCTAGAAGTGCCAGGAGTTTGAAACTTCTTTGAACCCAAAGAAATGTGTTTTTGGGGTTCCACAAGGGAAGGTGTTCAGTTACGTCATCTCAAAGGAAGGTATTTCCATCGACCCGAAAAGGGTTAAAGAAATCAAAGAGCTCCCCCTACCCGTCAACAAAAAAGGAGTTCAGAAATTTTGGGCAAGGTTAATTTCATCAGCCGGTTCATCCTGGACTTCATAGGAATTGTTTGGCCCATCACATTAATGTTGAAAAAGGATCAAGTTTTCAAATGGACAGTGGAAGCTAGAAAAGCTTTTGAACAGATTGAGGAAGCCATCTCTTCAACTCCTGTGTTGGTTAATCCAGATTTGTCTAAAGACTTCCTCATGTATGTCTTTGGTGGTAGCACTAGTATCGCTACTATCCTAATGCAAAAAGATGATGAAGATAAGAAGGAATTTCCCATTACCTTCTATTTGCGCACTCTAAAAGATTATGAGGTGAAGTACAACTTTGTGGAGAAGAAAGATTTTTCTATTGTTAAGGGGCTAAAGAAGTTTTGACACCTCATATCATGTAACAAAGTGATTGTTCATGTGCCACACCCTAGCATGCATGAATATATAATGGAAAGTGAAATCACTGAGAAGCGGGCTAACTGGATAACCAAGATTCTAGAATATGACATTGATATCAATCCAGTCAAGATTGTGAAAGGGAAGGGACTGTGTGAATATTTCGCTGAAAACAACGAAGTAATGACTAAGGATGAGGTCTCATAACCCATGGTGCTAAATGAAGAAAGTTCCAGAGATGATTGGTTGAATGACAAAATTAATTTCATGCAAATAGGAAGGTACTGGCCAACCTCCCCTCATTTGAAAGATGTTTTTACCAATTGAAAAACAACGAATATGTACTCTTGGAGGGATTTATTTTCAAGTAGAACTTTAATGGCGTCTTTTTAAGGTGTGTGACACAAGAGCAAGCAAGAAGGATATTGGAACAGTACCAAAATGACCCAGCTAGAGGACATTTTTTAGTAAAAACTACTGCAATCAAGATTATGCGGGCTGGTTATTTTTAGCCGACGTTGTTTAAAGACTCATATTCACTAGTGAGGTCTTGCAACGAGTGTCATTTTTTTGTTGGGAAAAGGAAAAATGCTACTGTGGTGTATAAAATATTGCATTAATTAAATAAAAATCCAACACATGTTAATAAGACATTAAATCGAAAAAGCTGTAAAAGAAAAATGAAATAAAGCAAACCGTAATCGCAGCTTCTCGAAACCGTCTTATCCTCCTCTAACTTCACCATTTTGTTGCTTCGAATGGCTCTCAGATCAGCAGGTAGAGCTCAACAAAATGACAGCATGAAGAACGAGATAAAAATAAGAATGCATAATATGCAAAATGCAAGAAAGCTATGTTAAAACGAAAGATATTACTGTGATATTAAAACTACTATTGTATGCAAATGCTGGTGAAAATATGGCTATGTAAATGAGTATACGAAGTGTGCGAATGTGAACGATTATGCATATTGTATGTGGATGATTAACCAAGGCTTGGATTTGCACGGGCTTTTATAGAGTTTTCGAACGAGTTTGATTGGCTGAATCGATCGACGGTCCGGATCAAGCTTGTTTCGAACGGACGGCGGGAGATTTTCGAAAGTAGGAGAGGAGAATGGAAGGTTTCCCATTTCTTCGAATTTTGTCATTGAGTTTCGAAGGGAAACTTCCATTTCGAAGGATGAGATGCAAATTTGGAAGGGCGAGTTAGCATGAGTTAGAAATTTGGGAAGTGGAGATGAAAATGGAAACCCACATAATTAAATAAATTATTTAATTATGTTTTTAAAATAAAAATAGGGTGAGGTGGAAAATATTAAATTAAAATATTTAATATTTAATTGGGGACGAAGAATATTCCATTATTCAAATATTCAAAATATTTGAACTTTAGGATAAAATGATAATTAAATGTAAATAAATTATAAAAATTTATTTAATTTAATCAAGCGAAAGGTAAAAGATGAGATGAAGAAAATATTCTATTATTTAAATATTTAAAATATTTAAACTCTAGAATAAGATGATAATTAAATATAAATAAATTATAAAAATTTATTTGATTTAATTAAGCGAAAAGATGGAAATGTTAGTAATTAATTTAATTAAAGGTAGAAGAATTTAGAATATGAACGATATAAATAAATAATTAAATTTATTTATATGTAGATGACTTTTAGAGGAATTAATTAAATAAATCATATTTAATTAATTAACAAGCTTAATCATGACCATTTTTAGACATATACATTTTGCCCCTCTTTGAAGTGATGTGTAAGACACATTGCTTCAAAGAAAAATAAGATTTTGCCCCTGATGTACTTTCGATGTTTCTGCTGATGATGCCCCCTCGGGAGGTAAATCACAGATGAGAGAGAAAGTGGTTTAGCTCGCAATAGAAAAATAAATGTCCATTTTGAAAATAAAGTCACATTTTACCCTTGGTTGACCTTTAAAAGGTAAAAAGGTTGAGAGAGACAAGTCATTTGCACTTTTGACTGTGGTAAAACTGTAGCTGTGAAAGCGACATTGCGACATGGAGATTCCTTATCATCGCCATCAATTTGAGAGAGCGCGCTGATACCAGAGGCCAGCTGCTTATGGACCACTGGTGAGTCGATCTAACCCCCTGTGCTTTCGAATTTTTTCTGTTTGGATTGAAATTTCCATGATTTTTTGCGGATTTAGTTTTAAAGTTTACGTTTGCGCGCATATAGTAAAATTTAGGCGCTTTCGAAAAAAACAGGCACGCATACGGTAGAAACAAACGCGCATAGGGTATAGTTTTAAATTTCGTAAAAAAAACTAGTGTAGCGCATCCCGTA
The DNA here is from genome assembly GCA_007258455.2 of Sequoia sempervirens. Taxonomy (NCBI): domain Eukaryota; kingdom Viridiplantae; phylum Streptophyta; class Pinopsida; order Cupressales; family Cupressaceae; genus Sequoia; species Sequoia sempervirens. The sequence goes on from VDFB02086081.1 coordinate 259,955,819, forward strand.
GAAACTAGCGCGCATATAGGAGAGATTCAAAAAATTTAGGGATAGGGTGCATATAGGGAGAACAGACGCGCATATGGGAAAACGCGCATCCAGCAAAAATAGTGGCGCATTTGATGAATGAAGTGGCGCATACGGGAAAACGTGCATAGGGCACCTGTTTAAGCGCATAGAGTGAAAACTACGGCGCATATGGGATTGAGCGCATTCCGTAAAAAGAATGGTGCATCCAGTAAATAGTCAAAATGAATGTTCCGATGAAAATGATGATTTTGTATTGCTTCCTTAGTCAATAGATAGGTAAATTGTCATGTCATCATGTTGATATGGACAGAAATGATAGGAAAATCGAATAAGTGATTTGATAACCTTGCTTCCTAGGATAGAAAACAAAGAGTAAATGAAACTGATATGACGTCTGATAAATTTGCTTCCTGCGATAGAAAACAAATAGTAATTGATAGTAGGATAGATGTGATATGATATCCAGCTTGATAGAGTTGATTTGATTTGATTAATAGGACTGATTGTGCGATATGGGTCGCTGATTTAATGCATTGATATGAGTCATTGATATGAGTCTGATATAGTTCACTGATATAGGTCTGATTTTATTTTGTTTGAATATGTGATGATTCTGATGGATGATCCTTGTGATGAAAAATAGGAGGTTTTCAAAAACCTCCAGATTAGAGAGCGGCATTCAGCAGGATGGGATAGGATCCCTGAGTTGACTCCTACTGACAGAGCAGTGATTGATGCGTGTGGTTTGAGACCCTTGTTGGCGATGCCGCCGATTAGGGTCAACAGAGGATTGTTGACAGCACTAGCAGAGAGATGGCACTCGGAGCACAACACCTTTCACATGCCGACCGGTGAGGTGACAGTGACTCCTGAGGATGTATACAGGATCTTAGGTATTCCGGTTGTCGGAGCCCTTGTGTATTACGATCACAAGGAGCTTGGAGGTACAGATGCCTTGCGGAGAGTGTACGGAGATGCGCAGATCGCCGGGTATTGGGTACCGTGGGCAGACTTTCACGGATATCCAGCCTTGCCAGCAGTTTTGGGTGCTTTCATCGGAGGTCTCCTTTGTCCGGATCGTCGGGCAAAGGGATTGTCAGTAGGCTGGGGCAGGATTCTAGAGCAGATGATACTACAGCCGAGGATATATGCATGGGGGAGCTGCATGTTAGCTCATCTTTATCACGATTTGCACCAGGTAGTTTACAGAGGATCCTCCAGTTTGTCATGTGGGGTTACAGTGCTACAGATCTGGGCGTGGGAGCATTTCGTTGTGACGAGGCCGACATGTTCCAGAGTGAGGCCACCAGGCAGGCCATACATCTATATGTATTATGAGTTCCTTACCCAGCCCAAGCTGGGGAAGGTAGATTATTGGAGATGACTTCTGGATGACATTGATACAGTCATATGGCGACCATATTTGGATTGTGAGCCATGGGCGACTGATGATATAGAGATGCCCTATGTATGTATTCCACGGTTCTTGATAGGGAGGACTCCCTTCATTTTAGAGAGATTTCTGGCATTGCGGGTGCAGAGGCAGTTTGGGTTCACTCAGGAGATGCCACAGGGGGTTGCACACTACGCCCGGAGCAGAGATGAGGCCGGATGGGGACCGTGTATTATATACTAGGCCGCCTATATAGAGTTTATGGCATTAGCACCTGAGGCATGGGTGGACAGACGAGACATTGTGGATGCTGGGATGTCTGATGAGTATGCTGCTTATTTCCATACACATCTGTTTCCACGATTTACTAGCCCAGATGAGCCAGCACCGATTGTGGTAGTACCATAGCCCGTAGCAGGTGGATAGGATGATGTGGCCGGAGGTGAGCAAGGAGCAGTGAGAGGAGAGGAGGTGGAGAGCGGAGAGGAGGAGGGCTCAGATGATGATGATGATGGGGATGATGGCGGGGTGGGAGGACATGCACTGGGTAGGTCGAGACTGGATATCCTGAGAGGTGTGTAGATTATGCGGCGACCGAGGACAGGGATAGGGAGGCGGACAGTGATCCGGATGGCCTCCTCCTCGCAGCAGGGACAGATGGCCACTCTTCAGGCTCAGGTGCAGACATTGCAGGGGCAGTAGGGTCAGATGCAGAGTCAGTTATCGCAGGCACAGGCTTTTATTGTGCAGCTACAGGCATAGCTCACCCAGGCACAGGCACAGGCACAGAGACAGGCACAGGCACCTGCCCCAGACCCACAGTTAGCTCAGGTGATCGCAGAGAGAGATGCATTCAGGCGACGGGCAGTAGAGGCTGAGGGCGTGGCTCAGAGACTTATGGGCATTGTAGAGAGTGCGTCACTATGAGAGGCCATTGGAGAGGGTATGGAGATGGCCAGGGAGGCTGAGTACTACAGGGTGAGATATGAGGAGCTATGCCCTCCAGAGCGCAGAGAGCCATATCCGCGATCCCACAGCAGGACCTGGAGCAGATCACAGACACATACTCAGAGCAGAGGAGTGACAGGGCCACGGCAGGACCCAGATGCAGGCACTAGTGGCAGACCACCTCCCTCTGGACCGGCACCATCAGGAGCATCCACTAGTTAGATTTTATGATATTATTTTCGGAGCATGTATATGTCATTTCTGATTATATTTGATGTATTGAACATTGTAGTTTCATTGGACATTTGGACATTTGTATCATTTTTGATGAGTGATGATATGCGGCGGCGATGATTATTTTGATGATGATGTGATGTGCATGTATGATGTGATGATACGATATGCATTGATGTCTATATGCCTATGTGTTTATGGAGATTTGATGACTAACATGATATGCAGGATGATTTGATTATGATATTTTATTATGATTTTGATTTGATGATGTGTACTAATGATGTCATGCAGATGAAATTACCTATGATGTGCATTTATTATTTTTGGATTTTTCAATGCAGATGTTGTGTTCTTGATAGGTATTATAATATGCTGTGATGATATGATATGCTGTAAAAATGATGTGAATGCTGTGATGAAATTGAGATGAATAAATATTGGTGCATTATAAAATGGTGTGTGATGAAATAAAATGTTATGATATGAAATGATAAATGAAATTATAAGGAAAAGAAATGATATGATATGATAGATGAAATGCTAAAATGGAAGTGGTAAATGATATGATATGAAATGTTAAATGATAAAATGATATGTTAAATGGATAGATGAAATGCAATGAAATGGTAAATGATAATGATAAAATGATATGTTAAATGGATAGATGCAATAAATGGTAATAATAATGAAATAATATAATAATAATGAATGGATGGAATGAATGAATGAAGTGCTAATGAGAATGAATGATAAATGAATGAATGAAATGATTATAATGATAACAAAGCGTATATGAAACTACCATGAGTGATAATGATAAATGCAATGATTCAAAAGATAAAGATAATGCAAAGTGAAATGAATGAAATAATGGTAATGTGTCGTTAAAAAATGAGCTGATAGGATGATAATGGTATCAAGCAAAAAAAATTGTGAAATGATAATGATAGTAAAGTGATAATGAGTGGCTAATGAGAGGAAATAAAAAATAATAAAAGTAATATGGAAAAGAAAATGATATTGAAATGGATGAAATACCAACAAATGTGAAATGAAATGCACCTGGAAATGTTGATGAAATGGACGATGCAACCAATATGAAATGATGGAATGATAATGGATGCAATAATGAAGAAATAAAATTAATATGAAATGATATGAGATGCAATGATGATGAAAATGCAATGATGATGAAATTATATGACAATGAGATGATAATGTAAATGATAATGATACAAATGTTTGCATTGTCCTCCACAAATAGTCCAAAAGATGACAGCCATTGACCCTTCGAAAACTTGCAATGCAAAATCCAATATGCAGTTATGTACAATGACCTAAAATGAAATGCAACTAAATGAAGCCGATCATTTTGTTCAGCCTTTTAGTGAGCCTGCTTAAATCATCATAGAGCGTTTTAAAATGTTGGAAGTATGTACAAGCATCAAAGGGGAAATTAGCACCAATGATGACCTGAGTACAACTTTCATGATTTTTTGATATAGCAAGTGAACACAAGCATCTAGGTATAATTGAACCGAGATGACCTAAGCATTTCTTGTGTAAACAAACAAAGACTAACCACCATCTGATGCAAATTTGGAACTGTCATCAATGATAATCTTTGGAGAATCATGTATCGCGACATATTTGCAACAGATAAATGATTAACCTTCAGATAGCAGACAAAGAAAAATCATCCTCCTTCCTTGCCACTCTAGTTCAGTACCTCATCGAGTGTGCTCCAGAGAAATGATATCAAAAAAATAAAAAAAATAAAAAAAATTAAACAACCATTATTCGAAAATGAGACACTGTGATTTCCAAACATTAGTCAAATTAGAGATTATCCAGATATGAGTCAAGGTAAGGTAAACAATTGAAAGCCACTGTGATATGGATCAATGTTTGGATGCTTTGATTTGATTTGGTTGCTTTGTTTTGCGTGATAGGTTTCGATGTCATTGTCTTACTGTTGAAAATTGATTGCCCCCAGTGTTCCCAGATTTGCCCTTGGTATCAACACAACTTGTTGAAAAGAATATGTACAATAATCAAGCCATGATAAGACGTTATCATTCGAGGCAAATGATGAGAGCATGGTGCTGGTGTGACCCTAAGATGATGAAAAAGATGCATGAAAATGAAGGTTGGAAAAGTAAATGCAGAACATGAACTAATAGATGGAGAGCTTCCAAATAGCGTCTGTTTGCCAGATTTTCACTATTTGTTTTTATTGCATTTTTCTTGTCAATAGATTGCCTGTTTGCCAAGTTTTCACCCTATGACGGTTTTTTTGACCTTTTTATTTTTGATATTTCGACTTTTTCTGATTTTTTGGTATTTCTTGACTTTTTCTGGTATTTCTTCGACTTTTTCTGATTTTTTGATATTTCTTTAGGACTTTTTCTGATTTTTTTGATATTTCTTCAGGACTTTTTCTGATTTTTTTGGTATTTCTTCAGGACTTTTTCTGATTTTTTTTTGTATTTCTTCAGGACTTTTTCTAATTTTTTTGATATTTCTTCAGGACTTTTTCTGATTTTTTTGGTATTTCTTCAGGACTTTTTCTGATGATGATAACCGTCTTAGACATAATACTTTTTCAAATGCATGTTGTTGATAGGATCGTCAAACAAGTCCCCTTTTGGCGTTGATAACTTGTAGGCTCCTGAACCATAGACTGCGATAACCACATAAGGACCTAGCCAATTTGGCTCAAACTTTCCTTTCTTCTCTCTATCTTGCTGATTACGTGGGTTCTCTTTCAAAACAAGATCACCCACTTGAAAGGTACATGGTTTTACTTTGTGGTTATAGCTGCGAGACATCATCTGTTGATAAGCTTTCAAATGGTCAGCTACTCTTTGTCTCTTTTCATCTAGGAGTTCTAGTTCTTGGAGTCGGGAAACTCGGTATTCATCATCTGTTGTTAGGCCTTTCAATGATACTCTGAGTGAGGGAATCTCCACTTCTAAGGGAAATATGGCCTCTGCTCCATAGACAAGGGCAAATGGCGTTGCTCCTGTTGGTGTGCGGACACTGGTTCTGTAGGCCCATAGAGCAGGATTGAGTTGAACATGCCAATCCTTCCCTGAAGTATTCACTGTCTTCTTCAAGATTTTCAATATTGTTTTATTTGAGGCCTCTGCTTGGCCATTCCCTTGTGGATAGTAAGGTGTTGAGTATCTATGTTGTATGCGAAATCTCTCACAAAGTTCATCAACATCCTGATTTTTGAATGGACGTCCATTATCTGTGATAATGGAGTTGGGAATGCCATACCGACAAATGATATAGTTGAGTATGAATGATGATATTTGTTTGCCGGTAACTTTAGTAAGAGGGACTGCCTCAATCCACTTGGTGAAATACTCTGTTGCTGTGATGATGAATTTATGTCCATTTGATGAAGAAGGATGAATCTTGCCTACTAGATCTAACCCCCATTGAGAAAATGGCCAGGTTGGTGTGAATGGTTGTAATTCTTGTGCAGGAGCATGAATGAGATTCCCATGAATTTGACATTTTGAACATGTTTTCACAAAAGTAAATGATTCCCTCTCCATTGTAGGCCAGTAATAACCCATTCTAATCAATTTTTTAGATAAGGTTAGTCCACTTGAATGAGTACCACAGATGCCACCATGAACTTCTTGTAAAGCTTTATCAGATTCTTCGCATTCAAGACATTGGAGTAAAGTACCATCAAGACCACGGTGATAAAGGGTGTCAGCGATGAGGGTATAGCGAGCGGATTGGCGGATAAAGTTGCGTTTTTGGTTACGAGATAAATCAGGTGGTAAAATGTTGTCTTTGAGGTAAGTGTAAATTTTTCCATACCAAGGCGAATCAGATCCTACCAAATGACAAATGATTTGGCTTTCAGGGGTATCATATGCAGGTGTAAATGATTGTTCCACCAGAAATTCATAACGATTTTGAGTTTCTGGGAGTTGTAACAATGATGCGATTGTAGCCATAGCGTCGGCTACTTTATTATCAAGCCTTGGAATTTGTGTGAATTTAATGTCCACAAAGTATTTCTTGAAGTCATCCACCATCTTTTTATAAGGTAGTAGTTTTTCATCTTTAGTTTGATAGTCATCATTGATCTGACAAATGACCAATTGTGAGTCACCAAACACCTGTAATTCTGTTATTCTCCATTCCAGTGCTATCTTGAGTCCAGTGATTAATGCTTCATATTCAGCTATGTTGTTGGTGCATGGAAACATTAGCCTATATGAACGAGGAATGGTATGCCCTTGAGGGGTGACAAAAAGTATGCCCGCCCCCGATCCATGTTGAGTGAAAGAACCATCAAAATATAAGGCCCACGTTTGTTTAGATTCTGCAGTGAATACATCTGCATCTAGAAATTCAATGTGCAAGGGATGATCTGCTTGTAGTGGTGCCTCTGCTAATTGATCAGCTATAACTTGTCCTTTGATGGCCTTGCGGTCAACATAGTGTATGTCAAACTCACTTAGAATCATTACCCACTTTACTAACCTCCCTGTCAATGATGCTTTGCTCAACAAATACTTGAGTGGATCAATCTTCGAAACCAAATTGACTGTATGGGTCAGCATGTAATGCCGAAACTTTTGTGAAGCAAAAACTACTGCCAGACAAGCCTTCTCAATAGAAGTGTAGTTGAGCTCATGACTTGTTAGTGTTCTACTGATGTAGTAAATCGCATGTTCCTTTCTAGTAGTGTCTTCTTGTGCTAGTAGTGCCCCCAGAGATGTCTCTGTTGCAGCAATGTATAAGATGAGTGGTTTGTCTGGATTTGGTGATATGAGAACTGGTGGAGTCATTAGATACTCTTTGATTTTCTGGAAAGCCAATTCACATTTGTCATCCCACTTGAAAGGAACATTTTTATGCAGTAGATGTGTGAATGGTAGACTTTTGTCGGCCAATTGTGCAATGAACCTCCGTATAGATTGAAGTCATCCTTGCAGTGATCTTAACTGACTGATGTTCTTTGGTGGAGGCATTTCCATAATTGCTTGAACTTTTGTTGGATCTACTTCAATTCCTTTTTCTGAAACAATGTACCCCAAGATTTTTTCAGATTTGACCCCGAAAACACATTTCTTAGGGTTGAGGCGAACTTTGAATTTTTCTAATCTTGCAAATATTTTGGACAATACTTCAAGATGTCCTTCTCTGGTGTATGATTTTTCCAATATTTCATCCACATAATCTTCCATGAAGACATGCATCATGTCATGAAAGATGGTAGTCATGGCTCTTTGGTAGGTAGCCCCAACATTTTTTAGACCAAAAGGCATGACGTTCCAACAATAAGTTCCCCATGGACACGTAAAGGCTATTTTCTCCTGATCTTCAGGTGCAATCTTGATTTGGTTATATCCAGAAAAACCATCCATTAATGAATACATGGCATGACCAGCTGTTAGATCAACTATAGTGTCGATGTTTGGTAATGGAAAATCATCTTTAGGGCATGCTTTGTTGAGATCTCTGAAATTTGTGCATATTCTGACAGTTTTATCTGGTTTGGATACAGGTACAATGTTAGAAATCCATTTTGCATAGTCAATTGATCTTATGAAGCCCACATCAAGGAGTTTTCTTAGTTCTTCCTTAACCAATAATGCAACATGAGGGTGCATCTTTCTGAGTTTTTGTTTCACCGGCTTGGTCCCTGGTTTGATGGACAAGTGATGCATGATAAGATCAGGATCAAGACCAGGCATGTCAGCATAAGACCACGCAAAATTGACCTTATTTTCCTTTAGGAATTCCATGAATTTTGGTATTTCTTTTTTAGTCATTGATGCAACTAACTGTAAAATTCTTGGTTTTTTAGAAGTTTCAAGATCAACAGCATTTGTAGGCTCAATCAGAATGGGCGATCGTTCATGGTAGTGCTCCGGGAGAGTGTCAAGATTCCCATCGTCTGGTGCCTGGAAGAAGTTTTCACCATCAGATACGCTCTTTATTTTATCTTTTGTTTGATCTAATACTGCCAGATTTTGGTTTTCACCATTAGATCTTTCTTTTTTGTTTTTACTTTTGCAGCTAGGAGACTTGACACTCTCATGATCAAAAACTCTATGTCGAAAATCGCTGGTGGAACAATCATTTGTGTCTTCTGCGGAAAGGAAGTTTACGATAGCTTCATCACTGGAAACATGGGTATGTTAACAGATTCAGTAGAATCCCAATCAATGAGTTCAGGATAGACTAAAGGTAGAGGATCATCAGGTTGTGTGAGATCGGCTATGGTTAAGGTCATAACAGAGTAGTCTGTAGGATCTGAGGTATGAGGTGGATCAATGATGATACTGTTCTCATGATAGTCTTGTTCATTTAGATCTGATTCAGTATCATTAGAATCATAGTCAATTTGTGGTTTAGATTCTTGTGGTTGGGACCCTGAACCTTGTCCTTCAATTAGAGTTGGGGCATATTGGTGTATTACATCCACTTCTTTGTCCCTCCAGAACTCATCATTGTAAATAGTATCCCATTCATATTCAGCAGAGTTTGTGTCAGAATTGTTATCTAGGAAATTCTGAACTGTTGTCAAGCATGCTTCTCTGGAATCTAAGCTTTCTTGCAATGTGAAGACATTTCCATGTTTGGATTTTCCTTCTCTAGAGTGAGTATCATAACCCAATCCCGTTTTCTCTTTTGCAGCAAGTCCGCGGGGGTGAATGGGTTCAACTACTCCTTCCTTCCTTTTTCTGATAGGTCCTTCATCATAGCCCATCTTCTGCATGATTAAATATCCTTTCCCATATTTGTTTGTGGGTAATTTGACGTTAGAAACCGCTTCATCTTCATCTTTATAGAGCCAATTTAGAATTTCAGTATCCTCAGGGTTTTCCATGGGGAATTTTTCTTTGATGAATTGTCCATTAAATTTTGTAATTGGCTCTATTGGCATTTGCTTTGATGTTGAAGTTGCTGATACTTGGTGTTCCCTAATAGATGGTTGTCCATGTGATCGAGGTGACGTAGGTAAATTGGCAAGGCAAAGAGAGTATTCTCCAACTCCATGATCCTTGAATTTCAGCTTTTTGTCAAAACTATTAGTCAATTGACTAATTTGTGTGTCAATTTTTAGAGAAGTACTAGCATGAGCTTCTCGATTATTAGGGACCAAAGTATCTTGACTGGCTTTTATGTTGGCACAAGTCTGAATGTTGGAATTATCAGCAGGTATCGTGATTTCTTGCCCATCATAAGGAAACTTGAGACATTGATGATAAGTTGATGGGACGGCTTGCATTTCATGGATCCAAGGACGGCCCAACAAGATGTTATATGCCAGATCACGGTCCAGTACTTGACAGAAAGTATTCTTTATAATAGGGCCCACTCTGATCGGCAGCATGATTAGACCTTTAGATGTTCTTTCTTCATCATCATAGGCTTTTATGGTAATCTTTCTTCTGAAATCAATGGAGTCCTCAGAAAATCCTAAGGCTTTGACCAACTTCATGGTACAAATGTTCAAACCAGCACCTCCATCTATTAGAACTCGTCTAATGCGAAACTTATGAATCATGACTTCTAAGTACAAAGAGGAGTTATGGGGATGAGTTATGGAAACGTCATCTTTATCAGAGAATGAAAGGCAAGTGGGTGAGGACAAATGCCCTACCATGGCTTGAAATTGATTCACATCCAATTCAGTTGATACATTGGTTTCACTGAGGGCTTTTTCGAGAACTTCTTTATGGGCTGGAGAAATCCTTAATAGTTCCAAAATTGAAATTTGAGCGGGGGTTTTTCGAAGTTGATTGACCAAATCATATTGATGTTGAGGTGGGGATTCAATGGATTTTGAAGAAGCGCCTTTCAAGACAACTTTAGCTTGCGCTCTTGTTGTTGCGTTGACTTCCCTATATTCCACCTTCTCGTTGACTTTAATGACATTTACCCGCTCATCGTCTGCGTAGAGATGGTTGATTATATGATCATCATTGATGTGATTCACTTTTTTGTCAGAAGACTCACCTTTTTGATAATTAGGTAAAGGATTACGAAATGCTTGGTGGTCTACATTGGTTTGTTGATTTCCTTCTATTGTGATGATATCATTGTCAATCAAGTCTTGAATAGCATTCTTCAAGGCTTGGTAGTTGTTTGTATGATGACCCTTACACTGATGATAATCACAATAGTGTGCCTCATTCCATGATGGAGGCTTTACACTGGGTTCATAATTCCGTTGAGGCGGTAAAGTAATGACATTTTTGGCCATCAACTCTTTGAACGCAGATTCTACAAATTGACCCAATGGAGTGAAAGTTCTTCTATTTGAGAAGAATGAAAATCTTTGCGGATTTGAATTTGAGGTGTTCCCTAAAGAATTGTGATTGTTATTGTTTCCTTGGTAACCCTGGTTGTTGGAAATCCCTTGATGGGGAGTAGAGTTTTGATTTGTATTATTCCTCGGTAGAGGAGGATTATTCCCATGATTTGCAATTGAGTTGACATTGTTGTTGCGAGTGTTTAGAGTACTGAGGACGAATGGTTTGGTCGAGGCATGATTCGCGTCAATAACACCATCGTTCACCATATTTTTGTTGCGAGTCCAGAATTTGGATTTGTCCTGATTATTGTGATGGTTAGATGAGCTAGGATTTTCTTTGTCATGTTTTATTATGCCTCTTTTGACCAAAGCATTTTCAATGGTTAAGGCATCTTCGATCATTTTCTCAAAAGAAGAGGGACAATGTAAGTTCAAGTGATAGCTCATTTCTGAATTTAAACTGTTGATGAAAGTAACCATCTTTTCTTTCTCAGGGACAGGACGTGGGTATCTGGAAAACATTCTTCTCCATCTCTGAAGAAACGTAATGAAAGGTTCACAAGGTTTTTGTGCAAATTTACAAAGGTCTATCATGGTGATCTGATGTTGTATGTTGTAAGTATACTGTGATATGAATAGGTTGATCAATTCTTCAAAGGTTTTGACAGGAGGTGTGATCTTGGATAACCATTCCATAGAGTGTACTCTGAGACTCCTAGGAAACAATCGCATCAGGTAAGTATCTTCGTGAACGAATTCCAATGTCAGGTTTCTGAAGTCTCTGACGTGATCAATTGGATCCGTTTTCCCATTATAGCGATCAAACTTTGGCATTTCACAATGCTTGGGAAAAGGAATCATGTTTAAACTTCCATCGAAAGGATAAGGACAGATGTCCTCCAGAGTGTATTTCTTTGTGGTTGTTCCCCCTTGTAATTCTCTAACTTGTCCTTGAAGTGCCTTGATTTGTTGGGTCAAGGCACTAAGATCTGAAAGGGGTGTTTCTTCAGGTTTGTTTTTCAAGTTTTTTGTGTCAAAGTCGTGAGGTAATTTAGCCTCTTGTTCGGCTAGATAGCGAAAATATTTTTCCTTGTCTCGCTACAAGATCTTTTCAATGGCTTTATGGAATTTTGGATCTTGTTCAGCCTCTCTAAGACGTTCCTCTTCTTGTTCTTCATCACTATCCACTTGATTTTTATCTCTGTAATTATGAAAAGGATTTTCTTCTCTATTGTCCATGTTGTTGCTGAAGAGTGGATTTTGATTTATGCTAAAAATAGGATTACTCCTTTCTCCTTCCTCTTGAGTGTTCTGAATATGACTTTGTTTCTGGATTGTATCCTTCAGTTTATTGTGTTGAGACCTTGTGGAGATAGGCATATGTTTTTGGAAAGATTCTTCTAAACTTAGATCCTAGTTTTGACAAGTGCAAATGGTGATGATGTCTTGATCCGATAAGATATGTAATCTTATGATATGATCAAGGATGCTCCTAACTTATTGGTTGTGGCTTCCAAGATGATAAAGGATTTTAGAATCCTATTGGGGGAAGTTGAGCCAAAAATTAGAAAGCTTGTTTTTGAAAGGTGCACTTTAAAAGATTTTGATCTTCGTTTTCAAGGAGATTTCTCAAGATCTTTGAAGAATATGGCTTGGGTGTGAAGGATATTCTATGGAAGGTTGTGGTATGTTGTCAAATTCAAGAGGTTGGTTATGATTATGCTGTTGTGATAGAGCTCTTCTTTGATAATAAGCTCAGGAATCTAAGGGATCTACAGCATATTCATCAATGAATCCTCTAACAAAATCCTGATATTTGTGAAGAAATCCTCGATAGTGAAGTAAGACTTGTCGACTTTTGTACAAGAATTTTCTCTTTTGCAGTGTTTTCTTATATCCTAACGGTTTCTTAGGTTTTCTGATTCTCTTGAAAACTGATTTCTTGGGAAACTTTGTTGACTTCCAATCCCTAAGCATGGAAAAAGGTATTGGGAATGTTTTTGAAGTAATGATATGACAAAACTCCTAAGTGGATTTCAGTTGTTGTTCTTCATGTTTCTTTTGGATAATCTCTTTATCTGAATTAATGTAATGGAAGACACAACAAAACACTTTTTGAAAACAGTTGTTCTTAAAGCCCTATACTAACATGAAGTGTTTGATCAAGAAATGTTTTTCATCAAATGTTTTCATAGGTTTTTCACATGAAAGACAGTTCAGATAGACTCACTCTTAAGTGCTCAAGTAGGTCATTCTAGTAATCAATAGCCCACATCTTAGAACTGCGTCGACTCACACAGCCGTGTCACCCTCGAAGGGGCGCCCGTGTTTTTGTCTTTTCCAGGTGCGTACTCTGAGTTACAGAAGTGGATACCGGATCCCTTGAGCAAACAGTCCTTGGCAGTTATATGGTGAGTGTCTTGGGGGCAGATTCTTCCCTCCCCTTGCACTGTGATTATTAGAATGTTTGGCAACTGACTCGGCTGGCTACTAAACTAGGTTCGTAGTAAGGATTTCTGTTCGGTGCGGCAATAATAAACTCCCTCAGGAGACCTCCCAACCTTTAGAATAAAGGCTTTGGGGATGGTTATCTTGCACACTATCGGAAAAAGAGGGTTTCCCCATATTTGCTTTAAATTTTATAGTGAGGTGGAATAGCCTGGCTTTGGCTTGAACCCACTTGAGTCGTTCCCGTAGGGTGAGTACTTTTTCCCACTACGGCAGGCTCTCTAAAGGATGTAACAATAAAATTGCATGAAATTAAAAGGCAAGTCTGGTATTCTGATCACCCAGTTAAGGGGAGAGCATAGACCTATTTCCACAATCACAGCAAGCAAATGTTCTTTTTAAAATCCAAACAACAATGAGCTATTCTAAGTGAAGATATTGCTTCACCAAAAAAATAGATTGTTCAATTTTAACTGCAAGATTCATCGTTTGGTGACTATCCTAGATTGCTTCATTTTATCCCGATGTGGTTACCCTAGGATTGCTTCATTTTAAAATTTTAGAAAGGAAACAGAATTTGTCTACGGAATGCGTTAGACTCAGAATTATGTAAATTTTGTTACAGTCTATATGCGCCTAAACAGAGGCTGTATGCGCCAAAACATAAATGCGCCAGAACAGAGAATGTATGCACCAAAACAGAAACTGGATGCGCCCGAACAGAGGCTAGATGTATCGGAACAAATACTATAAGCGCTTAAACAAAAAATGGATGCGCTGTCAGAAAATGTCAAAATAATTTACTGTGCATATGGGAAGAAAATTATATGTGCCTTAACAGTCACTGTATGCGCTTTAACAACCACGGATGCGCCGTAACAGTCACAATATGCGCCGTAACAGTCACGGGATGCGCCATAACAGTCACGGGATGCGCGTCAAAATTTTGCAAAATCGAAAGTTAAAATTTTTCGTATGCGCGTCAGGAATTTTCGAATGCGCCTAAACGTCAGAATTTTCCGAAGAACCGATTCTAGAAAGTCGAAACTGTCAAAATAAACTTACAGAAAACGTTAAATTCGTGGGTTCGAGCCCCACGGTGGGTGCCATTTTAATGTGGTGTATAAAATATTGCATTAATTAAATAAAAATCCAACACATGTTAATAAGACATTAAATCGAAAAAGTTGTAAAAGAAAAACGAAATAAAGCAAACTGTAATCGCAGCTTCTCGAAACCGTCTTATCCTCCTCTAACTTCACCATTTTGTTGCTTCGAATGGCTCTCAGATCAGCAGGTAGAGCTCAACAAAATGACAGCATGAAGAACGAGATAAAAATAAGAATGCATAATATGCAAAATGCAAGAAAGCTATGTTAAAACGAAAGATATTACTGTGATATTAAAACTACTATTGTATGCAAATGCTGGTGAAAATATGGCTATGTAAATGAGTATACGAAGTGTGCGAACGTGAATGATTATGCATATTGTATGTGGATGATTAACCAAGGCTTGGATTTGGACGGGCTTTTATAGAGTTTTCGAACGAGTTTGATTAGCTGAATCGATCGACGGTCCGGATCAAGCTTGTTTCGAACGGACGGCGGGAGATTTTCGAAAGTAGAAGAGGAGAATGGAAGGTTTCCCATTTCTTCGAATTTCGTCATTGAGTTTCGAAGGGAAACTTCCATTTCGAAGGATGAGATGCAAATTTGGAAGGGCGAGTTAGCATGAGTTAGAAATTTGGGAAGTGGAGATGAAAATGGAAACCCACATAATTAAATAAATTATTTAATTATGTTTTTAAAATAAAAATAGGGTGAGGTGGAAAATATTAAATTAAAATATTTAATATTTAATTGGGGACGAAGAATATTCCATTATTCAAATATTCAAAATATTTGAACTTTAGGATAAAATGATAATTAAATGTAAATAAATTATAAAAATTTATTTAATTTAATCAAGCGAAAGGTAAAAGATGAGATGAAGAAATATTCTATTATTTAAATATTTAAAATATTTAAACTCTAGAATAAGATGATAATTAAATATAAATAAATTATAAAAATTTATTTGATTTAATTAAGCGAAAAGATGGAAATGTTAGTAATTAATTTAATTAAAGGTAGAAGAATTTAGAATATGAACGATATAAATAAATAATTAAATTTATTTATATGTAGATGACTTTTAGAGGAATTAATTAAATAAATCATATTTAATTAATTAACAAGCTTAATCATGACCATTTTTAGACATATACAGCTACCATGCCACTGAAAAAAATTGTAGTGGAGGATCCATTTGTCCAATGGGGTCTTGACTTCATCGGCATGATCAATCTGGTTTCAGTTGAACATAGATGGATCCTAACGACAACTAATTATTTCACCAGGTGGGCTGAAGCCGTGCCTTTGAAAAAAGAACCGAGGCAGAAATTGTGAACTTCCTCGAGGAACTAGTAGCTAGGTTTGGCCCACCAAAGACAATTATCTCGGATAATGCCAGAGCCTTTCTTGGCTCTAAAATCAGCTAGTTTCCACTTAAATATGGAGTCTTCCTAAAGACATCCTCTAACTATTATCCACAAGGAAATGGCCTTGTCGAATCTACAAATAAGAACCTTCTCCAACGTCTGATCAAGAGAATAGGTTTAGAACACCAAAGGGAGTGGCATAAAAATCTCTGGACAACACTATGGGTAGATTGTATCACACCCAAGAAAATATTGAAAACATCTCCTTACAAGATGGTATATAGGATGGAAGCATTGCTGCCAATCTTAATGGAAATCCCAACAATCTACTTACTCAAGTCTCTATAAATTGAGCAAAATGGAGCAATGGAGGTGTGGTTAGCAGAATTACTTGAGGTTCAGGAGAAATGAGAGCATGCTCTCGAGGCAATGGCTAACTGCCAGCAAGTGGTAAAGAAATGGTTCGACAAGAAAACGTCAGACCAGGGTCTACAATGTGGAGACTTGGTGCTCAAATTTAATGAGCGTGGAGCAAAGCCCAGTCAACATGGCAAGTTTGATAGCCTTTGGGAAGGACCATTCAAAATCACACAGTGCAAGCAGCACAACTCGTTCAAGTTAGAAACGATGGAGGGTGAGGCCTTGGGTATTCCAGTCAATGGAATACACCTCAAGAAATTCAAGTAATTTGACTTTTGTGGTAAGTGTGTAAATATGTATATATTTTCCCTACTTTGTTAGTTTCAGGCCATTCTTAGTACTTTAATAAAATCAACAATCACATTGATGCGTGAAATGAGACAAATGAAGAAATGAACTATAATATAGGAACGATATGTATTATATTGATTATATAGTTGTTTACATTTGTATTCATATTAATGCTATGGGGCCCATGGCCATGTTCCAAAAGTACATATATCGTCGCTGAAAGAAATTGCAGAGAAAAAGAAGGGGAGATCTTCTAAGCATTTTTTAGGTATTTGAGGGTCCAGCAATAGTAGCATGTGGCGCATAATTTGGAAACATTATCCTCTCAAAAATTCTCATACCACTGCACCTCGTTGAAGGGTTCAATGTTGTGCATCCTCATCAGGAAATGACTGGCGTGGAAGACTTTGTGGTCCTCCTTCCTCAAGAAGTTAGCCCAGGTTGTGAACAGAGGGGATTCCATGACCGATCTCGGCAACTCTCACGACATCCTCCAACCCCCCCAAGTAGCATTTGGGAGCACCTGCTTTTTCAACCTCAGAATCTTCTGCTTGGAAACGCCAATGTCCAACAGAGAAGCGACAAAGTGGGAGAAAATATTGGTGTTCACTCGATACTGGTCTTCATATTCTACGTAGTCTCTGCCTAGAACCCACTTTATGGCTTTCACATACAGAAGGTTTTTCATGCCAGTCATGCATTTAAGATGCCTACACCTGATTTTTCCTAAAAAAGCAGCTTGGGTATTCTTGCACATAAGCCTAATCAGTGTTTCCATCACTACTGCTACTCTCTCTAAGTACTAAAGCTACCAACTATGTTCTAAGGCCAGTTGCTAAGAAATGCTAAGTAAAAATGTGAATTTCCAATATGCCAAATGGTCCTTTTATAGATAGAGGGAGGCTTACCTTTTTGAGCAAGGTATGGTTATGTCATAAGAAAATGGTATGAAAGAACTCTAACAAGCTGTGTTGCGGCATGCAGAGTAATGAAGGTAATCAAATGCATTTCTCAACTTGTTCAAATTAATCCTTTTTTAAAGGTAAAGAAGGAGCCAGCTATCACCATGAGGAAGGTTTATGTCCATGTTAAATCAAAGGAAATCCCTTAAGGTGAAGTCATTGGTTGATGTTCCTTGTTGCAATCAAGTAATCATTAAATGCAAAAGCTGACAAAAAGATATGGCATTATTGTTTTGGTGCCTTTTCCAAGAAAACGTTAGAAATAATATATGAGAGATCATATCTCAAAATGTGTGGAATCCTTTGGCAAGTTGGCGGCCTCTTCGCATGCACAAAAGGGTTAGTGGTGCATGGCATAATCAATGTGAAAGATAGCATGTACCCTTGCTAATCCGATATTTTCAAAAAAAAAAAAGGTAGATAGGAGCATTGTGCAAAACACATTAGTTGTGCGAAGTTGGCAAAGCATGTAACTACCTTCATCATTTACAGAGACGGAGAAAATATTTCAAAAAGATAAGCAATAGAGTCTTTCTAAGATACAAGCTAAAATGGTTGAAATTGCAAAGAGCTCTGGCTAGGAAGTTGCCGCTAATAGCATTGATGAACAAAGGATGCAAGCACCTTGTGTGAATATCTACAACTAGGTTTCTTATGCAACTTTTGGTATTCTTGCTAAGCCTTCATGGCCCCACACTAGGCTGATAGATCAGAAGATGTTAAACACAATTACTCCTAGAAACTAGGCTTTGGTTTCATAAGATTGGGACAATATCCAGGACCTGGAATTATCTCCGAACTCCAAAATTTTAAGAGAGGGTGCATGCGAAAAGATGAAAAGGTTTAGTGATCCTTTTTATGGATAGCTGTGGAATTTTGGTCTCCCTCAATACATGGTTCCTTTGGTGCACCACTGTCCAGAGATTGTGGATGCATGTGCAAGAAGTTTTGACACTAATATGGGAGTTATAAACAGTCATAATTTCAGGGTGGTCATCTATCACTAGGCTCTCTAAGATATGTTGTGTGTTCCTATTAACGCACTTCAATGTGTGGAGGATTTTGATATTCCTAGACTACGAAATTACTGGAAGATGGTGAGAGCGGTGTGTTAGATCTCAAAAACGCAAGTGAAATACCTCAAGAGGTTGCCAAACTCTTGGTACTTTTTAGGGTAATGGACAAGGCCAAATGGTTTAGACCTTCTTCTCTTCAGGTGTTGCTAGACCTAGGTAGGTATACCTATATGAATGAGGTAGACTTGACTTATGTTTATTCCTTAAAGTAATTTACCCACGATGGAAAATGGGAGTGGATAAATAAATTTTATTTTGGTATAGATTGTATAGCAATATCAAGGCTAAAACCTAATATTTTCAATTTAACAGATATAAATAATGAGTGAAACTAAAATGATGAAAATGTAGAGACTAGTGCCTTATTGGGAATGCAGAGTGAAATGAGAAATCTAAAATGAGTAACCTCTTTCTGGAAGATACTCTAATTGTTAGGCATATAAATTTGAGCTTATAACTTGTATAAACATGCAAGAATATGATTACCAAGTTCTTGATGATCCAAATGAGATTCCCTAATTACTATGATCAACTAAAAGGATTTAATCTTTTCTTGAAAGAACCAATTAATCAACCATACAGATACAACAAGTGTGCACCGATAAACTAAATATAATCTTGATATATCAATTTAAATAACTAGAAAACATCAAACTTGGAGACAACTTCAGTAATACCTTCAATTAACACAACAAACAACTGATACCAGAAGTACGCCACCACATCAAATGATTTTCATTAATATCTCCATAATTTCAAACATGCATCATAGTCTCATAATTGTAAAACATTGTAATCTACTGTATCTTTCTCCTATTCGCTATATCCTATTTTGCTACCAAAAATGGATATTTATTCATCAACTACTTGAAAGGACGTGTCCTTTCAGAAATGTCATATATTAAAACAACAATAGATTAAAATGTAATTAGGCTCTATTAATCCATAAATGAATCTTCAATAAGTGGTCCAAGTAATCCCAATGCTCATGCGTATTTGCATCTCCCAATCCATTCTGGATCGTGATCTCCATTTTTACCATCTTTTTATTCTATTTGCATGCCTCATCCAGTGTTGTATCTTTCGTGGTAGCTATCTTTATAATTTCTTGCAGTATTGACTCACTTTCACTTTTCCACTTAGTAATTTCTTTTAGTCTTCCTTTATCATCAAAGAATGCATTCAATCCTTTTCTGGTGGCATTAATTAATCCCTGTGCATCCCCTCGCAATTCTTCAAGGAAGTCACGGTGCTTATTCATAAGATGATTCACAGCCTCAATCACCACATTATCAGAGACATCCCTCTGGTTTATTTCTTGAAGCTTCTCCAGAATCCTTCCATCCATTCTTTCATGTTCTTGCAATGCAGCAAAGTTATGTGAGTGTGTTCCCTAGAGCTTATTCAACCAAGTTGTTAGACTAGCTTGTCTTTTCTTAATTATTTCTATAAGTGCATCATATTTCCCTTGAGAGTATGCACTTGATCCTTCCCAATGATCTTTTGCTTGTGAACTTTCACCATGAGTGAGTAGCTTGGTTGATTTCATTGTAACAAATCTTTCAGGCAATCATTTTCTCTCAACATCCTCTCATTATTCATTTTGTACATTTCTCTTTCCTTGATTAACATTTGTATTTGAGATTTGTTTAGTTTTGCTACATTGATTCCAATCTCTGTAGTTGCCACAGGATCAGCCTCTCCAACCTTTAAATTCATAACATGTCCAAATGCCTTCTCAGTATCAATGACAACTGATTTCCTGTGAGGTGGATATAAGGCCCAAATCATTAATGACCCTTCATCTAGATTGTATTTTGACCCTGCATATACTTCTATCACCTTTTCTGGGCTGAGCTTGTGTGTAGCATTACTATCTTTCAAAAAAATATCAAAAACTAATGCAGAATTGAGATCCAACCCTAGAAAAATCATAACACCAGCACTTTCCAACATTTTCCTTCCCTTTTCAGGGGTCATACCTGCCATCTCTCTGTCCACACTCATCATTAGATCATTTAGTAACTGCTCTTCATTACCTGGTGTGACATTTTCAACCTTTTCTCTTATCTCTTTTCCCTTTTGTTTGTATAGGAATGCCTTAAACTCTGGAGAATTTACAAATTCATCATCTGCTACAAATGACCTGTACTCTGCATGCCTTGCATCTATATCTACATTCTCTTCAGCACTCAATTCCCTAGCAGGGCAAGTGTAATCCTGAGTTCTCAATCTTGACATCTTATTTGATTGGCCCTGTGGCACATTATCCTCAGATGCCTCTTCCCCAAAAGATAACAGCTCTATATCTTGCAACCCTTGATTATAATTTTCAACCACTATTTCTACTTCTTCAACTTCCAGGTTCCTGATCATATCATCAAATTGATAAGGCACATGTTGATACCCTCCAAAGTTTATCTTTTGTTTAGCAGAATTGATGTACCCTTTTGGATCAAAATTCTTTCTAGGTGGTCCTCTTTTCATATTGTACTGCAGTAACTTATCAAGGATCAAGTTGTACCCTTCCTTAGCTAATACAATAAAATCACCGAAGCACAATGTACTGGGCATAAAATCCTATTTTCCAAAGGAGCTCAAATTCATAACACTGGAAAAGTCCCTCTGCCTAACAATTTCCAAGTATGCAATCTTGTCCGGGACTGTTTTAGGAAAAATGAATGGGGCATCTTCAAATCCATAAACCCTAATCATGGTAGCATCCTCCAAGCAATACCAATCCCCCCAATTGTGACTAATTGGCCAATTGAAGTCCTTAGGCCTAAGAAACCTCTTTATCTCATCAGATAAAGAATAAGTACATGGATGATTATACAATTTGTACAATGTCTTTACAAAATACTCCTCAAAGTGTACAAAACTAGAATTTACAAACATGTTGTCCCAAAAAACAGTCCATAATTGAACAAGTAATGGCGTGCCTTCCTTGTCAAATTGGGAAATTCTCATCTCCTGAGGCCACAACCCTAACTCCTGTCCAAAATACAACACTATGTGCATCAACAATGAATAATGCCTAAGATGTAAGATGGAGGCTCCACCCTTTACTGCCATCAACCCATAATCAAGCCCCTTAAAATATACGAGGCATAATCAAAAGGTCTAGAATTGTGATACTGAATATCTACTGAAATTATCATAGGAATGATTGACATATATTCAGGGACCTTTGTTCCCAATACTTGGCCTACCGAGAAATAAGTATACTTCATATAGGGTTCAAAAAGATCAACATGGAATGGGGGTCCATCACTATCCTCTAGTGGAACTGGTTTCCCATCCTGTCTAATTATGTGCAAGGGCAACCTCCAACCTTTATAAATTGTGTCCATCCTCCCAAATTACTTTTCTAATTTTTCACATATGATTTTTTCGTTACATACCCCTTCCAAATTGAAAACCTCACCTATTGCATCTTCTGATATGTGTATCAGTGGTTTCCAGGATGGGTCACATATAGCTTTGAGTTTCAAATTATAATGGGCAGCCAACAATCTTACCAATTCTACATTGACAAATACATTAGGGCAAACTAGCTTTCCTAGATTAAGCTTCCATGGGTTACATACTGGTTCAAAACGATTTCTCCAATACCAATGAAAGCTAAACAGTTCATAACCTCTTATTGGAGTCCAAATATCTCCTATGAGCTTACACTTGTCATCTAATTTATCTACTTCTGCCCTAAGTTGTGCAGATCGTCTAGCTTTAGGTCCAAATCTAGGTAATTGGTCAATGAGATCTTGATTTAGCTTTCATTCAGTGCCCTCTGGATCAACTTTGGTTTTCTATTTTTTCCCTTTAGGTTGACTACTTTCCCCATATTTTCTACCTTTTTATTTTCTTGAACTGGAGGACTCCATTCTTCAAAAATTGCAAAAGTCAAAAATTACAGAAGTCAAGGCGCAAAGAACTTACTGTATTTCACTCGAAACCTTTGAGCTAAAAGAATTCCCTAGTTTTTCATTCATCCTTCTGCTTCCTCTGCTATCAATTCCACAATAATGTTTTTAATTGAATTTTCCTTAATTCATGCAGTTACTTGTGCTCCATGGCACCATTAATGTTTTAGCTGAAACATGAGTGTAGCAGGTCTTTTTTTGAAACTCTCACTGTCACATCATGTAATATTGTCAGTGAGACATTTTCAATTCTTGGGAGATCCTTCTATTATGGTTTTTACCAACATTCATTAAAACATCCGCTAAGACATCTTGTAGTTTCCCCAACACTTCGAGTCTTCCCGACCGTTCTATCCCTTCGGGTCTTGAGTATGTTGCTATGACTCCCACCAATGGAAACCTATTGTTGTGACTTTGTAAGTCAGGAAAACGTTCCTCCACTTACTTTGTGTCTCACCGAGATATTTCCTTCAGTCTATTTTCTGATCGCCAAGACAATGATTTTCTTGCCGATGAAACAACACTCGGTATGACTCTCTTATCTTTCTTTGATGAAGTTTGTCTCGTCGATAATAAAAACATATCACCAAGTCCTTTACTAATGCAATCTTGTCAGTGTGACACAGGGGTCGGCAGGACTCCCTGACTTTGTCTCGATAACATCGACAAAATCCCCTTCTACTTTGTCGGTGAGACCGGATAAATATTGCAAGACTTCACTTCGATGGCTCTAGTCTGGCTGATATATCTCTTTGTGCTCCAGTCAGTAGGACACATATAAGTTTGATATGACTCACTCTGATGAATGTTGTCTTGTCGATAGGATCCTTCTATCACTGAGACTGTGAACTGCATCTTCCCGATGTATATCCTCAGATGAAATCATATCGGTAAGACATTCCTAACCTCTTGCTGATATGTTGAAAAAGACATGCATTACTATAAAATGACTTTTTGGATTGGTGAGAACTGCATCATCTTATGCCGATATGGTTTACACATTCAAATGCTTAGGGTTAGGTGAATTCTATGGGATCAAATGATAAATACTGACTAGAACATGGGCGAAAAACAAAATTACATCAATTTTATATTCATGATATGGGCTTCTTTGGAAAACCTTTATGAGTATAGACTACTATAAAATTTTCAAATTTTACAGTTCTAACACGATGCAACAATTTTTCAATGTTGAAACTGATAATCCATCAAATAATTCCATTCCTCCCAACTTTCCTCTTGGTTTGGCTACTTTTAAAGTAGACTTGGCTTCCATCTTCTCTATGTTGGCATTGGTGTGTGGTTTGGATATGGATAAGGAAGTTTCAGACTTGTAGATAAGCATAGGTTTTATGCTAAAAAAGAACAAAGAGCCTTTGCTAATGGACTTTGCGAAGGTCATTGTGGAGAGGATGTGCCGACAGCTAAAGGAGTCTCAGCCCAGTTCCAAGTTCAGGTATTCTTCTTTCTTGGCTCACATGATTATGTATCATAACCCAGATTAATTCCATCAATTTATGCCCTTGGCGGTATTTGATGAAAATGGTGCTAGAAAGTTGGTTTCGACCTGGACTCCTGTCCTCTTGAAAACTTTTGATTATTATGTGTTTTCAGACGCATTCCTAGCTTTGACTTTAAGAGCTTTGGATCAAATGAGAGGTGAGAGTTCTGGACGTTTGACATAGAGTCAAATATCATGGATGTGAGGCCTTGTAATGCCTTGTGATTGGTTTTTTGGTTTAGATTTTATAATGCTCTGCATGCAGGGTTTCATCCGAGAGCCATTTTGGCTCCTGTGTTTTGTTTCAGACAGTGCCTTGGAGGTTTTCAGGTAGATATGTCATATAGAAAATGATTACTGGGGAGGAAAGAATTTGAATTCCCATTTGATGTTGCCAATCATGTTCGGCTTCGTAGCATTGGTCAAGAAGAAGAGTCTAAGGGTGAATAGTTTTGAAGTTTTATATTCTAAGTTAGGTCACCTTGGATTGGTGATTATCTGTGATACATGGTGCTATAATCTAGTGGAAAACTTAATGGAGGTAGGCACTAAGATACCTCACCAGCCTCGATCATTTTGGGACCCTCGAAGAAATGCAGATGAGGGAAATGTGAGATTATACATCGGCCTCGAGCACATCCCTTCTAGCTCAGGTCAACCACCTTGGCTGAATTTTTATCCTATAATGGCCAAGCCTGAACCGAACCATATAAAAAATCAATTCCTCTATATCCAATTGGAAAGGCTCGGTTGGAAGCCTGAAAAGATCAAATATTTCTAGATTTATAGACAAAAGACAAAAAGGACTAATGGGCTCTTCCAGGAAGTGGACAAAGATGATCAGTTTGATGATATCTAATGTTGTGAGAATTCAGATAGTGATGATTCTCCCAACCCCTCTAAGTCTAAGAAGTGTAGTGAAGCAAAGAGCAAAGCTCCAGAACATGAAGAAGAAGTAGCCCAAAGGGCTCCAACAATTGAAGAGCACCCTATGCAAGGAGAAACGGTTAGCAAACAGCAGCCGCAACACGAGAGCTCTTCTAATACACAGTTGTCAAAACCAACAAGCTCCTCTAAATCAAGAAGAAGAGGTCAAGCACTGTTAGACACTGCCGAAAGGTTATTATGGACCTAGATGATTCCCCACCAGAGAAGAGACCTTAGACGAAGGAAGCAAGAAAAGGAGAAGAGCAGTGTGAAGAGGTAGTTGTTTTAGCTACGAACCTTCAGGAAACTTAGGTACATTTCTCCCCTTCTTCTCTCTCCTCTATGTCTCTAGTGTCCCTCGTGTCTGCATCTGCCATGTCACCTGCGTCAACTATTCCTTTCATTGGTCACCCGAGGCAAGTCAACATTGGTTCCCCTAGGGGTCCCCGTTTGCCTCCTCCTATGTCTATTGCCCTGAAGTACAAATAATGGCAACGCATCCTGGCCCACTGAGTTCGTAGTTTATATCTTCGATGCCTCAGCATCAAGTGGCTACTTCTTCGGTGTTCTTCCCTGCTATGTTTTTATCATCTCAAAGAAGTCAATTTATCCCACCCTTTTCCCCAGCAACTGTCACGAAACCTAGCAAATCCACTGAAACTTTAAGCATGTTGTCATTCCCAATAGCAATTCCCCTAGAATATCCTTTCACTAGTGGACTAGGTATTTCACCCTAGGAGTATTTCTTGTAGGTGGATGTTTCCAAAAACACCCGGGCTAACCAAATTCAGAAAATAAGGGCAAAGAATGCAAGCAAACCTGCAGAACCCCACATCTAGACTGTGTACAATGAAAATCAAAATTCATTTATGTTTGCGAATTTGACACCCAGCGTCATCAAGTCATTTGGAGAAATGCAACCAACTGATTATTTTGTCAATGTTGTTCAGCTTGATTTGCAACAAGCTCATCCGTAGGACAAGGTGGAATTAATGGAAGAAACAAAAAGGGTGGTGACAACTAATTTCCTCAAACTCAGTCGCCAGATGAAAAATAAAGATGAATAGATTTTGGACCTAAAAGGAAAGGTGGAAATTTGGTCAAATAAGCATAAGGCTCAGGTGATTTAAATTAATCAGCTACAGAATGAAAGAAATTCCTTTGAAGGAAGGTTCGTTGAACTTTAGTCTCTAAGTGCGGAGGTTGTTCCATCACTAAAAGAAGAAATTGAACAACTCCAAGCATTCGAAGCAGGGCCCTCTGTGGTGAATTGAGGTAGACAAGTGATGGTTTGAAGCAGCTCCGATAGAGTACTAATGATGAAGTGAATGAAATGAATGCTACATTGGAGCAGGAAATAGAAAAATAGAAATAGGTCAAGTTGGCTTTGAAGGAGGAGGAAGAAAATACTACTCTTAAGAATAATATTTCGGTCCTGGAGGGAAACATTGCAGAGTTGAAGGAAGAATTGAGTAGCAAGGCTATGAAGATGGACCTTTTGAAAGCCAAGCCTCCTATATCTCAAATGAATTCACTGGAAATATCCAAGGAACTGCATAAGTCACTATGCCTTACCTTGTAGCCCACCCTCAAATTTATGGTGTAGGCTACCAACCTATGCGAGATGGTTGGTGAGACAATGTAACGAGTATAGGAAAGGATTGTTGATAGAGTTCCGGAGGCCAGACAATTATTGAGAAAATTGTATACAGCTTTCGATGAAGCATTGAGCAGCGTGGGAATCAAAGACCGAACAATGGTGGCCATGAGTGTAAATGTTCTCATTTCTATGCATGATGCCATCCAGCATGTCGGCAAGTGTAGAACGAGCCTGACTCAAATTTCTTGTGACATGCGGGTAAAAGTTTCCCGACTGACTCAGCGAGGGCTTCCGTCGCCTTTCTTGGCTGACCAAACAGTGGCAGGCATTGAGCACATCATCAAAAGGATCGAGGAGAAAAAACAAGACATATCTATATTTGAGTCTTTTGATTAGCCTCTGACTACTGCCAATATCAAGAACATGGCGCATCAGCTGGCACAACTCTTTTTCCAGCTTGAATTTGAAGCAAAAATATCTGATGGATTTCCTTTTAAGGAAATTATTGATTTAAACATGGCACACGAAGGCTTACACACTCTCTCTACTCCCTCAGATGAGGTCTGGACATCTCTTCAAGCTGCCCTCTCCAAGCTGTGAGCGATTTTTTCGGGTAGTAAATTGGTCTCCAAAGCCATGATCTAGAGGTTCTCATTCCACAGGAAAAATGTCCTTGAGAGTCACTAGGTTGTGAATAATTATTCACACACCGCTCTTTTCCTTTGCAGTCTTTCTTTTATTTGCAGCTTCGCCTTTTGCTTTGTACTACTCACAACTTTTCGACTGCTGCCACATGGCGTCCTATCCGAGCTTCCCTTCAACATGCCTCTCTTTCTTTTTTCTGAGCTCCAGTCACTTGACACATCACCTCCACTTGCTTTTCGTTCGGATGGGGCCCACACCATGGTTGCTTTTTTTCGAGAGCCTGTCGTGTGGCGATCGTTCAGGCATTTTCTATTTTGGTTCGATGGTCGTTGCAACTGTGTATGTCTTGTTGTCGTGTGTCCTTTCATCTTGTTGCTATGTGGCCCACTTCTCCTCAGCGTGTCCATGTTGGTGGGCTATCTTTCCTTTGTTTTGTTGGTACTGGTGATTTGGAATCATTATTGTTGGTGATCTCGCGAGAGCATCTTTTCTTGTTGGTGCTCTCACGCGGTGGGCTGGCTAATATAAGCATCCCTTTCTTCATTTTATGGTTGTTGTTAGACGGACAAAATTTTCTAGTACTGAGAATTAGCCTCTGTAGTGTTTGTTATTAGATTTGAATTCATTCTTTCTTCAATCATTTGATAAGACATTATATTGTGCTCGCATCTGTTTCAAGCTTTTGTAATCTTTATAGAGCTAAGTATAATACATATCATGTTGTTACTCTTTTGTGTTAGCTTTTGTTGTGTGGGTTATATTATGCAAATAGTTTGATGTTCTTATGTTTGCAGTGCTAAGAATTATCTATTTGATAACGCTACTGACTACCCCAAGCCATTGTTTCACGCAATGTGCTTACTTATTTCACTACTACTCTGGTGCATTGCCTTAGTTTAGATTTTTCATCTTATGTTTATCTTCTCTCCCTTTTCTCCCACCCAAGTAAAAAATGAAGAGACGGCTTCAATAAAATCCAGGAGGTCACTTAGTGATGAGCACAAGTCCCCCAATAGCTAAGTTTCCCATAAGGCTGCTACCTGCAAACTCTTTGTGTCAACACTTCCTAGTCATGCACTTTTTCTTATAGAGTCAGCACTAACTTTTAAGAAAAGTGAGAAAAGTTAATAATTTTTTGTTCCCAGCAGAGTCTTGTACAAGGTGTTGACTCTATGATGAAGGCCTAGATTCAAAACTGACTTCTCCCCAAAAGAGTCATCAATCTATTGGGTCTCAAAAATGTGGGTTACAAATCCTAAGAGGATGTTAGGCTCTATGATCAGACTTGCAACATTTTTGAACCAATAAATAGAGTTAACCTATATAGTTGATGACTCCCTACACTTCCGGCTCTGCTAAACCAAGGTGGGTAGACCTTGATAGCTGAAGCAGATTATGTGACTTATTTGTATTTAAGGCTCTATCCACAATGTCATAAAGTGTGGGATAGATGATGGCTTGATGACTATTTATGCTCCTAATGTGATAGTTGGAAATTTATAGTGCGAAAGTGGATAAGCAATGTATAAATGAGATGTGAAATGGACCAGTGCTTTATTAGGTAAGCGGAGTCAATGATGTTTTATGATAGGTGACTGTTTTTTGTTACAATTTTGATTGTTTGGCACTTAAACTTTTTTATACCTTATATAAATGTGCAAGAATGTGACTAACTAACTCTACTTATTGATCCAACTAATCCTATCAGGTTACTGTGATTTATTAAAAGGATTTCCATCCTTCCTTGAAGGAACCAATTAAAAGAACCACACAATGACAACAAATTTGTATTGGAAAATGAAGTATACCTTCAGTTTGAATAACAAGATAACATCAAATTGGAGACAATATGACAATCTTATCAATTACCTAGCTCATCTTACTGATCCAAATGTTACTTCCAAGTTACTGCAACCAATTAAAAGGAATTTAATTCTTTAATGGAAACCAATTAACTTGATTACACAATAACAACAAATGTGTTTTCATGAAAGTGGATACCAACTTGGATACAAAAATTCAAATAACAGACAAATAACAATGTGGAGACAGCAAGATAATTGTGTAAATCAACAAACAATAGACACCAATATTGTGTCACACATAATTAAAGATCTTCCATTTATTTCTGCCAAAATTCATACATGCAACATGGTCCTTGCAGTATATCCTATATAATAAAGATCTTGAAAGTATCTTTTGTATATCTCATATGCTCTCCCTATTCACTCTTCCTATATAATCATTACTTATCCAACTTATATATCAATATCTTGAATAGGGTACACCTCTTCATAAGTGTCTTTTGAAATTAAAAAATAAAACATTAACAATTATGCTCTAATGAGCCACAAATGAACTTGTGTTATATGATCTAAATATTCTTGCCTCAAGTGAGTGTCAGCATCCTCTGAAGCATTCCTCGCAACTATCTCCATGATGATCATCTTCTCCAAATGTTCAGAGGCCCCCTCTAGTGTTGAATCCTCATTCTTGGCTGCTTCCAAGGCTCAATACAGTATTAGTTGACATTCTTTCATCCATTCAACTTGACTTTTTAGTCCTCCATCATATTTGAACAATGCATGCACCCCTTTAAAGTGTCAATAAATTCTTTAGCATCTAATTTGAGTTCCTTATAATAATCTTGATGTTTCCTTACCATGTCCTTAGCAACTGTGATAGTTCTAGTATCATAAATGCTTCTCTTTTTGTATCTCTTGGAGTTTTTCTTGGAGTATGTCATTTATCCTCTTATGTTCTTGAATGAAATTGTGACTTTTGGAGTGAGTCACCTAGAACTTGTCCATCTAGACCATTAGATTAGCATGCCTTTTTTGGAATATTGTAGAAAGTGTATCAAATCTAGCCTTTCTCACTTGAGTGTGTATTTGTGATTCTGCACTTTTATCCTTTGATTGGAAACCTTCTCCTTGAGTTATCATTCTATCATATCCTTTGAAGGTGTCCTTGACTGTGTCTCTCAGAAAATCATTTTCTTTCAACATTCTCTCACTGTTCAACTTGTGCATATCACATTCCTTGATCAACATTTGAATATGTGCTTTATTCAATTTGGCTAAAT
This sequence comes from Sequoia sempervirens, assembly GCA_007258455.2. Taxonomy (NCBI): domain Eukaryota; kingdom Viridiplantae; phylum Streptophyta; class Pinopsida; order Cupressales; family Cupressaceae; genus Sequoia; species Sequoia sempervirens. Next base: position 259,986,080 of record VDFB02086081.1, read on the forward strand.
TTATGCCAATGTTAGTTGTGACCACAGGATCGGTTTCTCCTACTTTCAGTGTCATCACATGGCCAAATGCCTCCTCAACATCAATAATCATATATTTATTATGTGGGGGATACAAAGCCCAAATCATAAGAGAATTCTCATCAAGGTTATATCTTGATCCAGTGTATACTTTTGTCACCCCTTCTGGACTAAGCTTTTTCTTAGCACCATTATTATGCAAAAAAACTATAAAAAAGAGAGTAGAATTTAAATCTAAACTAGGAAAGATCATCACACTAGACTCTTCTAATAATTTTCTTCCTCTCTTTGAAGTCATGTCCTTCATCTCATTCTCTACATCCATCTTCAGTGTGTTCAACAACTGGTGTTCATTGCTAGGTGTGATGTCTATGACTGATTCTCGTATTGGTGATTTAAATTTAGGAGACTTTACAAACTAATCACCACAAACAAAGGACTTATAGGCCAATTTCCTAGTATCTGTGTCAGATGATTCCTCAACTTCTTCTTCTCTGTTTGGAGGTTGATACTCTTCAATTCTCAATTTGGGAATTTTGTCAATTTTCCCTTGGGATTCTCTTTCACTAGAAGATTCCTCACTTCCAGAGGACAACATTTATTCTTATGTATCTCCTTTATTTTATGCCCCAACTCTCTGTTGTAGTTACCAATTGCTAACTCAGCCTCCTCTTCCTCCATGTTTCTAATAATGTCATCATGAGGATATGGTATATGATCATATCCACCTAGATTTTTTTTTCCTTGCAAAACCAATATAACCCTCATGATCAAATCCCTTCCTCGGTGCATCCTTCTTCATATTGAAATGTGATAACTTACCCAAAATAAGATAATATAATTCCTTCGATATCACAGTGAAATCTCCAAAGCACAAGGTACTATGCATAAATGACTATTTCTCATAGGCACTCAAGGTCATGATATTGGAATAATCCAATTTCCTCACAATCTCTAGATATGCAATCCTATTTGGTACAGTTTTTGGTAAAAGGAAAGGTGTATCTTCATAACCATACACTCTAATGATGGTGGAATCAATGTAATAGTACCAATCACCCCAATTATGACCTATAGTTGGTGGTCCATTGAAATCCTTGGGCCTTAAAAATCTTGTAATCTCATCAGTTAATGAATAATCATAGGGGTGATTATAAAACCTATACAATATCTTGAAAAAATATTCTTCAAAATAAACATAACTAGAATTCATAAACCTATTGTCCCAAATATAAGTCCATATTTGCACTGGTAGTGGCTGATCCTCCTTATCAAATTGTGAAATTTTGTGTTCCTCTAGCCACATTCCTCACTCCTATCCATAATACAATATCATGTGCATGAGAAGGGAATAGTGTTTAAAATGCAGTGTAGGAGATTCATTCTCGATGGCCATTAGCCCTAAGTCTATCTCTCTGGAAATGTGTGAGCCATAATCAAAAGGTCTTGCATTGTGGCATTATATATCTACTACAATCACCATTGGCCCTATAGACATGAATTAAAAAGCCTCTATTCCTATTATTTGGCATATCGGGAAGTAAGTATGTTTTAGGTACAACTCAAACAAATCAACATGAAAATGAGGCTCATCATTATCTTCAAGTGGAACAAGTTCTCTGTCTATCCTAGGCCTGTGTAATGGTAACCTCCATCCTTTATAAGTTGTATCCATTCTCCAATACTCTTTCTCGAAATCTTCATGCACAATAGGCTGGTCACATGTGTCATCTAGGTTGAAAACTCCACAAAGTGCAATCTTGGATACGTGTATGAAAGGTTCACCTTATAGATTGAAAATAACTTTAAGGTCTGGATTATAATGTTTCTCCTGTAGTTTTATAAGCTCTACATTCACGAAGACATTTAGGACAACCAGCTTTCCCAAATTGAAATTCCATGGTTTGCAGACTGGTTCAAACCTACTTCTCTGACAGTAATGGAACATGAACATGAATTCATAGCCTCTAATGGGAGTCCACACATCACCTATATGTTTTCATTTGTTTTCTAACCTTTCTACATAAACCCTCAATTGTGTAGACCTTCTGGCTTTTGACCCTAAGCCATGCAATTGATCAATGAGGTCTTGGTTCAATTTTCATTTTTTTTGTTTTGGATTCCACCCCTATTTCAGTTTTCTATTTTTTTCTTTTGGATTGGCTGCTTTTTCCCTATTGCTTCCTACTTTTGTTTTTTGTAGAACTTGAACCTTCCATTTTAATTCTCTAAGGTGGCAGAACTGAACTATAATTTATCAATTACAAGGAACTTTTATGCTTACTTTTGTATTTCTGGCCACACTAAATTCCCTGACTCCCGTTCGATCTCCCGTCCTTCCCACTGCAACTTCTGAAAATTATTTTGGTTCATTCTCTTCTCAATCATAATTTACATAAGGTTTATTCATGCAGCCATTAATGTCCACCACTAGAAATGAATGTAACAGGTTTTTTGAATTTTGAAATGTTAGAGAGAAACAAAAAAATTCCATCAGTGAAAACCCTTTAATCTCATATCAAACTGTGTTTTATTTGGTGCCACCTTTGTGTATAAATTCATAATTCATTGCCAAGACATAATTGAATGTCCCTTCAATGTGAAGTGTCCCTTTGATCCTCATATTTAGTCGGGAAGACCACCTAACACTCTTGCCGATATTGTACAACTAACCTTTCTCTTGTTTTTGAACTTTTATTATTTCAGGAAAAATTGTGAAGTTTTCCCGATGTCAAGGTGGTCTGGACCATTAGAAATCCTTTTACTCATCGCTCAGTTTCTTTCCAACAATTTGTGATTGTTCCATGTTTCCATCGAGTTGACATGTACTATCGTTGATAGAACAAAATGCTTTTCTGATGATGTTGGTCTCCCTGATGTAGTTCCTCTACCGCTTTATTCTTTTGGAAAAGTCAATGAGACTTTCCTTGAGAACCTCCTTCATTGGCATAACCCATATGGTCGAAGAGATCTGAGGGACTTAGTCTGATTATACATGTCTTTGTGACACAGTTGTTCCTCTTTTCTATCAATGAGAGTGTATATATTTCTTACCAATGAGATTTCCATCAACGTGATACACACACTTGGTATGATTTGAAAACTTCACTCTGATTACTTTGCTCTTGCTGATAAGCTTTCATCGGTGAAATGATAGGTATTGTCTTCCTGATTATGCTTACATGTAATCTTCGAGGTCTTTGATCATTGTGACTTGATCCACCTCTTCCCGATATGCAAAAAATGTTCAAATTGAAAGGCTATGACTTGTTGATCAGAAAGGCATGCACATAATCTTCTCGATAAGGACCAACTACTTTTAAAGCTCTTGATCAACAATGACCAAATAGATGCTTATATGTCAAAGGCTAAATTGATGGGATCACTGGTTAACATGGGTTGTGAAATGGATCTTGTCACACAAATTTCAACAATTTGTATTGATCATGAAATTAAGGTGTGGAAAATTTCTATGGTATATGTGAGATAGGTGGGTGGAGGCTAGTAAAAATGTGAGCCTTTTCGAGTCCTAACAGAGCTATATTAAATTATTTTCACTAAGGTTGATTTTTAATTAAAAACATTTATCAAAAACTTTAGCATTATAGCTTGTTGGAAAGAGGATGAAAAGTTTTAGATGATGGCACACTTTAATAGAAAATATCTTAAAAGTAGATTAAATCAACTTTTGGAGTTAAAAGGCTTAATAAATTAATAGATTAATAAAGTGATTTTTAAAAGGGAGTTATTGGAAAGCCCTAAAAGCTTATAAAAGAGAATTTTTGAGCTCATTTTGTTTATTCATGTTTGGAATTGATATTTGGTTTTCTTCTTATTGAAGGAGCTAGTTCTCTTCTTCTTGGTTTGTAAGGATGAAATCACTTACAGACGACATCTTTCATGTTGGTGAGAGACCCAATCTAGAGGATTTCTTGGTGATTTCATACAGAAATCACAATTTTGGTAGGTTATTGAATATCAATCTTGTGGAGGTCGATTAAAGGAAAGATTTGTGAGATTGTTTTTTATTTGAGTTATCTTTAGTTGGTTGTACCATTTTGGGTGTGGCATTGGGTTTTTGGAACTTCCAACTAAGTTTTATGCTTTTTTTTTTGGATTGACGGTGGCACCTAGGCTCTTATTGCAATGTATTCTAGTTTTATCAGTAAAGATCATTTCTAGTTGTGGCATCCCATTTTTGGAGGTTCTAGCTTGATGGTTGTATTACAACACCTTGTCAAAGACTCCATCTTTTCTTGGGTATGTTGGTTTTGGATATATTATGATATTTTATGAATTAGGTCACCTTTGTAATTGAGAAAAAACCTATTTTTTGATCGATATGTAATTCTAGAATTTTATGCTCATTGTAATTTTCAAAATTGTAATTTCTTGAGTTGTTTTCATTGTTGCGAGTTACTCTATTATGGTAGTAATGTATGGAAAATTTGGTAGCATAGACAAGGTAGTGATCTATTTGAAAAAATGCCTCAAAAAAATATGGTCTCATGGTGATGGACATCACCATGAGACCACATTTCTTTGAGGCATTTTTTTCAAACAACTCATTGCGTTGTCTATGATGTTTGATAAAATGCTTTGGTAAACATGTATAGATAAGGCACATGAACTGTTTGAAAAAATTCCTCAATGAGATATGCCCTCATGGACTACAATGATTACAAGATATGCAAAAAATGGATTTGTTGAAAAGGCTTTAAAAAATTTCAAGCAAATACAATTTCTAGGTGTAAAACCAAATTCCAAAGCATTTTCCAACATCCCCCATGCCTATACCAAAATGGAAGCTTTGGAAAGGGGTATGCTCATGCATATAAAAGGATTGATAAATAATGTATTATATTACATAGTTATAACTACTCTTGTAAATGTGTATATAAAATGTGGAAGCATACACAAGGTACGTATGTAACATGCCTAGCTAAACTTTCCTTAATAAATTAATAATTAACATTATACATATAAATTTGAGACATAAATCCCATAACTATTTTCCAATATAGAAATTTTATGTCCATAAATTAAAAGAAATAACAAATCAAAATATTCATTTTTCCAAATGTCAATAGTCAATATACAACTTTGACTTGGCATTCAATCGCCACATAGTCAATACAATAAGTACATTAATGATACAAGTACATAAAATAGAATTCAATTGTAATTCCTCTGTGACAACTCGCCTCCATTTGTCACGTCCCCTATTTTTATTGTTAGTATTTTACAATGTTTAATTAAAATAATTATGGCGAAATAAAAGTGCAAAGAAATAAACTAATTAATTATATTTTAATTAAAGATTTTATTTTGTAATAAATTGGCAATTCTTATTAAGTAGAATAATTATTTTATTTGTAATTGATAGTTATTTCGTACGCAATTAAATGGTATCTCCTTATTAATTATTGAGAATAATTACTTTTCATATGCAATTAAAAAGGTAATTCTTCAATTACTTATGGAGGATAAATATGTTATATAAAAATAAATCTTATTTTTATTATTTGTTTTCAAGATTCGGTTACTGGAAAATTTGGGGAAAAACTTTTAAAAAGGGCGAAAAGCAAGAACATGAACATAATAGTAACCTTCATAAATTTTCTTTATTTTTTTCTCTAAAAATGATAACTGAAAATCAAGAATTGGGAGATTTGAAAATGTTCGTTTACAGTAGTCGGGCTTGTTGGGAAGAAATCAAAGCCAAAGCCAAAACCTATCAATCCCAAGATCCCTTTCGAGCAAGCATTGTTTGTGATCAGATCAATCTTCAATATTGTGAAAGAGCATGGCCCTCTTAACATAGCAAATGCCCGAGACCGTGTTCAGATAAGTTTTGAGAGTTATACACGTCCATCTTTATTTTCAGTTTTTAATGGATATTTATATATACATTTTTATTTCCCATTCCTTCTCAAAATAAATGGTAGTCATCAAATGCTTCCAATTTGTTGTATGTCACCAACATCTCTTGCAGGAAGTTCTCCATACCACCACCATTCTGTTTTTATATAAAGTAAATGTATCCATTAATTATTTGAGAACCTGCCTCTCTGGAGTTTACACAATTTTCCTTGGCTAAGAAGATGACTAAAATCTTCCAACCATGAAATTGCTTAATTTCAGATTTTCAACTCCTTAATCATTTATGCAAATCATATTAGCGCTGAGGGCGTGTCCACCAGGCTTCAAATCACAAGCCAAAAGCCTTGAAGTTGACATTGTTAATAATAGTTGAGATTCAGTTTCTTGCTTCTTTTTCTTACGGTGAAAATATATCTAAATCTGTACTTACAGAGTTCTTGTAATAGGATGTACAAGTTTTATTTGTATTTATACTCTATGCATCATTTCTCATACAATCCATTTTACATTTCATTCCACAAGTTTTTCATTTCAAATTGTATGTACTTGTAACACTGTTTACTTATGTGGTATTCTTGTTTGAAAGTTGAAACCAACACCTATTGTACCCACTTAAACCCGGGGCATGCTCGAATGTGCCTGTATTAAGTTCATGACAATCGGGCCACATGCCATGGATGATGTGGGGCATCTCTTCACTCCTGTTTACCTAATTAATCACTGGCCACTCTAGAACGTACCATGAGATCATTGCAACCTCGCCTTGTACCTGTTGGTATTATGTGTCACCTTTTTGCTGTAAGAAGGTAGTTGAAAGCTGAAGTTCTCCTGAGTCACCAGCGTAGCTATCTCTGCCATCTCGGACTCTTTCATTGCTCCAAATCATCTGTGGGATTTAATCATTTGTACCGCGTGGTTGATGTGCTTTGAATCCTTGGATCTAAAAGGAAATTTCCTCAACATAAATACTACGAGGGAGTTTCAATATTGGCATCTAGATGGCATTAAAGCTGATACCTGGAACATAGAAAATTACCCGCATTTAAGAGGTCCCTCCCTCTTGTTGACCTGTAACATTCTTAGTGGTGGCTATAGGAAATGGGCCATAATGCCATATTTGGGGTACCAGAACAACATCATTTCTTTCCGTATCAATCCAAATCATGAGCTCTTTTGAAACCAGGGTATTATTAAGTCTTGAAATCTCTTCCTCATAATAGCACATACGCAGAAGTCATAACAATTAGAGTGAGTTTTAGAATCTATACGTTGTATAGAACTCCCTATTTATTATGGGAGAAATCAAAGAGATTTATATTTTCAATATGCTGAAGGATTTGTCTTACCTAAAAATTATCAATCTCATCACACGACCTAATCTTGAATGGAAAATCTCCCTTGAAGCACCAGACCGCACAGTTGTGCAATTTATCAAGCTGTTGATATCTTCCCGTGCGATGATGTTCATTTTTGATGTTCCTGAAGGTTCAGATATACCTGTATGAACCACATAGGATCTAGCCGTACAGTTGAAATTTATAGACAAACTTAAGAATACATTTTCCCTCTGGACATAGCCTCATTTCAAGAAGAATTTATTTAATTAATATATATATATATATTTTTTAAACATTTTCATCAAATTGGCTATTGAAAGGTAGTTGTGTCCAAAGTGGATTGAATCTTACAGAATCAAATAAAGAAGAGTTAAGTATTTCCCTTTGGGAAACTAAATGATTAAAAGGCATAATGTCTTTTAACACCTTAGCATAACTAGAATGCATATTCTTGATCTATTAGTTGGTTATTTTGTTTCTAAAGAGTAGTTAACTAAAGGCTCCCACTCTTCTTCTTCAATGATGGAAAAATGTCTTTACTTCTACTAAAGTATTGGATGTTGGATTTAGAATTTTATTAATGTGTAGCATTGTATCCATTATTTGTTTTAATAATACATTTAAAATCTCCATGTGTTTTAATACTTCTAAGTACAACAAATATAGAGAAATGTGTAGCATGTTCATTGAATATATGAAATATGTGGGAAATGGGTAGTAAATCAAAAAGGTTCGGTGATTGGGTGAATACATGTATACTAGTAATTTGAAAAAGAGAATAAAAATCGAGGGAACTTGTTAAGTATGCATTGGAAGGTGAATTAGGAATCCTGTTTATTAATGTTTAAAATGTTTAATAGTGTTACTTTCTACAAAGTAATCTCGTCATTGTGTAATAGTAACCCCAATGCCTAATCATCATGACAAGTCATTCAAGTATCATGTTTATATTGAGCTAACATGTGTGACGAATATTTCATGATTCAAGTAAGCCTTCAAGTAAAGTTCTAACACCATCAATAAAGAGATCATTGTTAGAGTCTTGGTGAGTTGCAACATCATAAGGTGATCATTCATCCTTCCTTTATCTCATTTCATTTTTATTAAAGGTTGACTACCAAAACAGGGTTTGACCAAGGCAAACCCCTATTCACTAACATTTTCTTGCAAGTCTAGGTGGTGGACACATGGATGAGCAAGCTTATCTCGTGAAAACAACCTTAGAATGGTTAGCTATGTTGCGCCTGTAAGTTATTTACTTTGAATAAAGATGAATCTCACTTATACTGACAAATTGCTTATCTGAGATTATTTCGATATACCTTGATTCATTGTTATGTATGTCATTCCATTTTTTATTAATAAGTGATTATAAATTATTTAATTATTCCTCTTTGTATCCCCATTATATAATTGTTTGGTTCTAGTAAATTAATTTGGAGTTTGAGGATAATAGTTTAGTAGTTGAGATATCCGGACCCGTTACACCATTGGTGGATGAGAACATGATTAAGGTGCTTTTCCACCCAACCACAAAGCAATGCTTCCTTGGAATTCTTCAGACCATCAAATAATACCTAACCCTACACAAAAAAATGTAGCAAGAGATACAGTTTGCAAGGTGGAATCTGTGTGTGCCTAACTACATGCATTTCTATATACTGTTAGAACATGTGCAAGTTCCATGCTAGGTAATTCAAAGAAATAATAGAGAGAGGATAAATAATAAATAGTTTGTTGCATAATAAAAAAGACTGCAAAGCTTTCCAAGCTCGTGTTGCATAAAATGCAACTTAAATTAGATTTGGAAAAGCAAATCTACACTCTCTAGCACACATTCCTAGAAGGTAGCTTCCATAACAAGGGGTATCCCGCCCTTCTAGACCATCTACTAGCATCATATTCTAGTGTGCTATAGTCTATCATAGTACTTTTGTATCATTCCTTTTTAATTTCATCAAAACTAGTAACCATCTAAAATTTGGTATAGCTATTCATCTATTCGTCATATAACTATCTTTCCTTAAGATTCGTATTTCAATTCAATACCATTCCATTTCTATAGTTCTTTCCATTACAAATGAATTTAAACAGTCATATTCAAATGAGTAAATTAAGATGAATAAAAAGGTATACCGCATGTATGTGTGCATGCATCAATGATGAGTTTATGTATGTGCATATATACGAATATTATTCACAGTTTGTATGTGCATACACATTCTTTAAGAATAATAAAAGTAAAATTCGTTCAACAAGTAGATATACAAATCAATATATATCTATTTTCTTTTAGATACATAAATTTTGGTCTTATCTACTATGTTCCATTTCTAACACAATGAAAAGACAAAATCAACTTTAGAAGCATAATGAAAAATCAGTATTAATCTTTATCAATTAATAGTTTGAATTGCTTTGATTCTGCTTTGATCCTTGACTTCTCCCACAGTATATATACAAGTATGTCTCATACATCAATTAGGTCAATCTAATTAGATGTAAACAAACCAATCAAAATAGCTCTTGTCGGTACCAAATAAGATCTAAACACTTTTATCAATGTGTAGTACCATATCAAGTTGGCATAGATCTATAAGGGATCCAACTAACATTTGCAAAGTATAATTGATCTTCTTAATGCATGTCATATATTAGGTCGACCAAGAATAGGACCTAATCACAAAACTCCAAACCAACACACACTTCTCAAGTTAAACACCATTCAAATCCGATATTACTTCAGTTTCTCATCACATTAACATCAGAGAGATCACCATTAGAACCACAACTTCAAAATGTTCTTCTTGATAAAATGTGGAGTCTCCCACATCGGTATACTGAACAAAGAGACAACTATAGTGTACAAAGTTAAACTCTATCAATAATAAAAAAAAATTATCAACACAAAACTTCCCAAGATTCTAGATATAGCTAAATGAATGAGTCATATTAATGGGAGTAAGAGAGTAGAGTCATATCTCTTCTTGTGGTGAATTCCAGACTCAAAAACCAACGCACTGGGTTATCAGTAAAGAAAACTTCCAATGGAGATTAGCTTCTGGTATACCAAACATGCTTCCCACAATGTTGTCATGATGTTGACATCAATGACAACACTGGAATAGCAAAAACAACCTATATTCACTCCATGCTCATGTTTCTAAGTCATATTTCCAACAACCACATGTATGTGTACGTGCATAAATAATGATTTTATGCATGTGCACATATATGCATGTTATTCACAGTTTGTATATGTGTATACTTTCATTAAGAATAATAAAAGTAAAATCTCCTCAACAAGAAGATTTATAGATCAAGATATATTGATTTTCTTTCAGATACATAAATTTTAGTCTTATCTACTATGTTCCATTTTCAACACAATGAAAGACAAAATCAACTTCAAAAGCATAACAAAAAAATAGTATTAATCTTTGTCAATTAATAGTTTGAATTTCTTGGAAAAACATAACATTATTCTCATTTCACTTTGTTCTAGGAAAAAAACAAAACATTTATTTCTCTATATCTAATTATAACGTTATGGTGTAAAACATTTGGTTCATATATGCTTATCAATGAAAATATTGGGGTCAATCTACATTATCTAAGCTATCAACTTAAATTATTCACCTAATGTTTCAATGGTGTTGTCAGCCTCATGCCCGAGGCATGATTTATCACTTGAAAATTTACAGAGTATATACTACTACTTGAATCTATATGATTCTTACACGTCGTCAACAAGCATACACACACACACATATGTATATATTTGTGTATATATATACATATATATATATGTGTGTGTGTGTGTGTGTGTCATTGAGAAGTAAAGAGAAGACATTCATAAGCCATGAGGGTTTTCATATACCCTCATCCTTTAATTCTTGATATATTGCCTACCATAAATCGATATAACACATGCATTATTGTTTGCAAAATCAATATAAAAATAGTAACAATAGAATGATAGTATCATTCCTATCTATATTCTAAATAAAGCTTGTTCATTTGGCACAAAATGGAAATAATAGTATGACATAGGGATACATTCACTAATACCCATTTACATGTTTAAAGACTAACCTCAATCAATACAAATTTATACTGGGTTGATAACATTTATTCACACTATGCTTGAAAAGGACGAGGTATATTATCCATCAACCTACAACATGGTAGGCAATATTATCATCCATTAACATACACATGGAGCAGAATGATATGGATAATTCTAAGTCAATATCTACTCTCTAATGGTCCATACCATTCAACACCATGAAATAGTATACATACATATTACTACAAACGTAGATATCATCTGTATGGGTATCATGGGTGGTCAACACCAAAAATGGTGTTTCCATCACTGATAACATATCGTTGTTCTCAAGTTTGAAGATTTAACAACATCCAGGCTAGAGCCCAAACATAGACCTTCCAGTCGATCATACTTAGCAAGTTGTTATAGCAAAGGTCAAAATGTGGTTTTCATTTGCCCAATATGGCTTTCTAGAATTTCAACACGCAAAAAATGGAAATGAAGCCACGAGTATGAAACAAATAATGATAGGGTGCTCAATTTCTGATAAGCTAAGCTTTTCTCAAGAGAAAAGGAAAAATCAAATTACTTGAAGGAAACATTCTAAGAAGGCATCGGTCTTACCTACGACTGCAAGATCAATGCTCTTTCCTCAATCAAATGGAAGTGGCTATCTCCCTTGCTTTTCGTGCCTTTCCTTTTGCTACTTTTTCCCAATCATCCTCTATTTTATTTGCTTGATTGACTCCTCTAATTCAAAATTCCATTATCTTTTTCCTTCAATTCTCTACGTTCTAATCTTGGAATTCTAATAACTCTCCATTCCTCCACTATCTAGCCACCCCACTCCCCTGTCATTCAGCATTATCCCTTTATTCCCATTGCTTAAGGGGTCGGAATTATGAAGGGGGTTATGTGTATAATCATTGTCATCAATTCCTTCCATATAGTTTCACAAAAAATTTGTGAATAAAAGAAACACTTATATTGTATAAAATCTTTCATACTTATTTATATATATGTATATGTATACATACATACATATATATATATATATTTAAATTCACAATTATACATTTTTTTATTTCCTTTGTCAAGAGTTTACTTTCAAGTTCTTTTTAAAGATCAAACAACATAATCATTATTCTCATGATAGTTAGGTATAATCAAATGCATTTCCATTTCCATTATGAAATTAGCTTTAAAATAGAAAAGGTAAGACAGTGGTGCAATGAATAAGATTTCCTATTTAACCATTTATTATTTCATACAAGAAAGAATGATATCTTCCAATTATAAGACAAATGTAGATCTACTATGGTGTGCGAGATTCCAGACTCCAATCTTTCTTACCATTCATCTTTTGGCTAAGCATTCCTCTCTCAACCAAGTTCTCGTTCTTCAACCTATTCCTACACACACACATTCTTGCACTTGCCAACTTTATCAGTAACCTTTAACCAATAATCATTATGAAATAACTATTTCTAAATCATAAAATTACAAAATATAATCATTTTTCAAATATTTTTGCATTTATCAAATCCATAAATACTAAATGATAAATTCCATTTTTTAAATATTTCAATTAACTTAACATCATTAAATGCAAGCAATGAAATTGAGATGTGACATCCTTCCCTGCTAGGAAGAGACATCATCCCAATGTCTAATCAAATAAAATTGATTCACATATGTTCATTTAAACATCAAATCATATTATTTTAAAGCCAAAACATCATAGCATACAAGTCCAAAATATTAAGCAACAGTATATAGTAAACCATCAATAGTCTATCAAAGAAAGCAAATGAGGAAAGGGGCATTCTATTTCATCTACATCCTCCCATGTATCACTCCTCAAAATACTGATCCCATTGGACCTTATATTGAATAATGTCTCTATTTCACAACTTGACATTGCATCTATCCAAAATTCTAATGGGATCCACCAGCACCACTCATGGATCCTCCACATATAAAGAATGCCAATCAAATATATGAGATGCATCTAGGTGGTATGGCTTAAGTAAAGATACATGAAACACATTATGGAGTCGAGCTACAGTAGGTGGTAGAGCAAGTCTTTATACAACCAAGTTGATTACTTCCAACACATCGAACGAGCCCACATATCTCAGAGCCAACTTGGATGATTTCCCAAAGGTAATAGAGCTCTTATGCGGCTTGACTCTTAAAAAGACTTTATCCTTGACTGCAACCCATCTAAAGGTTCCATCTATCAGCATAGCTCTTCTATCTATTTACCACTTCCTTTAGTCTGGTCTTGATGAGTGTCATATGTTCTTCCATTTTTTTTAGCATTTTAGGACCCACTATGATCATGTCTTCCAATTTGTCCCAACTGATGGGAGTGTGACACCTTCACCCATACAGGGCCTCGAAAGGTGCCATACCTAAGGATGCATGATGGGATTTGTTATAAGAAAATTCTACCAGTGGTAGATACTCTTCCCATTTATACTGTTGATGCATACAATACATCCAAAGGAGATCTTCTACTACCTAATTCACTCTCTTGGTTTGACCATCAGTCTGAGGATGATAGGCTAAATTAAAATTTAGCTTAGTCCCCAAAGCTACATTCAAGGTTGTCCAGAACTTTGATGTCATCTGAGCATCTCTATGGTATATAATGGTCTCTGGCACTCCGTATAAGCAAAATATTTCTTACAAAAAAAATTTGGTCAAGGCAAACAATCCATCATTGAGATTCCCTGGAATAAAATGTGCCACCTTAGTCAACTTGTTAACTACTACTAGAATGACATCGTGTCTATTTTTAATTGGGGGTAGCCCCTATACAAAGCCCATGTTGATCACTTATCATTTTTACTTTGGTATATCATGAGGATAAAGGACCCTTGCTAGATGCACATGCCCAACCTTAACTCACTGACACTCCAAGCACCTAGCTACATATTCCACCACATCCTTCCTGAGCTTTGACCAATAATAAAAGGTCTTCAATTCTACGATCATCTTTGTAACTTTGGGGTGTCCTCAATATGGTGCATTGCAAAGTTCTTCTAGGACCAGCTTCCTAAGCTCTCCAAATTTTGGAATATACATTTTCCTCTAGTATCTTAAGATACCATCCAATTCAAACTCATACCCATTGAATTGATGGTCTGATGAATTCTCTTCTAAATCCTTTTTCACCCTCTCTAAATGCTCATCTCCTTGCAAGTGTTGCATCACCTACTACCTTAAATTGGATCTTATAGAGGTCATGGCTACCAAATGTATTCTTCTACTAAGAGCATTTGTCACTCTATTTTCCTTTCCTTTTATATACTCAATTCTAAATTCATACTCACTAAGGAATTCTAGCCATCTCCTTAGTCATGCATTAAGACTTGGGTGAGTTAAGATGTATCTCAATCCCAAATGATCTGTTTTGAGCTCAAGTGAATTCCCCAAAAAAAAGTCTACACATTTGTAAGGAATGCACTATAGTTGTTGATTCTAGATCATGTGGTGCATAATTCACTTCGTGTTGTTTAAGCTTCCTTGACTCATACACCACTACTTGCCCATCTTGCATTAACAATGCTCCTACACCATCTCCTAAAACATCTATGACCATTGATAATTGACCATTGGGATTAGGTATAGTAAACACTGGGGCTATCATGAGCTTCTCCTTTAGGAGTTGGAAGGATTTTTCACACTTCTCAACCCTCTCAAACCTTTTTCCTCTCTTTTCAAAGTGAATTTAGTGGGGCTGCAATTTGAGAAAACCCTTGCACAAATTTCATGTAATATTCAACAAGTCCCAAAAAGCTTCGCATCTCCATCACACTTTGAGGCGTTGGCCACTCCATGATTGCTTTTACCTTTTTAAGAGCCATAGAGACTCCCTCACCTAAAATAATGTGACCTAAGTAGTGCACCCTGTCTTGGTAAAACAAGCACTTGGATAGCTTTCCACAAAGCTTCTTCTCCCTCAAATGTTGTAAGACTATCCTCAAGTGCTAGTCGTGCTCCTCTATAGACTTGGAGTAAACTAGAATTTCATTCATAAATATTAGGAAAAATTCATCCAAATAGTCTCAAAACACACTATTCATAAGATTCATGAAATTTGTGGGTGCATTGATCAATCCAAATAGTACAATGGTGAACTCGTAATTCCCATACTAATTTCAAAAAGCAATCTTTGGAATAGATTATTCCTTTATTCTCACCTGATGGTAACCAAATCTAAGATCTATTTTTTAGAATACCGACACTCCCTTCATTTGATAAAATAGTCCATTGATCCTTGGGAGGGGATATCAATTTTTATGGTCACCTTGTTCAACATTCGATAATTAATACATAGACACAAGGTTCCATCCATCTTTTTCACTAAGATAATTGGTGCTCCTATAACTGGGCTTTCAATTCATAAAGCTTGGTGGTGGTCTTCTTGTATGGGGCTTTAGATTGAGGCTCAGATCCAAGCACTAGATCGATGGAGAAATCAAATTATCGCTTTGGAGGCATCTTGATGATATCTTTAAGAAAACACACCTCTGAATTCCCTAAGGATTGGATAATCATCAAGGTATGGTTTCTCATTGTTGGGTTCATTGAAATGCATAGCATATATGACACAACCCTTCCTCTAAGCCCTCTTGAGCTACATAGCTGAGATCTACCTAAGTTCCATGGGTCTTTGTATCCCATGAATCTCAACCAATTATCCATAGTCATCCAAACAACTCACCATCTTATCCTCACAATTTACAATAGCTTTGTTCTCAATTCACCAATTGATTTCCAAGATTACATCATAGGATCCTAGAGGTTCCATGTAAAGGTCAACCTGGGTCAAGAATTTGGGAAGTTCTAACTCACTACAAAAGAAACATGAATCTAGTTCTCGCTTTACTCAATTTCCATACTAAACTAACCATGAGTTTTCCAAATATCTAGGTATAATGGGAATATTAGAAATCATTCTAGGATCTATAAAACACTCAGTAGCTCCAGTATCTATCAAAATAGAAATGGTTTGACCATAGAGCTTACCCATCAATCGTATTAAAGAATCATGTTACTCTGCTTGCCTGTTGTCCATTGTCGCATGGATCTTGTGTTGTGGGGTCTACTGATAGTTTCCTTCCTTCTGTGACTTCAACTTCTAAGGGAAACTAGATGAATAATGGTCTCCCCCAAAAATGTAAGACCCATCACATGGTCCTTTTCGACCTCCAGACCTATCCTCTTTTGAGTACCTCTAGTTACTATTAAAGTTTTTGTTTCCCCTACTAGCCCTTTTATTCCTTTCGCCTTGGTTGACTTCTTCCTTTTCTCGAGGGTCATCTTATCCTTTAAAATTTTTAATATTATGGGAATTATTTCCCTTTTGTCCATCACCCTTCTGAAACTTTTTGTTTATGAATCGAGGCTTCAATTATGAATGCTTGTGAAGATTAGACAACTATTGCAACTTGTGTTCTTGCTTAATGACCTTCTCAAAAGCTTCTACCATCGTAAGGGGATTGTGGAGGTCCACCTCAACTCTAATGTGGGGTCTTGATCCTAATATAAAATTTTGAATCTAAAAACACTCATTGGATTGATACTACAATACATACTTGAGAAAATTGGTAAACTTCTTCAAATAATAAACTACAGTCAGGCTACCCTGGGTCAAATTTTGAAATTTAGTCATCTTTTTTTGAAAGAAAAGTTGTGGTAGCCACCTCTTCTTGAAATATTGGAGGAAAAACTCCCAAGTGATATTGTCTGGTTGAAGTCTCCTCTCTACCTTCTCATTATCCCACCAAGTAGTCACCTCTCCAAATAGTTGATATGCATCCCATACAGACTTGGTTTGGTCTGACAGGTTGTGGAGCCCAAAGTATTTTTCCATTTCTATAGTCATGCCTCAGCTCCATCTCTAGTGGCCTTTCCATTAAACTCTAGTGGTGCTACCTTTTTAAGATCCTTTCCCCATTCTTCCTCAATTCAACCCTATTTTTGGTCCCCTTGTCCCCTTTCTCCTTGGTCAAGTACCTCATTCTTGAGATTTTGGTCTTCCCAAACCCCTCAGACCTCTTGTTCTATATGGTCCATTTGAGTTTCTTGTCAATTTAGAAGTTCCAAGATTTGGTCAAGCCTCTTGCTCAACCTATTGTCTTGTTTGCTACTTCTTGCTTCTTGTCTAGTGGTCACCATAATGACTCACACTCAACCTGCACCACAATCGTGTTTAGTGTATCTTAACACAAGGTTTTACATTTATACAATTGCATCTACACAATTCTATGCACACAACATGTATTCTAAAAGAGATGTACACATTCATTCACATCAAGACAAGTCTTCAAGTTTTGTATCCTTGAACAACCAAAAAAAGACTTCCTTTATTTATATTAAATATGGATTTACACTTATCCTTATTTAAAAAAAACTTTCCATACTAAGAATTTCCCTCATTATTGAAAATGCAAGCACTCCTTCTCCTCTTTAGTCAATAGAGGTGCATTAGATCCACATCCTATTCGCCAATCTCTAAATGTGGAGGGTTTCTTAGTCTTAGGAGTTCATTTGGACTCAATATTTTTACCTCTCTCCAACTTGAGTCATGTGATGGTGTGTGCTAGAGTTTCATCATCAAAAAATCTTAGGTTGATCTTTGGGTTTGGGATTCTCTTTGATAACAGCTTGTTTTTTTGATGCCCTAATGGTCTTTCCCTTCTTTCTTCCCAATTTGGACCTCCCCATTTCCTGCAACCAATTTAAATTTGGTTATTCTCTAGGTAACTCAATTCTAGTTGAGGGTCTACTATTCCCTAATCCAATCATTATGGGCTCATAGGTATAGAGTTGAACCCCAGGCTCTAATACCAAATGTAACATACCCAACTAAAATGTCCTTAATAAATTAATAATTGACATTATGAATATAAATTTAAGACATAAATCCCATAGTTGTTTTCCAACATAGAAATTTCATGTCCATAAATTAAAATAAATAACAAATCAAAATATATCCATTTCCAAATCTTAGTAGTCAATATACAACTTTGACTCAACATTCAATCGCCACATAGTCAATGCAATAATTACATTAATAATACAAGTACATAAAATAGAATTCCATTGTCATTCCTTTGTGAAAGCTCACCTCCACTGGTGGAAGAGAATATGGTTAAGGTGATTTTCCACCCAACCACAAAGCAATGCTTCCCTGAAATTATTCATTCCATCGAAGATTACCTAACCCTGCACGAAACACTTAGCAAGAGATAAAGTTTGCAAGGTGGAATCTATGTGTGCCTAACTACATACATTTATATCTACTGTTAGAAAATGCAAGTTCCATGTTAGGTAAATAAAAGAAATAACAAAGAGAGGATAAATAGTAAGTAGTCTATACTGTAATAAAAATGACTACAAAGCTTGGCTAAGCTTGTGCTACACTAAAATGCAACTTAAATTAGATATTGAAAAGAAAATCTACACTCTTTGGCACCCATTCCTAGAAGGTAGCTTCCATAACAAGGGGTATCCCTCCCTTCTATACCATCTATTAGCATCATATTCCAATGTGCTATAGTTTATCATAGTAATTTTGTATCAAACCTTTTCAATTTCATCAAAACTAGTAATCCATCTAAAATCTGGTATAGCCATTCATCTATTCATCATATAACTATCTTTCCTTAAGATTCGTATTGCAATTCAACACTGTTTTGTTTCTATAGTTCTTTCCATTGCAAATGAATTTAAACAGTCATATTCAAATGAGTAAATTAAGATGAATAAGAGGGTATACCGCATGTATGTGTGCTTGCATCAATGATGAGTTTATGTATGTGCATATATATGAATATTATTCATAGTTTGTATATGCATACACATTCTTTAAGAATAATAAAAGTAAAATTCATTCAACAAGTAGATTTATACATCAATATATATCTATTTTCTTTCAGATACATAATTTTTTGTCTTATCTACTATGTTCCATTTCCAACACAATGAAAAGAAAAAATCAACTTCAGAAGCATAATGAAAAATCAGTATTAATCTTTATCAATTAATAGTTTGAATTGCTTGGAAAAACATAACATTATTCTCCAATCACTCTATTCTAGGTAGAAAACAAAACATTTATTTCTCTATGTCTAATTAGAACATTGTGGTGTTCTACATTTTATTCATATATGCTTATCAATGAAAATATTGGGGTGATCTACATTATCTATGCTATTGACCTAAATTCTTCACCCATTCCTATATGCTATATGCTGACAAGAGAAGACATTCATAAGTTGCAAGGGTTTTCATATACCCTTGGCTTTTAATGGCCGATATGCTATTTTCCATAAATTGGTATAACACATGCATTATTGTTTGCAAAATCAATATAATAACAATCACAATAGAACAAGAGCACCTTGCCTATCAATATTTTGAATGAAGCTTGTTCATTTGGCACAAAATGGAAATAGTAGTATGATATAGGGATGCATTCCCTAATAGTCATTCACATGTTTAAAGACTGACCTTAGTCAATACAGATTTACACCAGGTTGATAACATTCATTCACACTATGCTTGAAAAGGATGAGGTGTATCATCCATCAATCTGCAACATGGTTGGCGATATTATCCGCCAATTAACATACACATGGAGAAGAATGATATGGATCATTCTGAGTTGAGATCTAATCTCAAATGGTCCATACCATTTAGCCCCATGAAACAGTATACATACATATTATTGCAAACATATATATCGTTCATATGAGTATCATGTGTGGTCGACACCAAAAATGGTGTTTCCACCACTAAGAACATATTGTTGTTCTCAAGTTTGAAGATTTAATAATATGTGGGCTAGAGCCTGAACACAAACCTTCCAACCAATCATGCTTAGCATGTCATTACAATGAAGGAAAAAATGGGGTTTTCATTTCCCTAGCATGGCTTTCTAAAATTTCAACACACATAAAATGGAAATGAAGCCACGAGTATGAAATAGAGATAATGACAAGGTGCTCAATTTCTGATAAGTCGAGCTTTGGTCAAGAGAAAAGGAAAAATAAAATTACTTGAAGGAAACATTCTAAGAAGGCATCGTTCTTACCTCTGACTGCAAGATTTATGCTCTTTCCTCAATCAAATGGAATCAACTATCTCCCCTACTTTTTGTGTTTTTCCTTTTGCTTCTTTTTTTCCAATCCTCTAGATTTTTTGCTTGATTAACTCCTCTAATTCAAATTCCACTATCTTTTTCCTTCAATTCCCCACATTCTAATCTTGGAATTCTATTAACTATCCATTCCTCCACTATCTAGTTGCCCCACTCCCCTGGCATTTAGCATTATCCCTTTATTCCCATTGTTTAAGGGGTCAGAATTATGAAGGAGGTTATGTGTATAATCACTATCATCAATTCCTTCCATATAGTTTTAGAAAAAATTTGTGAATAAAAGAAACACTTATATTGTAGAAAAAAATTCATACTTATTTATATATGTATATATTTATATACATATATATAGATTTAAATTCACAATCATACATTTTTTATTTCCTTTGTGAAGAGTTTACTTTCAAGTTCTTTTTAAATATCAAACAACATAATCATTCTTCTCATGATAGTTATGTATAATCAAATACATTTCCATTTCCATTATGAAAATAGCTTTAGAATAGACAAGGCAAGACAACGATGAATGAATAAGATTTTCTATTTAACCATTTATGATTTCATACAAGCAAGAATGATATCTTCCAATTGTAATAAAAATGTAGATGTCATATGATCTATTGTAGTGTGTGAGATTCAAGATTCTAAGTTCTTGTTCTTCAACCTATTCCTACACACACACATTCTTTCACTTGCCAACTTTATCAATAAACTTTAAATGATAATCATTATGAAATAACTCTTTAAAAATAATAAAATTGCAAGATAATCATTTTTCAAATACTATTTCATTTATCAAATCCATAAATACTAAATGATAAATTCTATTTTTCAAATATTTCAATTAACTTAACATCATTAAATGCAAGCAATGAAATTGAGATGTGATAGGTCAATTGTTTAAAAAAATATCATAAAGATATGTGGTCTCATGGACCACAATGATTACAATATTTGCACAAAGTGGATTTCTTGAAAAATCTTTTGAAACTTCTAAGCAAATGTAATTGGCAAGTGTAAAGAATTGTGTAGTTTAAAATATGTCAAGAGGGGTAAGGTTAAAATAATAAACAAACAATGAACATGTAATATGCATAATAACAAAATCAAAGCATTGCATTAAGCATGTATGATAAGGGATGATAAAGAAACATAATATAATTAAGAAAAATGTAAAGAAATGTGTAAAGACTTGACATACCTCAAAAATTGAGATTTGAATGGAGGAACTACCCAATTATGTAGTCTTTTTTCTTCTTGCATCAAACTCCTCAACAATTTGATTTTTTCACAAGCTTTCTTCCTTTTCAACATTAAATTATATATCATTCAAATAGAAATACTAATAACAATACAAAAACCAATGTATAATGTTAAATTCCTACAATTCAATCACAAATAACATTGCAACACTACAAAACTTGAGACTTGAATTGATGTATATCAAATTCGATGTGAAAATTCTATTATTTCCCCCTTCCTAAGTTGAAAAACCATAAAAAGGCGGTGGAAAGTTGATGCAAAGGTGGTAGAATGTGAAAACTTTGCATGTGCACTTCCCAACAACATCAAAAATCTTTTTCTTGTTAGAACACATGCATAATGAGGAGAATAATAGTGCATGTGGGCTTGGATCATGAGTGTGATAACTTTTTTGCCATTTTTAGAGTAAGCCAAAATGTGTGCTTGTGTTATAATGCGAGCACATTTTAGATTGCTATACAAAATGGAAATATTTCAACTTCTTCAAAATGTGCTCGCGTTATGTAAAAGTTAATTTCCTAAAGGTTTCCTAACTCATTGTCTCATCACCCACCCTCTCCCCCCTCTATCTCTCTCATACCTATCTTTCCTCCTATGTATCTCACCCGTCTCTCCCTAGGCTATAGGTTTATCACCTCTATATCTTTCAAATGGATCTCTACTTATTTCCTTTCCTCTCCACCTCTCTCCCTCCTCCTTACCCATCTTTCCCCCAAGTTTTCAACTTCACTCTCTCATTTTCTTCTATCTCTTCTCTCACCTCTCTATCTCTCACCTTTGTATTCCCCTCACCTCTCTACCTCTCCCCTCTCTAGGTCTTCTAACCACTCCTTGTCTACCTCTCCATCCCTCAGCCATTTATGTCTCTCACTTAACCCTAAACCCTATCCCTAAAGCATCAACCCTCAACCCTTAAACCTTAAATCCTAAATCATATCCCTAAACCCTCAACCCTAGACACTATTCCTTAAAACCTAATCCCTAAACCCTAAACCCTATCCCTAAAGCCTCAACCCTCAACCCTTAACCCTTCAATCCTAAACCCTATCCCTAAACCCTCTAGCCTTGACACTATACCTTAAACCATAATCCCTCAACCCTCAACCCTAATCCCTCAACCCTTAAACTCTAAACACTAAACCCTAAAACCTATATCTAAAGCTTGAACCTTCAACCCTTGACCCTTAGAACATAAACCCTATCCCTAAACCCTCCACTCTCTACACTATACCTTAAACCCTAATTCCTCAACCCTCAACTCTCAACCTTATACCCTCAAACCCTTAATACCTCAACCCTTAAACCATAAACCCTTGACCCTTAAACCCTAAATCCTTAAACCCTCAACCCTTATCCACCCCTCTCCTCCCCTATCTCCCTCACCCCCGTCTCTCCCCTATATCTCTCACTCCTCTCTCCCTAGGTTTGAGGTCTCCCACCTCTATTTCTCTTAGGAACTTCTAGTTATTTTCCTCCCTCTCCACATCTCTCCATCCTCTTTAGCCCTCTTTCCCTTAATTTTTGAACTTCTCTCTCTCATTTTATTCTATCTCTCCCCCCACCACTCTATCTCTCACCTCTCTACCTCTTCATCCCTCCTTAACCATCTAAGTCTCTCACTCATTTCCTCATTACCCACAAACCTCTCCCACCTATATCTCTCTCACACCTATCTTTCCCTCTATGTATCTCACCTCTATATCTCTCAAATGGATCTCTAGTTATTTACCTTCCTCTCCACCTCTCTCCCTCCTCCTTGACTATCTTTCCCTCAATTTGTCAACTTCTCTCCCTCATTTTCTTATATCTCTCCTCTCACCTCTCTATCTCTCATCTTTGTCTCCCCCTCACCTATCTACCTCTCCCCCTCTATCTCTCTCACCTTATCCCCCCTATGTCTCTCAACCCTTTATCCCTATTTTGTAGGTCTCTCACCTCTATATCTCTTAGGGCTCTCTAGTTGTTTCTCTCGCTCTCCACCTCTCTCCCTCCTCCTTACCCCTCATTCCCTCAACTATATACCCTCAACCCTCAACCCTTAAAATCTTAATACCTCAACCCTAAACCCTAATCCCTCAACCCTCAACCCTAATCCCTCAACCCTTAAAACCTTAATCCTTCAACCCTTCAACCCTTAAACCTACACTGCTATAGAAACAACAATACATGACTAAAAAACTACTAAAAACTACTTATAAATGACTAAACTTGGTCACACATACCATTAGTGGTTTATTGCTAGTCATTTATAACGTGACCAAATTTATAAATAAAGAAATTTTAGTCATTTATTTGGTCATTTTGATTGATCGATTTGGTAGTATATTTAGTCATTGATTTAGTCATATATTTAGTCATATTATTCACTGAGCTTGGTCGCATGACCATTAGTAGTTTATTGCTAGTCATTTATTTGGTTGTTTTGATTGATCAATTTGGTAATATATTTTTAGTCATTTATTTACTGATTTCTATCAATTGGTAGTATATTTATTGACTGATTTCTATCAACTAGTAGTATATTTAGTCATATATTTTGTCATATTTATTTACTAATTTTTGTCAATTGGTAGTATATTTAGTCAATTGGTAGTTTATTTAATTGTTTTTGTTCACAACTGATTTCTGCCTAAAAGTGTTGGAAATGAGACAATGCTTTTGAGGTTTAAACATAAAACATAGAAAAATATAATCAATCATTCATTTCCACATAATGAAATGGCTATTAAGAAGGAAAAATACTAAATTTTTATTGAGAAAAGGTGTTCTTATAAAAGATAAACGACTCAAATATGTCTTTGCTTTGAAAAATGTGTTACAAAGTTTGTTTCTTAGTGTTGTGACTGAGAAAACTAAGTTATAATGCTCTATTTTTTGCTTATACAGCTCCAAAACATGAAAGAACTATTTGAAAAATGAAGCCTAAGGGTCCTATGAAAGACTCCTCTACAGACTTCACACCATGAATACTCGATATGGACTAAGAACTATGTTCTACATATACCTTGACTAATAAGCTTTACTGAACATGACAGTGGACAAATCCAAATTGATCACAAACATTTATTAGTGGACGAGCATCTAGAAGTCTTGCTTCCATAATAAATTTCTTTGTCTTTTTAGCATCATAGAATTTTGACTCTCTAGTTACACGTTCCACCTCCTTGATTTGTCTAGTTTTAGCTACTACTTCAATGTATTTGAAGTGAATGTCAGGATCCTCACTTCCAATGACATTGGAAATGAAATTTATGATATAAGTACAAGGTTCCCAAGCTACAAAAATAGCTCCTCAAATTGATCAATGAATATCAGGACAAAATGATACAAGTGACAATCCAAAGTCAAATCGCCTGGAGCTCAAATATGCACCCAAGAAGAAATATAGCCCTTCATAAGACTTGAATTTTTCAAACAACTTGATGCATGAATCTACACCTAGTACAGGAACTACAAGAAATAATCATATAGCAAAACAAAAAAATACATTGAGAGAAATAGTTTAATAGTCACCCTAACTTCAGAGTTCCATATCAAAAACCATAATCTATTTATCAATAGGAAGAAGATATATGAATTTAAAAAAACTAGAAAGAAATTACCTAAAGAAAGATATTTGTGATGACATTGTAATCAACTCGACAACCACCCTCCATTTGAGACATCATCAATGCAAAGTTTACAACGCCCTACAAAATTTACTCAACAAATATGACCTCTCTTCAAAACATCTTTAGATTCAACATCAGAAATATATTTCTATCAATTGATAGTACCTGGGATTAGAGCACAAAGTTTTATGGAGGAGGAAAAAGTAATCAAGATTGTACTGAGGACATGGTCCATGTGAGATGCTATTAATAGCCAGCTAGCCAAAAGGTAAAATAGTAGCTCAAATCAATATTATACACAAAAACCATAAAAAAATGTGTGAGAACAATCACTAAAATTTTAAATAAAATGCACATCCTGTTTGTTTGACATTCTTGGGTAGGATATTTCATGAGACAATGTCTTTTCAATTCTATTACAAAATGTAAGAAAACACATTAAATTCCCTACAATAAGGCTTAATTAATAGAATGTAGGAACTTTAAGATTGTAGAGATGTGTAAAGATGCATTCCAAGTTATGGAATGTTATTTCATTGATATTAGTAATAGGCCTAATTAATCATTTCAAAATTAATATCAGTAAAATTCAAAAGTCAAAATAAACAGTCAATCCAATGAAGAAAAATAGTTTTTCAAATGAAAAATGCTCTTCTCACCCTATAGAAAAGGACAAATTTTTGATGGGTAACTGAATAGGCATTGCAGGTTTGGATTGCTCTGCTCTTTGCCTATCTGGTTGCAACCAATTTTTTCTATCACCCCTTGCAAAAAATTTAGAGGGAATTGTTGGTACTAAGTGCAATGTACTCTTCCCTATACCATCCATTCATGGGGACATTAATATATCATTGGTTTGTCACCCTTATCTTCCTCTTCTATAAAATCAAATAAGTATACCCATCATTCAACCACCACATCCTTTTCAATTTTGGTATTTTATTTTAAAATTTATGGCTAGATGAGTTCTATGTACAAAAAAAGGATGAAAAATTCACACCTTGTGTCGATATTATGCAAAACAATGTCCCAAAGAAGAATGAAACTTTTCCATATCTTATTTTAGAAGAATTGGAATTTGATATTCAAATCTTAATATTTCCTACCATGATAAAACTTCTACATGTCCACTTTATTTTCCTTGGGATTCCTATGGTAGGATGGGTAGGTGGGGCAAAGAAGTGACTATAGATGTTGATCCATAAATTTGATTACGGAAGCTCAACCATTGGGGTCATTGTGTCCCCAATTTAATCAGGAGTTATTGTAGTGCCTAGTATCATGAATTTGTCAAAATTTTATATGTTTCATCATAACAATTACCTACTTTACGCAGCATTTTTTTCACTTCACAGTTGATTCACACATAGAAAACTCTCAGAATTGTTGCAAATTTTTTTGTCATATATTTTAGTTATAAGTGCCCTACTAGACATACATGAAAATGTGGAAGCATAGACAAGGTAAGCGAACTATTTCAAAAAATGCATCAAAGAAATTTGATATCATGGATACCCACTCTCCCACAAGCACTTCAAGTCATGCCTATGGTGATGTAGGAAATCCCTGCGTCACTATAGGCATAACTTGAAGTGCTTTCAAGAGAGTGGGTATCGATATTCACTATTCATTGGTAGTTATCTTCAATCATCCATATTCACTTTCTTGGAGCTAGATGTTGCATTGCAAGGATACAAATTTAATTATGGTTCTTTGCTTATACATGGCTTTCATGACAGTGATCATTTTCTCAATGCTTTAGTCCCACTTTCAGTTCTTCTCTCAATCGTCAATAGCTTGGTCGAAGATTCTCCTTTTGACTTTCTATCATGCCTAGTCAACATGAAGCCTTGGATTGGTGAGCCCCTATTCATGAAAGCATACATGTTCAAAATTGTGCATTCTCTTCTTAAACATGCAGAATCTGATACCCATTTTCATTGTCTAGTTTTTTGGCTCTATCTGACTTGGATAGCTCTAGAAAAAGTTGCACTAGTTAATGATGGCTCAGATCTCTGGCTCTATTTTTTATATTTTACATTATTCACTGTATATGGGTCTGTCTGGGCCCTTTCGTTCCTTATCAAAATGGAAAAATATTGAATATCAAGGACCTCTTTTTATATAATATGAAATATTATCTTATATTGGTTTTTTCACTTGTATACCATTATCTTCCATCACCTGCTCTCTCACAAGCACTTCAAGTCATGTCTGCGGTGATGCGAGAAAGCCCTACATCACCCAAGAATGACTTGAAGTGCTTGTGGGAGAGCGAGTATCCATATTCACTACTTGTTGGTAGTTATCTTCAATTGTCCATTTTCACTTTATTGGATTTAGACGTTGCATTGCAAGGATACAATTTTAATTATGGTTCTTCACTTATGGGTGGCTTCCATGATAGAAATTATTTTATTAATGCTTTAGTCCCACTTTTGGTTCTTCTCTCAATAGCCACTAGCTTGGCGAAAGATTCTCCTTTCAATTTTTTATCATTCCCAGTTAGCATGAAGCCTTGGATTGGTGAGCCCCTATTCATGAAAGCATACAACATGTTTAAATTTGTACATTCTATGTTTAAACATGCAGAATCCAATCCCCATTTTCATTGTCTTATTTTTTTGGCTCAATCTAACTTGGCTAGCTCTAGGAAAAGTTGAACTAGTTAATGATGGCTCAAATCTCTTGCTCTATTTTTTATATTTTACTATATGCACTGTATATGGCTCCATCTAGGCCCTTTCGTTCCATATCAAAATGTAAAAATATTGAATATCATGTACCTCTTTTTTATATAATATGAAATATTATCTTATATTGGTTTTGTCAGTTTTATACCATTAGCTTCCATCACTCGCTCTCTCGCAAGCACTTCAAGCCATGCCTGCGGTGATGTGAGAAATCCCCACATCACCGCAGGCGTGACTTGAAGTGCTTGTGGGAGAGTGGGTATCCATGATATCACATTTCTTTGAGGAATTTTTTGAAATAGTTTGCTTTCCTTTTCTATGCTTCCACATTTTCATATATGTCTAGCAAGGCACTTGTAACTATAACAGCATATGAAAAAAAAATTACAACAATTCTGAGAGTTTTGAATGTGTGAATCAACTATCAAGTGAAAAAAATGTTGCATAAAGCAAGTAAATGTTAGTTGTTTCATTATGATTTTGTGATTTTCAACCCATTTTTCCCATGGGATAAAAGCACCGTGAAGCTACAATGTTTCAATTTTTCCCCATCATGAACTCTACTCTTTCATATATTTATACATATTCATTATCCCTTGAACTACATAAACTGCACCAATTTTGACTTCTTGTGCATTATACCTCTCCTCCAATGTGGTGGACATGCATACTGCCCTCTCTTATGCATAGGTCCACTCTTCATTTTTAAAACATTGATACCTCTATCTTACTTGCATGGTAGATATGCCTTTGATCTTATGTTATTAGTTTCATACACTTGATCATTTTTTCCTTGAAGGATATTATAATCCTCTCTCCCTTTATAAGATCACTGTCATTCAATTTTATTTCCCAACATACCTGATATAGCTTGAAGGAAGCATTAAAGAGATAACAACTAAACTGCCTCTTGCAAAATTCTCCACTAAAAATGATTTTATGTATCTACTAAAAAATAAACCTTGTGGCCTTACTATAATTCCTTTTATCTTGGGGCTATCTCTTGCATTGACTTTCCTTTATGAATTGACATCACCTCCATTTGTTGACACTCCTCTTTACTATTATGAAATTATCCCCTAACTATCATCTCCTTTTATGGTCTCTGCTAGTATTCTCATGATCATTGCTCTATACTATTTATATAAATAGTGTAATAGTTGTCCTCTTCACCCCTTCACGGTTGTCTTCCCAAACCCCTTTGTGATATGATTGTCCTCCATATTAGAATGCTTAGTTATTTGACAATAAAGTGACCTTTTCCCCCTTTGAAATTTTCATTCTCCGTTTCACAAACCAAAACTCTTACTTAAAACATGAAATTCATTTTATACCCTACAAGAATGCACTGTCCTTATCAAAAAATAAATCCTTAGGAGCATCAAATTCCAAGACCTAGCATCAAAAATTGCAGTGGCTTCATCAAGAAGTAAAATATTTGATTTATAGAAATTGAGTCAAACTTGATGAATTATTTCTTGTTTCTCCTTTTTATTTTCATTAGTTAGACTTCTCCCATTCTCAAAATTAGCGTACTCACTCCTTATTCAATGACTATAATATTTAATTCTCCTATATATCTCTCATTTGTTTCAAATATAGCTTTGTTAATAGAATTGCAACAAAAACTGAACATAGTCATATCTTCAAAGAAACTATCCAATGCTTCAAGGATGCAAACACTATTCACCCAAACATCACTCAATACCAATGTTGCAATCTCTAGAATTGTTTCACTGTATTCAAGATCCTTTAGTACATAAGAAAATAAACCAACTATAGAGCCTCCAGAACCAATTGCATATAGAGAAAGAATAGCTTGAATGGAAACATACATCGCCTATAGTGTATTGAATGTCTTAAACACAAAATGAGTCATTTTCTCTATTTTTTCCTATGGGTTAAGAGATTCCTTCCTCAATCTTCAAAAACAAAGTCATCGAGAAACTAGAGACTATTGCAAACACTAAAAAATGAAGCAATAAATTTGACATCAAGAAAAATCAATGATATTGGGAGACATAACTACTAAATCACTAGGATTTGTCATCTCTCAAAAGGGAAAAGGATACTACTATTACAAAATAATAGTAGCTCATACTAGCACTGAACAAATATATAAAATTGAGCTACACAGGCCTCCACAATCAGATTAATTGCTTTGTTAGGAAGATATCGATCTATTATATAATGACTAGATAATTGGGAAATAACCACTAATGCTCTATCAATCCAATATTGCAGTGAATTAGACAGTCACCAAGCAAGCCCCCCATAACACTATTATCAAGTTATAGTGGAATATTTTCATTTATCTTGGTCATCTGCCCTTAATGCCTTCAAATTTTTTAGTTGCACTATTCAAAAATAGTCTCGTACATGATACATGATGAGCTCTTGATTGCTATTTTTAAATAGCTTGGTGTTTGATAATTTGTCATTTTTTTTAGACTCTCAATCTTTCCAATGTAAGGACTTATTGGGAACTATCGACCATATTAGAATGAAATCAATATTGCAAAGACTTGATCCTACTCATATTCAGGAGCTTTACATTTCGAATAGGCACCCATTGTTCCTCTCAAATACTAAGTGGAATGATAGTTCATAAGATGAACCGAAGGTTGAACTTCCCTAACATAATATTGACTATTTTTTACCACAAGATCTATTATATAGGTCAATAATATCCTCATGGTTAGAATCCATAGAAAGTTTAGCTTGGCAATCATGTATAGTAGCTTCGGTGTCCCTACTATTGATAAACTTCTTAAATGCTAAACGTTTGAAATGTTACCCACCTATCAATCCAATCTTTGATGAAAAATTTACTATGTTATGTTGTTAATACTATTGAAAGAGCCACAAAAAATGTAGCACATAGTTCTCCTAAATACCTCTAACTCTATAAACAAGTATCATTCCAATACTATAAAGCATCATATTGCTCAAAACAACAAAGCAAATTTGAAATATTTGTTCCATTAGAAAATATTATATTCATGCAATGTATTTCTAGTTAATTTAGCAAGCAACTTGATTATCAAAGTCTCACTTGATGAAGTTGGCCAACCAAAATATACATCCAACCTTTTGCATCTACATCCTCTATATTCATTGATATGGTGGTGTTGTTTCATTTTCTTGTAACTATCACTATCATCTAAAATGACATATTCATACTAATCAAAATCCATAGAATCTAGAAATTTTGCATCTAAAACATCTTATATAATAGCAATTGTAACATAGGTAGGTGTACTCTTAAAAAATCAAGTAGTCCCTCAATTTCCAAAGGCTCATTTTGGTTCACATTCAAAAAAGTTAGTCTATTACTAGTCAACTTTTGCTTCTAGACTTCCACAGTCAAATACCTTTGCACATGCCCCACGAGTTGCTAGAAAATTTCATTACCCTTTCTGAGGTTGAATACTTAAAGAGAATTACATCATGACTTTTTTTAACCCAAACAAATTACTAGCATCACCTTTTTCTAATCATTGGTATCAAATGGAAGACCATTTGTCATCAATGTAGTTGCTCTCTTAATTTTATCATTCTTGTAGTATTTTAATCATGTAACCAAACCATTCACTATCTCTTGGCTAGCTCTTCATTCTTTTGTATGTTCCCATTGTCTTGAACCTTTGAGTACCCCTATTCCTAGTAAAACTATCATGCAAGGTATTATAATAAACAATCATGGTGATAGTAAGCTAAAATCATGCATAAGTTCTTGAAAGGCTAGCAATACTAGCTTTTGAGTAGACAAGTCATAACAGAAATGATGAGAACTTGTTTCAATAATAGATTGTTTATTGCATGTTCATGGCCAATCTCATGCATCGCATATTTATCAACACAATATCTAAAATTGCTAAAGAAAAAGATAAACTTTTTTTCTCAAATATTGTATCATCAGACATCTTTAACATGAAAGATGGTGAACTCGATATAATAGGATTTAGTTAATTTGCATCCAATAAGCAACAAATTAAGGTGAGTGCACAATTATTTATTTGGATTCATCTTTGCACAATGATATTCAATATTCACCAGGGTGCAACCAAACTTCAAAATATCATGTGAATACTCACAACTGCAACCATCAGCATGCCTATAAGACCCTTTACAAAACATTTTTGTATAATGTTGTTGAATTCCCTAGAAAGATGGATACCTAGTTGTGAGGGTGAACATGCAAGGTCTACAACATTCTTTTCAATCGTCCCATTGAAAACCTCCCTCTTTAATGCATCATACCAAGGGAAGATAACACAAGTGGTCAAAATATTAAATGTGTATCTTGTAGGAGATTACAACGAGAAGGGAAGATGGCACTCCAAGAATGCTTACTTCATGCAAATGCTCATGGTGAGGAGGATTGTTTTACATGCAATAGGAAATCTATGCAAGCCAATCTAAATATAATAATTTTCAAAACCAAGGGCAAGTAATGCAAGAGGTTGCATGATAGAAGAGGGAAGCAAAAGGAATGTAGGTGATGGGATAGTCTTGCAATGAGAGCATTGTGTGTAATAGGACAATTAGGATGATACCTTAAAAGGGAATATGCAATAGGACAATAGTCCTCAAGTTAAGAGCTTAGAAGGGGTCACTCACTCAAATAATTATCACCTATTAGGTCTATGTATAGTGCTAAAAAATCAAATATTCAAGAATCTACACTCATGCAAATATGGAAGGGATTGGAGTGTGAATCATGAATTGATTTCTTTGAAAGGAAATAAGCTCATTTTATAGCAATAGAATGAATGATGCTACCAATCATTCAAGTGATATGAGGGAAAACTCATGTAGGTTTTTCCAATTTCTATACTTAACCTAACTTTATCCATGAAGAGTTAGTGAAGGAGTGTTAATAATAACAATCCAAAGATAAAAGCAAAGATGCAAATAGTTTTACAATAGGTACAACTTAAAAACTCTATGACTATTTTTTGAGACAACTTTCTTCACCTTAATGGGAAGAGATGTTATATGCGACAGCCCCCACAGATGAATGGAGTTTCATGATAGAAAATATTAAAGAGTTATAGGTTTGAGACAATAGGTTCATTGAACTTTTAATGTCACAACCCAATATATGATGATGATTTTACATTGAAGATAGTGTTCACCATGAAGGAGAAATATTAAAGACAGTATGAAAGCTACAAGGTTTTGATGACAACCAATGAGGAGGGTACAGTCAAGAATGAGTGACAGTGCTTTGAGGCAAAGCAAAGGTATTGTCAAGATCATGGAAAAGTATAAAAAAAGAGAACACAAGAACTTGAAGAAAAATGACTGACCTACAAGAAAAGATGTAACAATTGAAGATGCAAATGGAAAGGAAGTAGGCATGAAATTGGGGGTATTACCTTAATTCTTATGCTTATCTTGTTTTTTCTTTGACAGTGAAGAGAATAAGGGATAATGCAACTATTTTCCCAAAGTTCATTATCCAATATTGAAAGTGTAGTTTTCCTAGAGAGGCACATTAACAACATAATCATCAGGTGAAACAAGCAAACTATATCATATCTCTATAGGAAATAAGGGAAGTATCAGAGCTTGGTTATGTAGTAGTCAGGAGGAGTAAATATATATAGGTATTTGGATTGTAATCATTTGTGAGGAAGTGGGAATGTAGTAGGAAAATCATAGCATTGGTCAATGTATAATAATATCATAGAAGTTGTAGTCTCATGAAAATATATAAGGCATAGTTTGATTTTATAGAAGGATTCTCATGAAGGAATATTCAAGTGATAGTGAGTAAGTTATTTGAGATTGCAACTGAGGGTACAATATCCAGTCTTAAAGGTAGCTAGCAAAGCAGTAAATGTGCAAGAAAATCAAATCTTACACACAAAAAAAATCACAATGTTATCTTGCATAATGCCTTGAGTTTGAAGAAAAAAATCTCATTGTATCTTGATGAAAGTAGTGACCTTAATGGTCAATCACTGGCAACCATGATTTTAAAACATGTTATTATGCTTATGGAGGTAGTATCTTAAGCAAGGTAGTGAGTGATGCTTTGGAACAATGGCAGGTATGAAGGACTTGCTTTATATGCATAATATGCAATCTAGCTTAAGATAGCATTCTTAGAAGAGATTCAAGGTCGATTATGGAAATAACGGGTTACCATGATAAAGATTAAAGAAAATATTGAGATCTATTTAAAATCCACTATCATGAAAATATTAAAGATGTCACATGCAAAACCCTAGCAGTTGGAGTAATGAATACAATGCCAAAGAGGATAGTGAGCCGAGGAAGATTTAGGTGATCTTTGTAATGATAATGGATTTTTCATCTTGAGGGAAAATATGGATAAAATGCAACGCTCTTACAATGAATGTAGCTTCATTTCATAGGATAGTTTGCAAAGAAGAGCAATCCTAATCAAGGGTATTCATTTAACAAATGACAACAGTTAAAAGTGACAATGCAAGGATAATGTAACTGTTGGATATCGATATACACTTCAAAGAACTAAGAGAGAGAGAGATGTAGAAGCTAGTTATCAGTGACAATAAAGAGCACAATCTTAATAAGTATAAGTGATAAATGATTGAATTTTTACCATAAAATAAAAAATCTAAGTCTTAATATATAAATTTCCATTCAATATAAAATATGTTATACTCTCAACTAATAATGAGACCACATATAAATTTCAACTAAACTTACTATAACATCCATTTCAAAGAATACATAATTAAAAATTCTAATAATAATAAAAGCTTGGAAAAATACTCACAAATACCCCCTTAGGGTTTAATTTATAGTTTGTGTATCCATGATTGAATTCTATTACATTAGTTGCTAACTATGGTAAATAATGGCCTATATTCCATGACCAAAATAATCATGATAAGAGAAACAAAAAAATCCCAATGAGATTTTTGAAAAGATGTTGAGTGGATGTCTAACTTGAATATCTTTCTCCAACTAAAAATAGATCTCTGAATGCATACTCGAGAAACCTTCTAATATAATTTGAAAGAAATGCGAGCATGTTCATAGTTGTATTAGAAAATATTCAAGCTATAAGTTTAGTTTAAAGTGTATGACACAAAAGGTAATACAAATTTATTCAATAATCACCTGTGGATTTATAACCACAGTTATAATTTGAAGTATTGTTTGAGTAACACCATCCTACTCCAATAGGAGATTCTACGAAAAGGAGGTTTGTTACTGCATGTTTGAAGAGAAAGAATGTCAAAATAAGAAAGATTGTTCCATGCATCCATAATTATCATATGGTTTATATTTGATGATATGATACCTTTGTTCCAAGATTGTAAATTTCTCCTGAGTCCTTGGCCATATCCAAGTGGATGAAATGGGCCTAGCTCAATGAATGAACCCCCTCCAAGTGAAGAACAACATGGCCCCATTCAAGTGATGAATACACATTTTACTATTCATTGAGAAGGTGGAATAAATCATGACAATCTAACCCCTTATTTTGAATCATCAACTGCAAGTCATAATAAAATAAAGACTAATTACCTTCCCACAAGTAATTAAAAAATTAAATTTGTACATATTAGAGAAGAGGGATTGTTAGGAAAATTCCATTTGTCGTAGAAGGAAAATACATTTTAAATTAGTTATCTAATCACAAGAAAATAAATCATTTATTTATTTTTTAAAATTAAAAGAAATCATTCTAAACTAATGCAAGAGCATCCTGGGTTGCAAGCAATCTTGCATCAACCAAAAATATTTGCATTCATGTTTTTCTTGCATTTCAATAGTTAACTATCAGGACCCAGTCTTAGTATTCCAAACCGCATTATACTACATTGTAACATCAGAGCTCATGGAGCAAGATATATGATCTTCATTGCAAAATCTACATCATATCTAGAATTCAAGTGTTTTGGATATCCCAGTATGAAGATATCACAAACAGAATATCAGTTATAATTGGATAGAGAGTATTCACATACTAGTCTTGGCTTTTCAAGTGTGTGGACCTATCCCGTAACTTGCGGAGCTCAGGAAACCATTTCATAAGGATTCACATTCATCAAGGAACCTTTGTTCTAATTTGCATCATGTTTGTCGAAGGATCAAAGGATAATCATATGTTTTCGCCAACCTTCACATGTTTCATCAACTTTGGGGTTTGGGACCTCTTGAGGCCAATGCAGACCTTTTTTCAAAGCTCAAAATTGATATATATATATATATATATATATATATATATATATATATATATATATATATATATATAAGCATTGTGTAGTTGCATTAGGTAGTGTTAGTAGTAGCAAAAGTGATAGAGTGATAGAGAAGTAGGAGATAAGGGCTTTGACCCACATTGTGTTTCTAGGCTTAGCGCCATATCATTCTGAAATATGTAGGTCGGAAGGCAAGGCATGTTTCCTATGAATAATTGATCATTATTTATATATCCATGTGGGATTGTTATTCCAATTCTTTGAGTTTATGTTGTGTTTACTCTTGCTGCAAGGTTGGACAGTCCTATTTCTAGACCCTCCATCCTTGACTGCACCAAGTGGTATCAAAGCGAGTTTGTGGACCTTGGGAGAGGAGAGCAAAGTTGATCAAGGCATTCTATAAGATCTTTGTGTGTACAAATCACCAACTTGAGGCAGCCTACTTGTGTTTATCAACAGATCACCAATTGTGAGGAAGTTGCGACCTTGTATCCAAATCATTGACTTGAGGTAGTTGTGTTAGACCCTATGAAGAGATACCACCAAGGAGAATTCATATTACTGATAATGTTGTTGGAAATATGGATGAGATGATGGAAATGATGCGAACAAGAAAGTGAGATTGGATGTTGAAGAAGATAGAAGAAAATGCTTAAACCCTAGACCTAATGATGAAAGTGATGATGATGAAGTTCAAGCTGCAGACCTAACTGAAGAACCATAGAAGAGGAAGAATCAGATCAGATGAAGATGTTGAAGGCTATTTTGAAAATAGGAAAGCGACCTAGAATGGAGATTTTGAACTATACCAGTAACCTAAACCAAGAGGATTTGATTGATTAGGTAAATGACATTCAAGAATACTTTGAATATGAAGAAATTGAAGATATAGAGAGAGTGATATTTGCAAAGACTAAACTAAAAGGACATACTACAATATGTTGGAAGGAAGTTCAATTAGAGAGAGAAAAAAAGGTAAATACAAGATTGTGAAATGGGACACAATGGTGAAAAAATTGAAGAACCATTTTATACCTGTAGACTATGAGTTGAAGGTGCTAAAGAGATTGCAAAACCTGAGATAGAAGGAAAAGATTGTGAAAGAATACACTGAGGAATTTCATAAGATCGTTATTAGCACTAGACATAGTGAAACAAGTAAGGAGAAAGTGGCAAGCTATAACTATGGGCTAAGGATGAACATTCAGGAAGAGTTGAGTCTGGTAAGGATGAATTCGGTAGAGGAAGCATATTAGTTTGCATTAAAGTTGGAGGACAAGCTAAAAAAAAGACATGAATAGAGGAAGAGAGGAAGAGGAGGCAGATTTTAGAAAGGAAGGTCACATTCCAGAGTAGAAACACTGTATGCAGAGAAAAACAAGGATAGAGATTCATACCGCAAGGAAGAGAGGGATTCCAATTCATACCATAAAGGGAGAGATGACATAAATTCTTACCACCACAATAGGGGAGGCTACAATTCATACCACAATGATGGATACCAGAGACATGAGAAATGATATGACAAGAGATCTTTCAGATGAACTTTTTTTAAGTGTGGAGGAGGACATAGAGCATTTGAGTGTCACCAAGAAAGTAAAAAGATTGAAAATCATGCAAAAACTAGATATGAGGAGCAAGAACCAGTGAAATCGCCGAGTTCTGGAGGAAGTCTTGAGAAGGGAGAATCACTCTTCATGAGGAGAGCACTGATCCAAGAGAAAGAATTACCTAAGGAAGTGTGATATAAGAGGAATTCGCTGTACACAGGTCTCTTCACTCTAAGGAGATCACCAAGGAACGAACTACCCTTATACATCTCAACATAAGTAGATTGAAAAAATGGTAAAAAAGTATACCCAAGTTATATTTATGAGAAAATTACTTTGGATCCTAAGAGAGTGAAACTTTGAGATTTTTTCCTCAGATGAGTGAGCTCTCGGCCAAAAGACAGCAGCGCAGTTTCAGGATGCTAGTGTCGTGATGGCTTCCTAAGCAATAGAGGGCTCAAAAGCTCAAGCAAGCAGAACCAGGTTTCACTTCTCAACTTATATCTAGGATGTACTAAAAAAAATAAACAAACAAGAGGCGAGAAGCTATAACAAACACAAGGGGACTTGGAGAAAGCTTTACCTCTTACTGGGCATTGGGTCTTCACTCCAAGCTCCCCTTTCCAACCTACACATAAAAGAGCGAGGGGAAAAGGTTGGGGCTGTGTAGGGGTCTGCCTTAGTCAGACCCCCATTTTGTTGTTCTGACCTCCACATAAATCCAAGTTGGAAAGGAGTGCAAATCACGTAATCAAAGCATGTGGTAAAAGAAAAACCCACCTCAAGAGTAGAACCCACACCATGAAATAGTAAATGAACTAGGAAATGAAAGTGAGAGAGAGAGCATTACCCATGGGCCTAGACCCTCTCCAAAGCACACGAATGCATAGTTGAGTGCTTGCTTGAGAGCTATTACTGCTGGAAGGACCTCAACCCGGCATGGCTTTGCTTGTGAAAGTGTTGCTATCAAGGATGAAGAGAACTCAAAGATGGAGCAAAATGTTAAGAGAGCTTGAATGAATGACTTCCAACCCTAAATGAGAGCAAGAAAGGGGTTTTTATTGCATGCAAGGGTGGAAAAGAGTCATTTCATCTGAAATATGACTACTAGGACATGTGTTGAGAGAGTCAAGATTCCAGATTCCCTGTTTCAAACACGAAAAACCGCCAAGACCCTAGTGTGCCACATAGACGTTTGTGTGCCACGCAATGTCCAAAGCTTAGATTTTTGGGAAATGTGTCATCAAGCTTTTATTGCTCTGCCACAAGTCTGCACAGAGTTAGAATCATGAAATTCTAACTCATGGGATTTTTATCATAAATGCTAGGAAAAAGTGTAAAAATGTGGAATTTTCCCTAGATGCAATTCTATGACATTACATTTTCCCCCCACTTTAGTGGGCTCAATTTTAGAAAATATTAGCCTCACTAAAGTAGAGAAGAAAAAATTTCACCTTGAATTTTATGGATTTGTATGCCAAGAAAAAGGGGCCTCAAAGGCCACCGAAGTCGAGCTAACCAGTACCGAAGGTGCCCCCAGCAATCGAGCTCAACAAATAGCAACAAAACGGTCATGAAAAATCGCTCGAGACTTTAACCTGCAAAACTTAAATTTGAGGTCAGCCTCAAAAATCAAAAGAAGCTACAACAATGAGAAGAATGATCAAGAAAAAATCATTGATTCAGAAGAAAAATATGATCAAGAGGTGACTATATGCCCCCTCCTGAGTTTACCCCCAGCTTGGTGGGGTAAATTTAGGATAAATTGGGGAGCCACAAGCTTTAGGAAAAGTGGGCCCTGGGGAGCCTATATATACCTAGGTGGGCCCCTAGAAGGGTCATTTTCACTATTCACTGCAAGAAAATAATTGAATTTTGTGAGAGAAAATTCAACAAAATGTTAAGCAAGAGCGAGTACGAGGTGCCTAGGTTGGAGCAACTACGCGAGGAAATCATCAAGGGTCACAAGGTGGACCATGTAGGCCTCTAAGCCTCATTTTTCGTGATTTAATGTCATTTTTAAGCATTTTTTATCTAGCGAGGTGCGCAAGTGTCGATTTTGGGCACTCGTGTCCAAAATGTGTGTTTTCATCCAAAATGTGAGCCAAGGTCTCACGGACATGCTGGTGTCCTCAAGATGTCCATGGCAGATAGGGATGCATGTGCGACACATAGACATCTGCGCGGCATGCATAGGTCTTGAAGAAAAAAAAATTGTTTTCATAGTGAAATTTGATGTTCTAACTTAATTTTTTTCCACTTTTATAGGAGTATTTGGAGATTCACAAGCATCCAAGAGGGAAATCTTTCCAACTCATTCATGAGTAGAGGGATTGTCTCACAGAGGACGAGGTCACACACCTAGAGTGAGTCGATCTTTGGCATGTGTTCACTATACCAGAGATGCGATATCATGAGAGGATGCTTATAGTGTTGATGGAGCGGTGGGATGCCACCACGTCATCTTTCTAGTTACCCACTGGGGAGATGACTATCACACTCAAGGATGTCTATCGGATCCTCGGACTACCCATCCAAAAATGGTGGGTGGCCCTAGATGATACTCGATCGGCACGAGAGCAGACTGAGGGAGTCCTCTACTGCTCAGGATAGATTGACAACAACAACGGCAAGGGCCACATCTACACAAATTGGTATGACCAAGCAAGGACCACTGCACCACTGCTACGCTAGGTGATGTTCGTGACCATTGCTTTTTAGATCATGATAGATAGATGAGGCTACACTTGAAAAAGGGCCTCAACCACACGACCAGAGAGATGGTGAAGCACAAAATAGTTTTTCCCTCAGGGTGCAGCATGCTACCACACCTCTACCAGGAGCTGGGTTGGTATGTCCATTACAAGTACCATAGCCTTACTACGTGCACACTCTTGCAGGGTGGGCCTTTTCCCACATCATATGCACTAGGCTAGACGGTTTTACCCAGTAATGGTCATATCACGTACCCATGGCCCACTCGTATCATATGACAGGCCAGTGGAGATTCGGAAATTTACTGTTTTAGCAGTTACAATTTGACACTCTTACTACATATGGGGTCAGATGGAGACCCTATCAATTTTTCAGATGGGTGGATGATAGTAGGCACCTAAGGAACCTGTAGTGGGACTAATTTTTGGTAGGTCGTCATGACTATATTAGAGTACCATATTACTGGAGTTGGGTCATGCGACAATACAGCCGCCCACAGACAATTCCATTGGATGTGCCCACATATGCTAGGGACTATAGGAGCACAATGAGACCTGAGGATTGCCCCTACTGCAAAATCACCAATTTTGTTCCTTTCTATGATGATGAGCCCAACCATGATCTACTACCCATAGCGATAGTAAATAATGTCGGGGTTGCTGCAGATTTTGCACGGTGGTGGGATAGGCACCATCCACCTCCTACGTTCGGCGAGGGTGCCCAT
Source organism: Sequoia sempervirens (assembly GCA_007258455.2). NCBI lineage: Eukaryota > Viridiplantae > Streptophyta > Pinopsida > Cupressales > Cupressaceae > Sequoia > Sequoia sempervirens. The sequence goes on from VDFB02086081.1 coordinate 260,027,313, forward strand.
AGAGGGGATCTTGGTCCACAGGGGGAATTTCCACCCCAACCTCCATAGGATAGATGGAGAGGGAACCAATAGGCTTCCAAGGAGGAAGAGAGGCCACAGGAGGAGGAGGCGGCTCCTCAGAGACCGAGGCGATAAAGGAGATTAGACCCCCCAGCAGCTACCCCTATCTCATCAATGCCACCCACACCCATGGTTATAGTGGCAGCAACCTTGGTGATTTTGGGAGTGACCACTGATATAGGTGGCATGGGTCCTACTATCAACCCTCACCCTGACCCAACATGGTAGCTAGGGGACCCAGGTATAACAAGCATGTTGTTTATGTTCCAATACTTTCATTTTTTTTCATTTATGATTATATACATATGCCATGTGCTACTAATTTCTCTTTCTTTCTTTGTGGTTACAAAGGATGCATAGGGATGGACTGGGTTGATGGCTCGGTCAATAGCAGAGGTATCCCTTGCCATGTTGATCCAGGGAACAGTTCTTGAGGATTTCCAACTGGTGTCTGTGGGGCGTCATGCCCCCATTTTTGAGCTGGTAGCCCGCTTGAGGACCACCTACGAGGAGTAGATTGCAGAGATCGTCCAGCTGAGTTTGGAGGTCACCACTATTTAGGGGCATCATGATTAGTTTTCTTGAGAGCTACGGATGATTCTCATCAAATGAAACACGATAGTGACAAAGGCTGATGCCATCGAGCAAGCGTGTGATGCCCTGCAATGTCACCTCGATGACCTTGACAAGAAGCCAGTGGTTATGATCCTGGAAAATGTCTGGAGACTACAGGAGGAGCTGAGACATGCGTAGATGACCATATGCTCCCTCCAGGGGGATATTAGAGGGATGCGGGTAGCTTTTTTGGAATCATGCATGCATCACACTAGATCCATGTCCACTGTGCAGCCTCTCCCTGAACTACAACAACGACTGCCAAAGCCATAGGGACTCCTCATTTTGTACATCATTTTCATAGTGAGAGATATATACACACATATAATTTTAGATCTTTTGTATAAACACATATTCAGTAGCCACTCATTTTTTATAATAGTGGCTCAATACATGTATATGACATTTGATACATACATACATATATATATGTGGACATATCAGTTTTGACATCATGGCATTGTTTATTGTGATGTGTATGCTTTTTATTTTCATGTATGTTGATGCTATGGATATTACATGTTCATATGGATGTATTTTTACATTAGATGCTAATATGATTTATTAAACACACATGGTTGTATGTTGATGCATAGCATGGATACATAGCATGTATATTGTTCACACACACACACATTGCCACATTGTCATGTATCTAATTTCCTTAAAAGACGTAATGTTATGCATGGATACATAGCATGGAAAGACATATGTATGTATATTGTTCACACACACACACATTGTCACATCATCACAAAAAAAATCACAATGTGTTAATGAGTAATTTCAATACATGTGGTTCTACTACCCTTTTAAAAAGTGAACACCACACATATGACATGTTGGGCATTACGCATAGTATCAATGGAGATGAATCCCATTAATAGGTTCTTTTAGAGGTGTTCCATCCATAGATGATAATCCGTAGGCACCCGAACCATACACAGAGATCACAATGTAAGGGCCTAACCAGTTAGGACAAAATTTCCCTCTCTGATCAGGTGGCACATTTACATTTCTCTAGTTTTCATAGAGAACCAGGTCTCCGAGTTTAAAGGTCCAAGGAAGCACATTTTGATTATATTGTCTTGATAGCGATCATTGATAAGCTTTAAGATGATCGAGGGCTTCTAATCGGTTCTCATCGAGCATCTCTAGCTGATGCAAATGATTGACCCGGTAGGTTTCATTGTCAATTAACACTTTAAGGGAAACCCATAAAGACCGAATTTCTAACTCTAAAGGCATGATAGCTTCAGCACCATACACAATATTGTAAGGTGTTGTACTCATTTCTATACAAACACTCGTTGGATAGGCCCACAAAGCGTGTGTTAATTGAATATGCCAATCCTTACCGTGCTTATTAACTATTTTATGAAGAATGAGCTCAAGAGTTTTGTTAGATGCTTTTGCTTGGCCATTAGATTGTGGATAGTATGGCATAGAAAATCTATGTTGGATATGAAATTTCTCTAAGAGTTGCTTTAATTCCTTGTTCTTGAATGGTGTGTCATTTTGAGAAACAAGTGTAGCAGGCAATCCAAAATGAGAAATGATTTTGTTCATAAGAAAGTTACAGATAGCTTCAACATTTTTGGATCATAGTGGAATAGCTTCAACCCATTTTGTGAAGTAATTCATGGCGGTGATAATAAAGGTATGTCCCTTGGAATAAGGGGGTGATATTTTTCCAATAATATCCAATCCCCTTTTTGTGAACAGCCAAGGAGAGGTTTGATTTTGTAACTCTTGGGCAGGTGCATGAATAAGATGACTGTGTTGTTGACATTGAAGGAACTTTTTAACAAAATTGAAGGAATCTTGTTCCATCATTTTCCAATAGTACCCCATGTGTACCAATCTTCTTGCCAGGGATATACCACCAAAATGTTCACCCTTGAAGCCTGAATGGGCTTCCTTAAGGGCAAGGGGTATTTCCACTTTAGTGAGACATCTCAGAAGTAAGCCCGATAAAGAACATTGAATAAAATGACACATGTTGAAATCTTTTGTATATGAGTGCGATCATTTTTTGTCGCATCATCAGGAAATTTTCCAATCTTTAAATAATTATAGATACTAGAGAACCATTCTCCCGAGTCTACGTGAGAACACACGAAGGATTCAGATTCAGGTTGATCGGAAACTATAGGGGTTTGTAGGACCTTAACCACGAAGTGGTATTATTTCATATCCTCTTTCGAAGGTACAAAGGAAGCAGTGCTTGCCATGGCATCGGCATGTCTATTTTCCCTCCTAGGGACACTATCTATTGTGAAAGAGGATAATTGATTAAGCAAGGACAAAGCAAGGTCTTGGTACCAGGACAACTTACTTTGTTTAGCTTGATAGATTCCCATAATTTGATTCACAACAAGCTCAAAATCACCTAGCACACGAAGATGCTTGATTCTTAGTGCAATCATGGCACGCAAGTCAGAAATAAGAGCTTTGTACTCAACGATATTATTGGTGCAAGGAAAATCTAATTGAAAGGATAGAAGGACAGGTTTACCTTCGATGGATATTAAGACCACACCTACTCTAGAGCCAGTCTAACACCTCAATCCGTCAAAATACATTTTCCATTCAAGGTCATAATTAATCATGAAAATATTCTCATCAAGAAAAAAATCTAACCCTGGGAAGGAACGGGATGATGGAGCATCTACCAATTGATCGGCAACTGCTTGAACCTTTATTGACTTCTAAGTAATGAACTTTATATCAAACTCAGAGAGCAACATAACCCATTTCACTAATCTCCCAGCAAGGTTAGCACTAGAGAACAGATGCTTTAAGAGATCCATTTTTACTATGACATGTGTTTCAGCATGGAGAAGATAGTGTCTCAACTTCTACATAATGAAGGAAAGAGTGAGGTATTGTTTCTCCATGGAGGAATAGCAAGTTTCATAATCAACTAGAACACAACTAATGTAGTAGACCACTCTCTCTTTCCCCACATCATCATATTGAGCTAGCAAAGTTGCCAAGGCATATGGTGAAGCAGTGAGGTAAAGAAAAAAGGGTCTATCTTGCATAGCCGGCATCAATACAGGAGGTTTGGACAAATAGGCTTTGATTGACTCAAAGGCTTTCTAGAACTCCTCAGCCCACATGAACCGAACATCTTTTTTCAATAGATGGGTGAAAGGAAGGGTACAATCAGTGAATTGAGATATAAATCTATAAATTTCCTGAATCTTCCCTTGTAAACTTTGTAACTTGGTGATATTCTTTGGTGGAGGCATGTTAACAATGGCATCAATTTTATTCGTGTCAACCTTGATTCCACAGTGAGAAACTATGAACCCCAAAAGCTTGTCGGCATCCACACCGAAGACATAATTATGGGGATTTAGTCTCATCTTATAGAGTCGAAGCCTTTTGAAGATAAAACGGAGGTTCTTCACATGATCTTCATGGGTTATCAATTTCACCAAGATGTCATCAACATAGTCTTCTAAGATCTTATGGACAAAATTATGGAATATCAAGGTCATCACCCATTGGTAAGTCGTTCCCATGTTCTTAAACCCAAAGGGCATGACTACATAACAAAAGGCACCCCAAGGGGTAGTGAAGGAGGTCTTATACCGATCCTCAAGGTTAATACAGATCTAATTGTAACCTGAGAAGTCATCCATAAAAGATAGCAATGCATGGCCTATAGTCGAATCCACAATCATATCTATATTAGGCAATGGAAAATCATCCTTAAGAGAGGCATTATTAAGATCTCAAAAGTCAAAATATATATGAATACGATGATCAGGCTTACTAACAACAACTATATTCGAGAACCAGGGGGAGTAGTCAGTCAGATGGATAAAGCCTGCTTTCAATAGCTTCTCTATCTCAATTTTGACCATCAATGCCACCCTGGGATTGATCTTTCAGATATTTTGCTTAACTGGCTTGGCATTGGGACACAGGATGATATTGTGAACCACTATAGACTCATCAATACTAGGCATAACCTCGTATGTCCAAGCAAAAATATCAGGATGAGAATGTAAGAGATTAGAATGTTTGTCCACCTCCTTCGAAGAAAGACACTTCCTAATCTTAATTACTTTTTTTGAGGACTTAGGATCCATAGAGACTTTAGTAGTATCTCCTTTAAGGAGAGAACTATGATCTTCAGGATGGGATATCAAAACATCATTACTAATGTTAGATAGATGGTCTTCCTCATCAATACTCAAGACAGATTCTACAAAGTATGCTTGTCTATGCAGGAAATATGGAAATCATCTTTTGTGATGGAAAGAAGGAAATATTCATCCAGTGCTTTTTTTGAAGAGAAGAAATCTAAGGGTATTTTCTCAGCCTACTCCCTTTCCTCTATCAATTCAGGATGGACCAAGCTCAATGGCTCGGCAGAAATCATGTTAACACTCCACCAAGGTTTTTGCTTAGAATTTTCAATAGAGCATCCAAAAACCAAATAGTGCTTTCGTGGTTTAAACTAGATAGGGACTTGGATTCCTTGTTTGATACACCCTAGGCATTTCTTCCCATAGCCATATCAAGATGCGAGTTCATATCCAAACCCATAACAAGTTTGCAAAACTTCAGGAGGTGGCGGCTCTACGTAGAGTTTTTCATTACACCAATGGATGTTGAATGTCTCTACAGGAGCACTCCAACCTTCTTTACTAGATTCACAAATATTATCCTCCTTCATAGGAGTGGAATTACTCTCCTCAGCAGAGGAAGGAGTGGTCTCCTAATTAGGGTCACACTTCTCTTCCCTAGCAAGAGTATTGTCCATTTTTGTGTTAGAAGTACCTAGAAATTCTATGAAAGAGGGGCTTGCCTTGTATTCCACGATGAATAATCCAAAGAATTCCAAGGAGCCCCAATCATCACCAAGGAAATCATTCAATTGAGAGGAAGAAGGGGAAGATGGGGGAGACTTAGGGTCTTCTGCTTTAGGTGGTTCATCCTCAACAACACACTCTGGGAACAATGTCCATAGAGGGTATCAATGAAGAACATGCCATAGCATCAATGGTTAAGGACAAAATATAATTCTTGAGAGTGGATACAACTGAAGCACGACCAGCTGTTGCTAGCTCACAAAGGTGAAAAAATTCTGGATTTTCTTTAACCATAACCAGCTGATTATTTGTGACAAACTTTAAAGAATGGTGTAAAGCAGAGTTCATGGCACCCATAGCATGAAACTGGGGTCTCCCTAAGAGAAGATTGTATGATGATGGACTAGGAATCAGATAAACCAAGGTAGGCAAGGTAGCAGGACCTAGCTGCAAAGGTAGTATTATTGTACCGAGAGCTTGATGACTAGTGTTATCAAACCCACAAATATACAAGGAAGAAGCCGCTAAAGAAGATGAATCAACTTTAATGTTAGGTAATAGGTCGATATCACAAATGTTGAGATCTGAACTAGTTTCAATGAAAGTAGGCCTAATACCAATATTATTAACATTAATTATAATCATCAAGGGATATGCTTGCTTCTGCACATCTGGAGGCAAGAGTTCTTATGGAAGGAATGTAATATTCAGAAAATCCACTTGAATATGATCCAAAAATGCATTAACATCCATGGGCCTAGTGGAGGAAGGAAATACAATCTTTTGTAAAGCTTCCTAAAGCATCTCTTGGTAAACCAGAGTGGTCTGAAGCAAATCCCAAAGTGAGATCTTAGTCAGAGTAACAAAAAGTTGCTCGATAAGATCATAATCACCTAGTGCTTTAATCACAGGTTTAGGTGTTGAAGGAAGGTTTGGTTGGGAGGGAGGTAACGAAGTAGGAACTTGAGTGGGTTGTGATGTAGGAACAAAAGGTTGTTGATCCAATTTCTACTTATTTCTAGTCTGTAGCTTTCACGAACCTCGAATATAAGTCTGATGAATCAATACAACACGAAATCCCATAGACAAAACAATTCTCCCTATAGGATGAGTCAGTTAGGTTCATGTAAATGATGGGTTTCTTAGGGCTTGGAGGAGCCACAGAGACTACAACCACATTTATTGACTCCTCGGCTTGTAGAGGGGAAGTTTTTTTAGAAGATTTGTAGAAAGAGGAGAGTGCTTCCAAGAACTCATCTAGAGTGTCTTCCAACATATTGAAATCTTCCTTAGAAAAGGGATAATCATAAGCATGCAACATCGTGAAAATAGATCCGACGTTTTCACATTAGGTTCACCAAAAATATGATAGAAGAGGGATTCGCTGCATATGAGTCTCTTCGTTCTCAAGAGATCACCAGGGAACGAATTGCCCTTATACACCTCAGCATAAGCAGATTGACAAAATGGTAAAAAATTATACCCAAGTTATATTTCTGAGAAAACTACTTTAGATCCTGAGATAGTGAAACTCTAATATTTTTGCCTCAAATGAGTGAGCTCTCAGCCAAAAGACAACAGCATGATTTCAGGATGCCAGCGTGGTGTGCTGGCACCCTAAGCAATAGAGGGCTCAGGAGCTTAAGTGGATGGAACCAAGTTTCACTTCTAAGCTTGGATCTAGGATGTACTAAACGAAATAAACAAACAGGAAGCCAAAAGCTATAACAAACACATGGGGACTTGGAGAAAGCTTTACCTCTTACTGGACGTTTGGGTCTTCACTCCAAGCTCTGACTTTGCAACCTACACACAGAAGAATGAGGGGAAAAGGTTGGGGCTGTATAGAGGTATGCCTCAGTCAAACCCCTATTTTGGTGTTCCCACCTCCACGGAAAACCAAGTTGGAAAGGAGTGCAAATGAAGTAAACAAAGCATGTGGTGAAAGAAAAACCCACTTCAAGAGTAGAACCCGCACCACGAAATAGTAAATGAACAAGTAGGAAAGGAAAGTGAGAGAGAGAGAGAGCTACCAACCTAGACCCTCTCTGAAGCACAGAGACGCATTGTTGAGTGCTTGCTTGAGATTTTTTGCTGCTAGAAGGACCTTAGTCTAGCATGGCTTCACTTGTGAGAGTGCTACTATCAAGGATGAAGAGAACTCAAAGATGGAGCAAAATGTTAAGAGAGATTGAATGAATGATTTCCAACCCCAAATGAGAGAAAGAAAGGGGTTTTTGATGCATGCAAGGGCAGAAAAGAGTCTTTTCATCTTAAATTTGACCACTAGGACATGTGTTGAGAGAGTCAAGATTCTAGATTCCCTAGTTCAAACATAGAAAACCGCTAGGATGCTAGCGTGTCACATAGAAGTTCATGCACCATGCAGGCATCCAAAGCCTAGATTTTTGAGAAATGTGTCATCAGGCTTCTATTGCTCTACCAAAATTCTGCAAGGAGTCAAAATCATGAAATTACAACTCATGGTATTTTTTTCATTAATGCTCTAAGGTGTCATAAATGCTAGGAAAAAGTGCAAAAATGTGGAATTTCCCCTAGGTGCAATTTTGCAACATTACAAGCACCACAGAGGAAGAATTTGCTCCAGCTAGATGAAAAGTAGGAGGTAGGTGTTGCAAAGTTATCATTGATAGTGGTAGAACAAATAACCTAGTTTTTGAGGAAATGGTGACAAAGTTGAAGTTGGAAAGAAGAAAACACTTGAAGCCTTACAGGATAGCTTGGATTCAAGATGAGCACAAGATACTAGTAAGTGAGCAATGTTTAGTACAATTTCATATAGGATCATATCATGATGAAGTACTATGTGATATTATGTCGATGGGTGTATGTCATATGTTGTTGGGTAGACCTTGGTAGTATGATAAGAAAGCTATACATGATGGGAGAAAGAATACCTATACCATGACATCTAATGGAAAGAGAATCACCTTGACTCCTTTGGAAGATGAACCTAAAAGTGAAGTATGTGGTACAACTAGAATCAATTTGGTAGATGGAAGGAAATTTTTGGATGGATTGAGACATGAAAACATGTGTTTTTCTTTTATTCCAATGAATTTTGGAGCCCTAGATGCAAAGAGAACCACCACAAGAGAAGAAGAATCACCAGAGAAGGAAGTCACTAAATTATTGACAGAGTACTAGGATCTTGTATCAGAGAATGTGCCTAATGGATTACCACCAATCTGGAGTATCAATCATCATATAGATCTTATTCCAAGAGATATTTTTTCAAACAAAGCTACACACCAGATGACACCAGTAGAGAATGTGGAGCTAAATAGACAGATACATGAACTATTAAAGAAAGCATTGATCAGAGAAAGTATGAGCCCATGTGCAGTATCGGCTGTACTTGCACCTAAGAAAGACAAAGAATGGAGATGTTTATAGATTCAAGAGATATCAATAAGATCACTGTGAAGTATAGATTCACATTGCCTGGGATGGATGACATCATGGACAGTCTGAGTGAAGTGCAGTATTTCACCAAGATAGACCTAAAGAGTGGATACCATCATATCAGGATCAGAGAGGGAGATGAATGGAAGACTTATTTCAAGAAAAATGAGGGATTGTATGAGTGGTTGGTCATGCCATTTGGACTAACTAATGCACCTAGTACATTTATGAGGTTGATGAATGAAGTCTTGAGGAAATTCTTGGGAAAGTTTGTCATTGTTTATCTGGATGATATTATGATTTTCAGTAAGACGAAGGAAGAACATCTGGAGCACATCAGACAAGTATTTCAGAGGCTAAGAGAAGAGAAGTTGTTGATAAACATCAAGAAGTGTAGTTTCATGAAGGAAGAACTAGTGTATTTGGGATTTGTGATATCTGTGAAAGGATTTTAGATGGACGCTGAGAAGGTTAGAGAAATAGTTGAATGGCCTACACCTATGAACATTGGAGAGGTAAGATTATTTCATGGACTAGCAAGTTTTTACCAAAATTTCATCATAAAGTTTAGTAGTATTTGCACACCTATGACAAAGACAATGAGGGGTAACTGAAAGGAATTCAAGTGGACATCCGGAGCACAAAAGAGTTTTGAGTTGCTGAAGCAAAAGGTGACAAAACAACTTGTGTTAGCACTATCGGACTTTTATAAGGTATTCCAAATAGATTGTGATGCTAGTGGAAGTGCAATAGGCGCTGTGTTAAGTTAGCAAGGGAGACCAATAGCCTACTTTGGTGAAAAATTGAATGATGCTAGGAGAATATATTTAGTTTATGATCAAGAATTCTATGCAATAATACAAGCCTTGAAGAAGTGGAGACATTACCTATTGTCTAAGGAATTTTTGTCATATACGGATCATCAAGCTTTAAAATATTTGAATACTCAAGGGAAATTGACCCATAGACATATCAGATGGGTAGAATTTTTGCAGAGTTACACATTTTTGTTGAAGCGCCAGAGTGGAAAGTCAAACAAGGTTGCAGATGCATTGAGCAGGAGAAGAAGTTTGTTGACAGAGATGAGAATTGAAGAATTAGTTTTTGAAGAACTAAAGCATGTGTATGAGGATGACATGGATTTTGCTAAGGTGTGGAAGGCTTGCAAGGAACCTATAGAGACAAATAGAAGAAAATGGTTGGATTATTTCATTCAGGAAGATATGTTATTCAAGAACAATCAGTTATGTATCCCTAGAAGTTAAATGAGAGATAATTTGATCAAGGAAAAGCATTGTGGAGGATTAGCAGGACATTTTGGAATTGATAACACTGTAGCATTGGTGAGTGAGAACTACTTTTTCCACAGTTGTATAAGGATGTTAGGAAATATGTTCAAAGTTCTAGGATTTATCAATTTGCAAAAGGAAATAGTCAGAACACTGGAATGTATACACCATTGACAATACTAGAGAAACCATGGGAAGACATTAGCATGGATTTTTTGTTAGGATTACTGAAGACACTAAGAGGATTTGAATCTATATTTCTGGTTGCGGATAAATTTTATAAGATGGTGCAATTCATACCTTGTAAGAAAACCAATGATGTAGTACATGTTGTAGAACTATATTTCAAGGAGATTGTGAGATTACATGAACTACCAAAGAGTATAGTATCAAATAGAGACACTAGATTCATTGGGTATTTCTGGAAAACATTGTGGAAGAAGATGAAGACAAATTTGAAATATAGTTCATCATTTCACCTACAAACAGATGGATAAATAGAAGTGGTAAATCAGAGTTTCAAGAACTTGTTAAGCTGTTTGACTGAAGGTAAAGCAGGAAATTGGGACTTAGTACTATCGCAAGCAGAATTTGCATACAACAATTCAGTAAACTGGAGCATAGGGAAGACACCATTTGAAATTGTGATAGGACAAAAACCCATAGGAGTAGGGAGTAGAAAAATTAAGAGATATCAGCATGGAGAGTAAAAGGAGTGTAGAGGTTGAAGAATTTGAAAGATTCATGGAAACAATGCATACTCATGTCAAGGAGCATCTAGAGAAGATGAACAATACCTACAAGGAGAAAGAAGATGAGAAGATAAGACATAAGGAGTTTGCAATGGGAGAGGAAGTAATGGTATATATGAGAAAAGAGAGATTTCTAGTTGGGACATATAATAAACTAAAGATTTAGAATTTTGGACCTTGTAAGATCATTAGGAAGTTTGATTCTGTAAATGCCTATGAAGTGGAACTACCAGAGGAATTTGACATATCACCTATATTCAACATTGTAGACCTATATCAATTTCACGAAGGAGAGTCACTAGAGGACAAAGAAGTTGGTTTTTTGGACCAGATAGCACATCATCCAAAGGAAATTGAGGAAATTTTAGATAGCAGAGTTGGGCGTAGTACCAAAGGAAGGCAATACAAGGAGTATCTAGTCAAATGGAAAGGAATACCAGAAGAAGATTCATCATGGATTTCTTAGGCTAAGGTGGACTGCATTGGTTTTCCTCTAGCCCTAGGAAAGTGAGAGGCTCACTTTTCTTCAACCTCGAGTGTCCAATGCAGGAGCATCCCAGGTTGCAAGCAATCTTGCGTCAACCAAAAATATTTGCATTCATGTTTTTCTTGCATTTTAGTAGTTAACTTTCAGGACCCAGTCTCAGTATTCCAAACCGCATTATACCACATTGTAACATTAGAGCTCACGGAGTAGGATATATGATCTTCATTGCAACATGTACATCATATCCAGAATTCAATTGTTTTGGATATCCAGTATGAAGACATCTCTAACAGAATATCAGATATAATTGGACAAAGAGCATTCACAGACCAGTCTTGGCTTTTCAAGTGTGCGGACCTATCCTGTGACTTGTTGAGCTCAGGAAACCATTTCATAAGGATGCACATTCATCGAGGAACCTTCATTCCAATATGCATCATGTTTTTCCAAGGATCAAAGGAGAATCATATGTTTTTTCTGACCTTCACACGTTTCATCAACTTTGGGGTTTGAGACCCTTGAAGCTGACGTGGACCTTTTTCAGAGCTAGGAGTTTATATATATATATATATATATATAATCATTGTGTAGTTGTATTAGGAAGTGGTAGTAGTAGTAAAAGTGATAGAGTGATAGAGAAGTAGGAGATAAGGGCTTTGACTCGCATTGTATTTCTAGGATTAGCACCATACCATTTTGTAATTTGTAAGCCAGAAGACAGGGCATGTTGCATGTGAATAATTGATTATTATCTATATATCCATGTGGGATTGTTATTCCAATTCTTTGAGTTTCCGTTGTGTTTACTCTTTCTACAAGGTTGGATAGTCCTATTTATGGACCCTCCATCTATATAGGATACATTGATACTTCAAAAGAATTTGAAGGAACTTGAAATTCTACAAATATATGTCAATTAAATACTTGGATTATAAATAGTAGTGTGAACAATGTAACCCTTGTTGAGCAGAGCAGGAATGAGATAAGCAGCAATGAATCATATGCCTCTTGTCACACACATCTCCTTACCATTCTTTGTCACTCTTTACTGAAATGCTTCTCCATTTTGGAGGGCTACGCCTAAAAATAAGGTTTTGATGAATGTTTTATAGTATGTTTATTAAAATGAAAACTCAATTTTGGTGGGCTACACTTGAAAATAAAATTTTGATGAAATTTTAAGAGTATGTTTATTAAAGATTTAGAGTAATTTGGCAGGCTATTGATTCTTAATTTTTTAAATGATCTATTTAAATGGATGGTGACTAAATAAATGACTAACTATTTAGTCATTTTTATTTGTGTGACTAAATAATTTTTTAGTCAACAAACAAATTAGTCATTTATTTAATCATTTATAGTTGATTTGCAAAAAATTAGTAGAATTTAGTCATTTTTAGTTGTTGTGACTAAAATTTTTAGTCGCGTAGTCATTTATTTGCCAAATTCTACTAGTGCTAATCCCTCAACACTATACCCTCAACCCTCAACCCTAATCCCTCAACCCTCAACCCTAATCTCTTATCCCTTAAACCCTTAATCCCTCAAACTCTAATCTCTTAACCCTTAAACCCTTAATCCCTCAACCCTCTAAGCTATACATTAAACTAGGTCAACCCTCAATTATCGAACCTCTACTCTATACATTGGACCCTCAATGTTATACCCTCACTCATAATCCCTCAACCCTTAAACCCTTAATCCCTCAACCCTTAAACCCTCAAACCCTCAAACCCAATCCATCAACCCTAATCCCTCAACCCTCAACCCTAATCTCTCAACCCTTAGACTCTTAATCCTAAAACCCTTAATCCCTCAACCCTTAAACCCTTAATCCCTCAACCATTAAACCCTTAATCCCTCAACCCTCTAATCTACACATAAAACCAAGTCAACCCTCAATTCTCAAACCTCTGCCCTATACATTGGACCCTCAATCATTTATCCTCAACCCTAATCACTCAACCCTATACCCTCAACCTCAATCCCTCAAACCTTAAACCCTTAATCCCTCAACCCTTAAACCCTCAAACCTAATCCCTCAACCCTATACCCTCAACCCTATACCCTAATCCCTCAACCCTCAACCCTAATCCCTCAAACCTTAAACCCTTAATCCTTCAACCCTTAAACCCTCAACCCTTAAACCCTTAATCCCTCAACCCTTAAACCCTTAAACCATTAACCCTTAAACCCTCAACCCTTAAACCCTTAATCCCTCAACCCTCTAACCTATACATTAAACTAGGTCAACCCTCAATTCTCTAGCCTCTACCCTATACATTAGATGCTCAACATTATACCCTCAACCCTATACCCTCAACCTTATACCCTCAACCCTCAACCTTTAATCCCTCAACCCTCTACCCTATATATTAAACCCAAGAAACCCTCAATTATCAAACCTATACCCTATACATTGGACCCTCAACCATATAACTTAATCCCTAATCCTTTAAATCATCAACCCTTAAACCCTAAACCCTTGACCCTTAAACCTTGAAGCCTTAAACACTCAACCCTTAAACCCTAATACCTTAACCTTCAAACCTAATCCCTATCCCTAAAGCCTTAATCCTCAACCCTTAAACCCTCAACCCTCCACCCATCTACACTATATATTAAAAATCCTTAACCCTAATTCATCAACCCTATTTCTTAAACCCTAATCTCTTAATGTTCAACCCTTCAACCCTAAAACCTTGACCCTTAAACCTTAAATCCTTAAACCCTCAAACCTTAAACCCTAATCCCTTAACCCTCAACCCTAAACTATTCCCATCAAGCCTCAAGCCTCAATCCTTAAACCTTCAACCCTCAACCCCTCTACCTTATACATTAAACCCTCAACCCTAATTCATCAACCCTATACCTTAAACCCTAATCTCTTATCACTCAACCCTTAAACTTTAATCCCTTAAGCCCTCAATCCTTAAACCCTAGTCCCTTGACCCTTAAACCTTAGAGCATTAAACCCTCATCCCTTAAGCCCTAATCCCTTAACCCTCAACCCTAAACCATATATCTAAAGCCTCAACGTTCAACCCTTAAACCTTAAACCATAAACCCTCTACCCTCAACACTATACCTTAAACCCTAATCCCTCAACCCTTAACCCTTAATCCCTCAATCCTTAAACCCTTAAACCCTAAACCCTCAAACCCTAGATACCCTTAAACCCTTAATCGTAAAACCTTTAAACCCTATACCCTATACGCTTAACCTTGGACACTCATCTTTGAACATTATCCCTTAACCTTAAAACCTATACCCTATACCCTATACCCTATACCCTCAACCCTATACATATGCCCTAAACCCTCAACCCTCATCCATATGCCTTATACCCTCAACCTTAAAACCTGAACCATATAACTTAGACACTCAACCTTGACTCTTATCCTTCAATTGTAAACCCTCAACCATATACTTAAGCCCTAATCCCTCAATCCTCAACCCTGTACCTTAAACCCTAAAACCTACACCCACAAACCTCATCCATGTACCCTATAACCTCACCCTTATACCCTAAACCCTAAATATTGTACCTAAACCCTATACTTAAAATCCAAACCATACACTCTCAAACCAAGTCACCCTATGCCCTATACCCTCAATCTATATCATAAACCCTAAACCAAATATCATAAACCCTAATCCCTATACCATACACACTTAATCTTATACACTCAACAAGTTAAATACTATCCCTCAACTGTAACCCTCAACCCTCAACCCTATACCTTAAACCCTATACCCAAAAACCTCAACCCTATAACCTATACCCTTAGGTCCTTATATAACCTAAACCCAAAGCCCTTACATACATACATACAAGCATACATATATACATACATACAAGTATACATACATACATGCAAGCATACATACATACATACATACATACATACATACATACATACATACCTACATACATACATATAAGCATACATACATACAAGCATGCATACATACATAAATACATACATAAATGCATACATACATACATACATACATACATACATACATACAAGCATACATACCAGGGATAACTTTAAGAAACCCCCACCCCTCAGCAAAGGTGTAAAATCCTTGCGAATCTTTCCTTTTATTTGAAAAAAATTATTAATTTTCTTGGCAAATCTATACACATTATTTTAAAAAATTGTAAAATCCTAGAAAATATTAATGAATAATTAGCAAAATTAATAATCACAGTGGTGAATCCTAGTGAATAATCACTAAAAATATTAATTACAATGGTGAATCTCTCCTTTAAAAATTTGTATAGTTGGTTGCCGCAGTTCCCCCATTTTTATTTTTATTTTGTAATATTGAAGTAGGGGCCCAGGGGTGGCAGCCATCGGTGGGGTCAAGGGCTAGTGCCCCTTGTGGGGGTCAAGGAGGAAAATCCCCCTTATGGGAGTTGAGGGGGTCAGGGACAACGGCACACACTATTAAAATTCTCACTTTAAAAAAAAGACTATATGAAAAAAAAGACTATTGGAGCACAGATGGGTTAAGCATTTTTTTAAATTCTCACTTTTAAAAAAAAGACTATATGAAAAGTGAAATTGTTACCATCAATTAGCTTTTTAATCGGATGGTTGTAGGTTGATTCCGCAACCTATATGCATGTGCCTTTTAAAAGGCCTGTTGAGGCTCGAATTTTGTTTTGGGCCACACAATTAAATATAATCCTATGGCCCAAAACAAATTTTGGGCCTCAACAAGCCTTTTAAAATGCATGTGCATATAAGTCACAGAATCAACCTACATCCATCCGATTAAAAAGCTAATCGATGGCAATAAATAAAAGCCCTATTCAAGGCTAAAATATCCCTAAAATGAAATGGTAATTTATTATTAGTGGTGATATTGCCCCAAAATTAATGGTAGGAATATAATATTACTGGTGAATATAATTAATATTTGTAATAACAATATAAATTACTAGCGAATCAGTTCCAATGACACATCATTTAAAAAATAATGCATAGGCGAATTAATCCAGACGAAATTATTTTTTTGTAAAAACCTTGCGATTCAACATCCTTTTTAGCTTGTACTATTCGCCATTTCTAGAGGTCTTATTTCAATTATTCGCCAATTGGAAAAGATTCGCCACTAAATTTTTTCGTGATACATACATACAGGAAAAAATACATATATACATATATACAAGAATACATACATACATACATGAATACATACATATAGGAATACAGGCATACATACATACATGCATACATGCATACATACATACAAGCATAAATACATACATGCATACATACATAAATACAAATATATATACAAACATGCATACATCAAACATACTTGAACATAAAAAATTCCAAGTGAGACATAACACAAGCATATTATAACACCCTCTTGTTATGACAAGCATGATAAACACACACCAAACTATTTCAAAAACAAAAAAATGTAAAACAAAACATAATGCAAGCGCGTTATAGTTTTCTTGTAATATGTTGCTTTGGATTACCAACCTAAAGGCTTGGAGTTCCTTCCCAATGTCCAAAGATGTGTTTTTGCATATACTACAAGATTTCATCTAATCACATTCATGCTAATCATTAGGTTCGCATGTGTTTCAAGGTCAAACAAATTGAACACCTAGGTAATGTTAGGCTCTCTCTTAGCTATTTCACATTTTTATAATGTTAAGCCTTTCATCTTTAATTTATTTTGTTTGTGTCTATTTTTTGGCAAACACCAATGTTTGGTATTTTTTTCTTTATAAATTAACTGTTTCATTAAAATTTCAAATAAATTACATTTTTAGAAACTAGACTCCATTCTACACATATTAAAAAGTTGATTTTCAATTATTTTTCAAAATTTATAGGGGTAGCATAGCCAAAATTCTATTTTTTAGGATGTGTCCACTTTGAAAATTAGTAGAAAATTAAATATTCATTAAAAAATTATCAAAAAATGGGCATAAACTACATGTTGTTAGCTAATTTCTCACTGAAGCGATTTTAAAAATACCAAAAAAAAATAACCTTTTGAGGGAGCCACAAAAGATGCTATGTTATGTTTTTTTTGACAAAAACAACACCAATTTTTGTGGCTCCCTCTTTTGGACCCCTTAATTTATACCATTTTCAAAAAAATAGTAGTTTAGAAAGAAGACTCGAAGCACTTGCTACATTGTTTTTGTTGCATCTTAAAATTTTGAGTGTAACTATCCTCAATTTCTCATCCAAGGTCATTATTTTCTGATTTCAAACCAAAAAAAAGTGGCCACTTAAGACCCCTTTTTGGCCCCCCATCTTTTTGCACTTACCCTACAACAACAATAAAATATGAGGTAAATTTTGACTTATCTACATTTTGTAATTATGAAGTGTATGATTTTTTTGCATCAAATTGAATTGAAGAGAGTAGAGGAGGAAAGCATCGAAGTGTTAAGGGTTGAGGTGCAACCTAGAAAAATCCATTTCATTGGTATGGAAAGAAGAGATATTGAAGAGGAAGAATGTTATTGGAGGAGGAGGAGGAGGGATTCTGGTGGGTTAATTTCCACAAAGGAGGAAGATGAGAATGAAATTTGCTGGAGGTGGATGGTTCATGGTGGGTTGAATACCACAAGAGAAAAAAAATAAGAGGAAGTTGTATTTGGGAGATGGAGTTCAGATTATGGTGGAAGAAATTATATGAAAGGAAATAAAAATAAAGAGAACATTTGGCGAAAGAGTATGGAAAATGTTCCATCCAAATGCTAGAAAAGGGGGGAAAAAGAATTTATGTAGAGTACTAATCACAACATAGGATTGTGTTGCAAGTTGTTTTCCAACTTGGAAGAGTAGTTCTACTACTCAACTCCATTTTTTGAGCCCAAGCTCACAAATTTTCTTACCTGGTGTGTCTGATGTTGGAGCATTTGGGTCCATAGGAAATCCATATCAACCCAAAAACATATTTTATCTCAATTTTGGTTTTGGTTAGTTATTTTATTTGGTGTAGGGTGAAGTTTTAGTGTTTGTAGGCATAGTCAAATTTTAATGACATTGTTGTCACTATTTGATAAAATGTTGAGTGAATTTCTAGGCGAAGAGGAGGAATTTCAATTTTTATTATCTCCTTTGTATTATTCAGTTTCATGTGCTCAATAGTTGAATTGTCTTTCTTGTATATTATAAGTCTTTTATTCCAAAATTCTCAAGCAAGGAGGCATATAATTTAAAAGAGGAGAATTAAAATCAAATGGATAAAGAAAAGAAATAAAATTCTACATGAAATTCTCTTGACATTCTATTGAAAATGAAAGACATTGGAGAGGGGAGGCATAGAGGTTGTTGGGAGGAGATTAAAATTAAAATTTAGACCAATTTCAAAATTCACTTCTGGCTGGCAGCGACAAGGGTGTGGAAATGAGAAAAATCAATCTGTTGTTGTAAGTGCTTGGAAGGGGGTATTGGAATTAGAGGAAAGACAATTCAAATTTTGGTGTGCAGAGGCATTAGGATTCTAGTGTAGCTAGAAATACAAACAAATTATTTAAAATTGTAATCTATTCTACTGTAACCAGAAGTCATAAAATTAATAAAATTGAAATTGAATTTGTTTGTGCAAATTTACATTTCCTAGTAATAATATTTTGCATGAGTTTAAATTCAAAGTGGTTTGGTTGCAAGATCGAGTAGCTTGATAAGGTTCCCCATTCTGGATCTGCATCATATCCCTAAATGAAATAGTTGTTTATAGCTTCTAATTTCATGTATAAGTTATGAGGAATTAGAATATGTATAACTCTCTTAAGATATCTAACAAGTGTAGGCTATGAAAATATATGGAAAAGTTAAGAATTAATGAGCTTATAAAAATTGGTAGGAGTGACTTACAACAATTTAAAGAGATTAGAGGATGTATTCAATAGAAAACCTGATCAATTGCTAGAAGAGAACAAATATATTAATATATTGGTGACATAGTCAAGACCTAAATAAAATGGAAAACCCATTTTCAAGTTTAAGATCCCAAGAGCTAGATAAGAATCAATTAAGAATATAGAACTAGAATTACATAAAGATCCCATTAATCTAGTTCTAATTTTAGTTAAATGCAATTCTAAGAATAAAAAAAAATCACATGATAGATCACTCTAAAACATTCATATATGAATAATGAATTTCAACTAATGAAAATATTTCTTAACTATATTACAACATAAGCCTAATTAAAAAAGGTTAAAAATAGAAAGTGTGCCCCTATATATGAATCTATCGCCCCCTAAAATTATTTTCTAAAACTGGAGATATCCATACCATGGAGATGATAATTATTTATAAAAACTTTATCTAGAATTACAAAGAGTAAACTATAAGAGAATTCATGATTGAACTACAACATTTGACACTAGAGATTACATAGATTAGAGGAGACACCGCAAATTTGGCCAAAATATCCTTTTTGCACAAAGATATTTTATATTTATGTCAAATAATTATTCCTAGATCTTCTACAAAAGTGATACTTGTCATTTGAACCACTACATATGCATCATGTAAAGAAGAGGGAATCAAATTAGTTATATTCATTTCATGATAATAGAACAACAATGGTCAAATTAGTTATTGACCTGCCATATTTCTTTTAATCTCTTGCAAAAGTCGAAGGAATACATTTACTTCACATTTTTCATTTTTATTTTATTTTCCATTTTTCAATACAAAGTAAATAAATGAGAGAAAAGTAAAACATAATATATTAAGAACATGATGAGTTATTTCACATGGATTATGATGAACCTCTTTTAAGGTAAAGTGGTGGGTCCATATAATCCCATGAAATCTCGTATGTGTGGGGTCTTTAAAAAGTTTGCACAAATGAATTTGGAGTAATGAGTGTGTTTCAAATGTAAGGCTAATAAACTACAAATGGACCATATCTAATGTTAGTAACTTTACATAAGCAATGTGAAGATGCTAGGAGCTACAAGGAATTGTAAAGAAATTTATTTTAATCATAAATAATTAATTAATTTAAATAATAAAATTGAGATAGATAATAAAATTAAAATAAATATAGTAATTAATTATGAGAATAGGTGTTTTTAGTTTCAATATCGGTTACAAATTAATATTATTGATGTTATTTTAAAATGATTTATAGCTGTCATAAAATTGATTGACATTATATCATGAATGTTTTAAAGTATGAATTAATACAAAAAAATGATATAAATCAATTTTAAGTTTCACAAGTTTAATCTTTCCTATCGCGAATCTAATTTGGTGAGCAAGATTAATTTGACACTAATCTTTACCTTTACCTTCAAAATATCAAAATCTATCAAAATAGTGTTTAGAGACACAATATCTAAATCAATAGGTAAATGAGTTCTCCTAGATCAACACACCTTGTGGACTAAATTAATAGTGATGAAAAAGATCAAAAACAACATTCACATACATGTAGATGGACTATATAATTAGGATAATACATTGATTTCATTATTGTCCTTTGGAATTGAAGTATACTATTGTCATTCCCTTTTTCTCTTTGATCCTAAGGATTTTTAAATGCACAATTAACATCTTTAAATACCACCACATGTCACATGAAATGTGTATTAAGCCAACTTACAATTCTTAACTAAAGGGACTGAGAATACTAAATTTAAATTTAATTCCTTGGGATTTAAGGATCATTCTCACACTACCTAGGGTCGATTTGGATTAATCTCATACCTTGTAGAAATGATCTAAATAGGTAAAGTGTTGACTTCATGATAGAGAGAAAATGTATGGAAATCAATACTAATAAGAGTGAAATAAGGATGAATATGTAGTGAATGTATGGGGATTAAACAAAATGGGAAAGGAAAAAAATTGGATAGCAATTAGGCCATGATCCAAAATTAGCACAAGAGTATGTTACTTGTTGATATTTTATTATTTTAAGATATTCCCGTCAATATGGTCACAAAACTAAGTGGGAAATGGATGCACTCATTTCACAATTATTCCCCCCCCCCAACATTGATGTGCATGCAAATCTAACTCAATGATGAAAAGGGGGGTCTCTTCCTTCTCAAACCAAAAATTTAAATCACTTAAATGATCTTACTTAAGTCTGAAATAAATTAGAAAAGCAAAATAATGCAGAAATTTTGCAAAAAAAAATCCAAATTTTGTATTCAAAGCTCTCTTGCAAACATTAGAGTATCTTCTCCAAAATGGAAATACAAAGATTTCAGCCTCTTGGACTGATAAATACTCATTAAAAATCACATTCAAATCTATTCTTAACGGAGAATAACAATAAATACAAACTATTGATTATACTCCTTCAAATCACTCTCAAACTACAACCTTCACCCTACAAACTCCAATTTGCAAACTATATCCATCTTCAACTATGGATTCCATGATCCATTTTTGTTGTCACAACACCTTCAAACCTATCATAAACCTATAATAAAAATGTCCACAACCCCTCTAGCAAAATAACTACACCTACAACAACAACCTTCAAAATCTAGCTAAGAATGGCTACCAAAACATAATCCAAATTGCCTATAATATTCAAAAACAAGCTCCAAAAAAATCTCCAACAAAAATCATTACTAATTTGGGAAGAAACACCCTAAAATGCATGCCAAAGACCTTTACTAATATGAATTTTTTTTTTCTTAAACCCACTCCCACCAAAATTTTCAAAATGGGAGTCCATTCTTAGATTTTAGGGCAGTTTCCAATGTAACTCCTGTCAACTCACCTTGGGCGCCCACCTTTGCATGCATGATTTTAGGAAGTTTTAAATGCATTTTCCAACTCATATTCCCTCCAAGACTCACACCAAATAATATTTATTGCCAATTTTGAATATTGAAAAATTTCCAAAATTTGCCCCCTAATTTATTTCCACACCATTATCTTGCCACAAAATGACAAAGGTGTTTATTTAGTAAATATTTTAATCTAACCTTAAAAATTAACCTATCAAATAAATTACCTACCCAACATTAGAAAAATAAATTAAATATCATTTCTGGTTGACACAAGATTTCCAGTCAACCATGGATGCTCCTGCATCAAACACCCAAGATAATTTGAAATATTTCATTCAAGTTGAACTCATAAACATAAATGTAGACCCTATACTTATCCTGGACCCATATATTTACCTTATATTTTTTAACATCTTTCTGAACCTACCTTTGCAATTTGATGTCCCTTCCATCCTTCATCATTCCTCTCTTCCTTCCTATTTTCACAAATTCCAATTCCCACCAATTTGCACTATGGAATGCTAGAAAATCATAATCATTAATTTTCACTTCTTCAGTAAAATAAGGAAACTCATGCATTACCTCTCCCCATGTTATGACTGCAACAATTGGTTAATTTTAGCCTTTGTTTGGTCCATGTGTTCCTCCTTCCCTATATCTCCTATAAAGCAATTTTTAGCTACAAATTCAATGTTAGTAACACAATCAAAATACTCATCCCTTCCATATTTATCCTCTATATCCATTTCAATTTCAATAACACAATCAAAATATTCTTCCCTTCCATCCTACAACAAACTATCTTTCATACAAATCTCTTTATCAAATAAGAAGTCATCAACTGATGCAAAGGGAATCTCACCAAATAAATCAACATTCACTTTCTCACCTTCTTCCTTACTTACAACTGTAATGCCTTCATTCATCAATGTACTCATTGCTGCAATGCCTTCTTCTACACTAATCTCATCTTTCTCAATAAATTAGCAACAACGTTTTCACAAAAATCAGATTTTACCTCTTATTTCTCCACTAAAACTTTCACTCTGCCCCTTTTGATCGTAATCAACACTGCTGCAACTTGCATTAGCAAATCATGATCTTCATCCTCATCCATTTTAACTAATCTCCTAACTCCATTAACTAAACATTTTCTAGTTTCATTACATACCTTTCCTTCTTTATTCAAAGGTTTCAACTTGTTTTTAACTCCATCCTTCATCAAGGAGTAGGTATTGGCATACCCATCATGCACTGCTTTCTTATCAAACTGCCAAAGTCTTCCCAATAACAAGTGAAAAAAATACATAGACATAATATCACACAAAAATTCATCATAATAATCACCAATCTTAAATCTTACCAAGCATTGTTCATTCACCAAAACCTTCTAGTCATTCTGCAACCAAGCAATCTTGTATGGATGTGGATGCCTTTTCCATTCCAACTACAACTTATTCAACATTTCTTCAAACACAAGATTTTTAGTAGTACAACCATAGATAATCACATTACATACTTTACCTTCACATTTACATCTTATTCTAAACAAACTCTTCATTTGCATTGGTTCATTGTCTTCATTCAGTAAGGCTTTCCTAATCATCAAAGCTTCTCCTCCTTCAACTTCTTCAGAGTGTGATGACCTTGCACCTTCTTCATTCACATTTGTAGCTCTGGCATGGTTTTTAGATATCTTATTCATCCCTTCTTGATTGTGAGGGAAATCATATGCTATGTCCCTCTTCTCCACATTGGTAACAGGTTCCTTAGAAACATCCTCTTCCAAATCCTCTACCTGATCTTCCTCTTCCTCTAAAATTATACTCACAAGACTTGTTTGAGCTCTCACCTCTTTCATCCTTGTTTTCCTTAATGTCTCTAATCTATTTTTCATCCTCTTTTTTCTACACATAAATTCTACCCTTCCCTTTTTGCTTATTCTCAAATTTCATGTTCATTATTTCTTCTACCTTCAATGCAAATATATATACATCCTCAATGGTGTATATTCTGACTAATTCCAACTCCTCTTGTATGTTTTTCTTTAACCCATTTATGTAACGAGCTACTTTCTCCTTGTTTGCTTTAGAATGTCTTGTTCTAATCAGAATCTTATGGAACTATTTCATGTACTCCTTCTCAATTCTCATTCCTTGTCTCAAAATTTGCGTCTTTTGAGAAAATACAACTCATAATCTATTAGAATGAATTTTTTCTTCATTTTCTCCACCATTCTATCCCATATATAATTTTTATCTTTCCCTCTTCTTCCTCTTTCAAGCTGAATTTATTTCCACCAAATGTTAGCATGCCCTTTTAACTTGTTTTTGTAAACCTCGCCCTATAAGGGTCTTCAATCTCCTCAAACTCAAAGACATCCTCCATGTCATTAATCCAGTCTACCAACTCTTCAGGATCAAGCTTCCATTAAAATTTGGAACCTCCATTCCATCCATTTGATCATGTTTGTAATACCCCTCGTGTGGTTGTTACTTTCTAGATACTCTTTTATGTTGAGTTGTGTACTTGAGACTGTGATGGTGATTGTTTCACCTATTTGATTTTTGTGGATTTATAGTTTAGTTTGGTTGGTTGCACATGATATTGCTTATGATTATTTATGACATATGATATGTGATGTTTGTACTATCTGGATATGTTATTGCTTTTATGTGGTACTATGTTGTGATGATATGGTTTTACGCTTATTTTTGGATATGGATTATGATGTGTATTCTAGTGGGTCTTGTTGAAAGGATGGGGTAGCATCACTCGCTTGCAAGTGCCTTGCTACACCGCGACTACCTTTCACGGTGTGTCTGTACTGGAGATTTATATATTACTTGACATTGGTTTCATGCATGATGCAAGTACTGGACACCGACTCCACCTGTGTTGTCAGGTCTGAGCATGTCCCACAAACCCAACGGGTATGAAGTTGAAAAAAAGGAGTTGTTAAGGAAGTGTCCCCATCCAAGTTTGTCACCTTGTTGTTGTGTCTAATGGTGTCATCCATCTACGATCCTGTCTTCGTTCGGTATTGCTTTGTGTTAGTCATTTATTTGAATCTTTGTTTATGTGTTGTAATTAATGAGTATGTTTGTTTTTCTTTTTGGTAGCTCATTAATGATATTAAATTAAAGGAATTAAATAGTTACTAGAATGTGTTAAATTAATTATTAAATTTAAATTCATTAAGTTTTAAAAGTTGCTAAATTAAATGTTGTCTATTTAATTAAAGAATAAATAAATTAAGTAAATAATATTGCTAATAATTATAAATTATCATTTTTGCAAAATGGGATAATATGATTTAGTGATTTGTTTGTTAATTATTAAGAGGATATATATTAAATAAAGATATTTTTATTAATTTATGTGAAATAATTATGAGCTTTAAATCAAATAAAAATAAAAGCAGAAGATTTCATTGAAATGGAATAAAAATAGGAAAAGAAGAAAAGGACGAATGCATGTTTAGTTTCTTTTCAAAAAAAAAAAAGAATGGAAACTTGCTTCTTGGATGGATTTTTGTTTTCAAAAATGAAAAGATTTTCTTTTTAATTAATTGAAAAGAAGGAGAAATTTCTTAACTTGCAATTTTTGGGAGAAGAAATTGGTCTGCAAAAATATTCTGGCTCTCTTGTCTTTCTCAGTAAAAAAATTTATACAGAATTGAGTTTCAAGGAAGAAAATTTGAAAAGTTGTTGAGGAAGGAGAAAGACATCTGTGAAGGGTTGTCTCAAAAAAGGAAGGAGGATTTTCCATGCACGTCACTTCATTACAGAATGTAGGACTCCAGGTTCTTTAATTGCTTTCCATCTGTAATAGTTGTTCAAAAATTGAATGTTTAGATTTGTATTTGTTTTGATGTTCGATAGTGCATGTTTTCATGGAAAATTTATGTTGTTTCAAAACTGAGAGTGTGTGAAAATCTTTTAAAATATTTAAATTTTGTGGCTTGGCTAAATGCAAACCTTCATTTCGAATAATCGGAAAGGAATTTGTGTTTTTCCATTCTTATTTTTAATTTGAGCTGGGTGTGAAAATAATTGTTTGATTTCTTTTTTTGTCTTTCTCTCATAAACTTCTTTCTAGTATATAATTTTCTGATTGAAACCATATTATTTCTCTTCAATTCATTTGGTTTAGTATCATTTTGTGCTAGAGAAATCACAATTTTCGTCTAGAGAAAATTTGTGTTTGCTAGAGAAAATTGTTGTTTTACTTGGGAAATTTTATGATGTAAACTCATGTAATTATTCAATGTGATGTACTGAAGGCAGATGTGATGTATAATTATACTTTGTATTTCCTTCTTGATCAGTGATAGTGGTTATTGCTATATGAACATGTTGTATCTGTGGAATTATGTTTATTACATTCCCATGAGTATAATATATGTGTATGGTTATTGTATTGATTTAATCTCGTCATACTAGTTTATCACTTGTGGATGTTTTAACGTTAGAGTTATGATGGTTGAATGGTTTACGTTAACAAAATTTGGAATTTCATTTATTATCATTTCGCTATGGGTTAGAATACATAATGTTACCTTATGTACCCCAAAGGACTTAGGAGATTAACTTGTATTCATTTAGTTGTATTAAATGCATTGGAATCTTTACATACATACCTTATATGTTTTAAAAAAAAAAATTGCGTTAATAGTTGTCCTTTGGGGTTTGTGTGACAGGGCGTTACAATGTTCTTCCTCTTCAAATTCCTCCTCAGCTTCATCTTCACTATCATCTCCATCTCTATGCACATCCCTTCTATGAATCTCTTCCTAAAAAACCTCAACTTTCCTTCTAAGATCTATATGTTCATCTCTAGGAGTATCTCTACGTCCACCTTTGCCTCTACCTCTAACACATTGGGCAACTCTTGGAGGCATTTTAATCTTCACACACAATTCACAGGTCTCGCTCGAAACTACCTCTCTTTAGCACTTTGTTTACAGACTCAAGATAACTTGCTCTAATACCACTAATGAAAAGGGGGGTCTCTTCCTTCTCAAGCCAAAAAGAAAATCGCTTAAATTATTTGACTTAAGTCTGAAATAACTTAGAAAAGAAAAATAATGTAAAAATTTTGCAAACAAATTTCCAAATTATTTATTCAAAGCTCTCTTGCAAACTTTAGAGTATCTTCTCCAAAATGGAAATACAAATATTGTAACCTCTTGGATTGATAAATACACATTAAAAATCAGATTCAAATCTAATCTTAATAGAAAATAACATTAAATACAAACTATTGATTCAACTCCTTCAAATCACTCTCAACCTACAACCTTCACCTTGCAAACTCCAATTTGCAAACTATGTCCATCTTCAAAAATGGATTCCATGATCCATTTTTGTTGTCACAACAACTTCAAACCTTCCATGAACCTGTAATAACAATTTTTACAACCCCCCAAGAAAAGAACAATGTCTGCAATAACAACATTCAAAATCTAGCCAAGAATGGCTACCAAAACATAGTCCAAATTGAATGTAATCTTCAAAAATAAGCTCCAAAAACTTCTCTAGAAAAAATCATGACCAATTTGGGAATAAACTCCCCAAAATGCATGCCAAAAACCTTTAATAATATAAAAAAATCTTTCTTAAACCCACTCCCACCAAAATTGCCAAAATGGGAGTCCATTCCTAGATTTTAAGGTAGTTTCTAATGTAACTCATGTCAACTCACCTTGGGAGCCCACCTTTTTTATGAATTATTTTGGGAAGTTTTAAATAAATTTTCCAACTCATATTCCCTCCAAGACCCATGCCCAATAATATTTATTGTCAATTTTGAATAGTGGAAAGTTTCCAAAATTTTCCCCATAATTTATCTCCACACCATTATCTTGCCACAAATTGACAAAGGTATTTATTTAATAAATATTTTAATCTAACCTTTCAAATTACTCTATCAAATAAATCACCCACCCAACCTTAGGAAAATAAATTAAAAATAATTTATGGTTGATGCAAGATTGTCAGTCAACTGTGGATGCTCCTACATCACTCAAGCGTGAAATTCAAAGAATATAGGCATTCTCAACCAATATAAAAAGTAAACATTCAAACACTCATAAAGGAATATAGGTCCTAAAATGATACAATTATTTTGTTGTAACTTGTTTTTGTAACACACATGGGTTCTTCAAATTTGTTCCCTTTCAATTGTGTCTTCATTTTTCCTTTGAGCCTAGTTTAGTTTCAAATTCGTCCCCTTGTTTTTTCCAATTTAAAATTTAACCTTGGTTCTTAACATTAAATGAGTAATTCAAATTGATCAATATTATTCATTTATATTTTTCTTATTTTTATTGGTTTGGTTTTATTTATTTTTAACCAAATTTGTTTCTTTTTATTTAAAACCATTGGTCTTTCCCAATTTATCTCTATTTAGAATTTAATTATTTTATTTAGTTTATGTTTCTAATTTAACTTTTTTTTATTAGATAAGCAGGGAAGGTCCCTGATCCCATAGTTACAGAAACAGACCAAAAAGGGCAAAGAGAGGTGGGAAACAACACCACCTTCAAACCAAAAAACAACATCAGTTTTAGCACGCAGGCCAAAAATTAACAGAATTACCAAAGTCCAGCCATTATCAATCAAAAACATAAAAATTTTACCAGCATACTTTAATCTACGAATACCATTAATTAAATCAACAGTATTCCAGGTGGTATTCCACCATAACCTATAGTAAATAACAGAATAGTCCCAGATATGATTAAAAGCCAAAAAACCCATCAAAAAACAACAGAGCAACAACACAAGTCATTAACTGGATTTATTTAACAGGTCACCATACTCTCCCATGAGAGCAATGTATTCGCGCTAGTCAAGGCCCTTTGTTTCATCCAACAGCTTCAGGGTATCAGTTTTCCCCTATTTCTTTAGTTTCCTGGTAAGCTTGGTTTCACCAAAAGCCGCACCAAGCATTGCTCTTCTCATCAACCTGTTAGTTACTCTCATCTTCTCCATGTCTTCAAACTTTACCTGCAATAAAGTTAGTCTACTTTTTAAAAACTCATTACTTATATCATTGGCTTTGTTGTCCATTCTAGAGAACCCAACATCATGCTTGTTCACGACCTCAAACTTATCCTCTGAAGGCTCCACTTGCTCCTCCTTTTTTTCCTCCTCCAAACCATCCTCCCCCATTTCAGAGGCAATGTCCTCAAAATCCAAGTCTTCAGACTCTTCTTCTTCCTGAGCTTCAAAATCTTCATACCCTAGGTCCTCCTCCTCATTTGTAGACACTTTTTGTTTTCCTTTTTTCTCTTTTAAGGCCACCTTCGCTAAATGAGCCAACCTTCTTCCTCCACTACCACCACTCCCTTTCCCTTGTATAATTTATTTAGCCTCTTCCGTTAGGTTCCCTTCCTCAGAGATATGAATTACATCTCTAGGATTAATGTCACGTCTGGGCTTCTTTGATTTTGAGGGCTCTAATAGCAGAGGAAAGTGTTTCCTCTTTTTAGGCATAGCTTTAATGAGTTGTAATTCTAAAATTCTCAAATTCTCACTCTTTTGTGACAAAGGGGTAGAAGGATAGACACACTAGCCATAGGGGAGTTGCTTTTAGCAAGGATTAGCACACGCTTGGTAGTAGTAGCGGGAGGGTGGTGGGGAATTTTTTCTTCAATCGAGATCTCATCAACAATGGGGTTTTCCTCCACCGGTTGTTGCATATTTTCCTCATCAGCTCGGTTAGGGTTCACATTCCTAGCATTTAAGGGGTTTCCATGAGGGTTCTGAGCCAGGGCATATTTATACAAGGTGAGCATAAGACCCTGGTGGAGGGGAGGGCTAGCTCTTTTTACAATGTTAAGCTGCAGAGAGGACAATAGATAAAATGGTAGATTGATATGCTCCCCATGCCTAATATGGTTTAACAAAGGGAAGTGATACACATGAACCGACATGTACCTACCCTCAAGAGTAAAATAACGCATAACAAACAGACTCACAAGAGAAAAAGGAGGGAGTTCAAGTCTGGCATACCCATTTTGGAAATGCTTGAGATTTTCACCTTCATGAAGGAATTTATCAACAAACCTTTGGTAGTCCGCTCCACTTTTTTTAGCAACTTTTATCCCATAATTTCACAAACCCATAGCTTCAGTGATCAAATGAGTGGTGACCTCAAACTTCATAGCACCAATAGTGACACTGTCTTTCCTCCAAGAGTTGGTGAATTTCACTCTTAAACTCTCATTGTATCCTTTGAGAGATTGGAAGAACGAGACCATACTCACATTCTCAAAAATCCTCCAAAGGTCCACATTCTATTTGAGGGCTTAGCAGTTTGGTGGCTCTGTTCTTTTTCTTGGTCCACCCATTTTACTCTATAGATTCTTATGCTATGTTGGGATTTTCTTCATACTCTTCCCCACAATCTTCTTTCTTCCATGAATGAAACTAGCACTCAAACACCAAACCATACACAAAACCGATATAGAATGACAATTTGAGAAATTTATTATTATGAAAGCCAACTTCACATTTCCTGGAAGCCAAAAATCATCATTAATGTTGCAAGCATTTACATCCTTAATTAAATTCATTCATTTCCCCATTATATAAATACAAGTATTTTTGACAGAGGGCTTTTAGGCACGCATAGAAATGACAACCTTAAGGAAATCCAATAACATCATGTGATTATTGAACATCATCTTTAAAGGAAAATTAATGAAATTATCTCCTCCCAAGATCCTACTATACCATCCCATACTCCATATGCCATCATTACACAAAAAGCTCAACACCACCACTTGGTACTCATTAGTCCCGCAAACCACCACCTTATCAATTTTGCATGTGATATACATTTTCAAATTTTTCATTAAGAATGACATCTCTTAAAGTCATTGAAATATTTCCATTGGTCCACTGTGTCCATCCCCTATAGCTCAACACCACATTGGTTGCACAATCGGCAGCTTTGTTCCCTTCTCTATGCACATGTTGAACCCGACAGATATTAAAAATAATAATAATAACTTTGCATTTGTCTATAATATTTTTTATTTCCCACAAAGGAGTAGCTTCCTCATTTAGGATGTCCACAATTAGCTTAGATTCCCCTTCAATGATAACATTTTTATACCCCAGTTCCTTTATAAAATTGAAAGCTCCTAGAGCAACCATTGCTTCAGCTTTGTTGTTCGAGATGACACCCAAATTCACTCCAAAACCCATAATACAATCACCTTTATGATTTCTTACCAAACATCCGGCCCCAACTTGTCTCGGGTTGCCTTTTGAGCACCCATCAAAGTTACATTTAACCCAATCTTTTAGTGGAGGACACCAAAAAGTACCCATTCTGTTAAGCATCTTTGACCAATTAAGATTGGTTAAGTCCCTCTTTATTACCCAATTTTGTTTTATCCTCATTTCTTTATAATTCGGCCAGGTGTTGGAGAAGTTGTATCTTCCAGCCTCAATGATTTCATTGATTTGAATTTTAATTATCTGACTTACCTCCCAGCTTCTTCTCTCCTCATCTCTAAAAATTCTATTGTTCCTCTTCTTCCATAAACCCCAGGTAACAAAAGGAGGAACTTGATTCCACAGGTCCACAATAACATTATGTGAAAAAAGGGAAATTTTACAAACCTTCAATAAATAGCTTCAAAGAATTGGGGAACACCCAATCAAAAGACAACAACTGCAAAAACCTAGACCACACTTCCCTCGCATAATGGAATTGAAAGAAAATATGAATTATGGACTCCTCTTCCTATTTACAGAGTGAACACCTATTAACCAACTAGAAGCCTCTCTTAACCAGGTTTTGGATGGTGAGAATTTTTCCATGGGCAGTAGTCAACCAAAAATAATTTATTTTAGGAACAAGATTCTTTAGCCACACCCTATCCAAAAAGTGATCAAGAATAGCAACCTAGGCCCTCACAAGGTCTTCATAGGTCTTTTTGACCGAGAAACAGCCAGAAGTGCTACTTTTTTAGAGCCACTTAGCCTCCCCTATTAAATTATGCAGGTTGATCAGGATTAGATCCCAATTAACCTGTCTTTGGCCTCTCATATTATTTCTTCTTAATAAAGCATCGAACTCCTTCCATTTGGGATCTTATCTATCCCAATTTATATAATTACACACCTTTTTACCACGGATCTTGTTTAAGCTTCGCTTGAGAGGATTCAAATCTTCATAGGCCGACAAAGTGGAATTATCTATCCAAGAGTCTTTCCAAAAATCAGTATTATTCCCATTCCCTATTTGCTTCATTGCCCCCATTCTTAACACATTCCTCAACCTCACAAGGTGGTTCCATAAAGTTGAACCAGGAGACAAATCCGATTGTGAGAGAAAGCAGCCAGGGTTCCTGTTCCTTAAGTACTTAGCTTGAAATTTTTTGACCCAATCTTTGGAACCTTCTAGAAGATTCCAACCAATTTTAGCCATTAAATATTTATTTAGCATTGAAATTCTTCTCATCCCTAGACCCCCACATCATTTAGGAAAACACACTTTATCCCAGTTGACTAGAGATAGTTTGTTTTTTTCTTCCATTCCTGACCACAAAAATTTTCATTGAATCTGTTCAATCTTCTCCCCAATATGTGTAGGGATTTTAAAGAGGGGTATATAATAAACCAGAATATTCTGAAGAGAGGTTTTAAGGAGTTGAATTTTTCTAGCTAAACTTAGAAGCTTCCCTTCCATCCTACCATTTTTTTTAATTATCTCTAAAACTTGGTTCTAGTAATTATTCTCTAGTTTTTAGAAAACAAAGGGAAGCCCAAGTAGGCTTCTGGTAAGTCAGCTTCCTAACATCCCAGAATTTTTTCACTCTATCCTTTATCTGTTGATCAGTGTTGAAGAATTAAACTTTTCTTTTTTCATAGTTTATGCACTGACTAGAAGTAGCAGCATAATCATTGAGAACCTGTTTCCATAATCCTGCTTCCCCAAACATTAGAGTATCATCAACAAATTGTTGATGGGAATCAGGCTTGAGAGAGGAGGCAACTTTGATGCCTTTGAGAGCTTGTGAGTGCACCAACATTCAAATATTCCTGCCCAAAACTTCAGCAACAATGATAAACAAGTAGGGAGAAAGAGGGTCACCCTGTCTAATCCCATGACCACACGAAAAGAATCCTTGAGGAACACCATTGAACAAGATAGGGTACATGGGGGAGGTAACACAAGCATAAATCAACTTAAGGAATCTACCATCAATCCCATAAAATTTAAGAATAGCAAAAAGGAAAGGCTAGGAAACCCTATCATAGGCCTTGGAAATATCAATTTTAAAGGCCATCCTAGGATTTTTTGAGTGATCCATAGAGTGAATTATTTCATGGGTAGAAATAACAGCATCAAGAATGTTTCTACCTTAAAAAAAACCTTTTTTATTAGAGGCTATCATTTTTCCAAGCACTGGTTTGAGTCTATACACTAGAATCTTTGAGAATATTTTATAGACCATGTTGCAAAGGCTAATAGTTCTATAATCTTTCATAGTTGAGGCATTAGCGGTTTTAGGAATAAGAACTATAAAGGTAGCATTCAAATGGTTCAACAACCTTCCCAATCTAAAAAAATCCCTAGTAGCATTAAAGAGATTAGTTTTGACTATATCCTAGTAAGTTTGAAAAAAAGCAAGAGGGAAACCATCTGGCCAGGGGCTTTAAAGGCACCAAAGGAGAAAACAACCTTTCTAACTTCTTCCATAGAAACAGCATTAGTCATCATATTTAAGTCTAAATCTGAAATTACATTAGGGATAACTTCAAGAAGGTCAACATTTACCTAATGAGCATTGCCATGATTCATAAGATAAGACAAGAAGAAATTAACAGCCTCCCTAGCAATATCTTTTTCATTGGTCAAAATAGAACCGTCCTCTTTCACCAGTGATCTAATTCTATTTTTGCTTCTATGTTCAAGGGTGGATTAATGGAAGAATTTTGTGTTCCTATCCCCTTCCGTCAACCATTGGACCCTTGACTCTTTTTTCCAGAAGATTTCCTCCTTTTTATTTATCTTATACCATTGGGATCTAAGATCTCTTTCTTCCACACAAATCTCTTCATCCACTAGGCCAGTCTCCATAATATCCTAAACCTATTTTAAGATTTTTCCCAGAGTATTCTTTATCTCAAAGATGTTTCCAAAGTTCAACTTATTCCACCCTTTCACTTTTTGCTTACTTTTGCATAGCTTTTCTACCAAATAGTACATAGGAATATCTAATATGGGAACCTCCCACCAAGATTGAACTAAAGCAGAAAATTTTGGGTGGAGGCCCCATATTACTTCAAATCTGAAAGTGAAGGGACCCCTATTGTGGTCCAAATTTCTTTTCAGCACCAATGCATTATGATTAGATCTAGACCTTGGGAGAGCTGAAAGAGAAAGGAATTGGGAAATATCCCAGTTAGCAGAGATCAAGAATCTATCCAATTTGACTTGGATAAGATGGTTTCCATTCCTCCTGTTGGACCAGGTATACTTAGTTCCTTGGAGGGGGATATCAATTAGACCTATTGTATTAAAGAACTCATCCAGCTCCATCATACTATCTGAGAAATCATCCAACCCTCCTGACTTTTTTGAAGGTAAGAGAGGAGAATTATAGTCCCCTCCAAGCATCCAATGGTCATCACTCCTATCAGAAATAACATCACTAAGTTGTTCCCACACCAAAACTCTATTTTTGCTAGAATTTGGAGCATAGATATTAACAATATTTCATTTCTCCTGAGAAACAATGTCTTCCATAGTAATCTCAAGATTGTTCTTACTCACAAAACGTAAAGAGCCTTTCAATTTAGAAGGATTCCAGAGAGTTGCACTACCACCTGAAGCACCTTCAACCTCACTAACAAAGAAATTATCTCCTAGCCAGATACTAACAATAGCTTTCTCAAAATTCTCTTTCTTCATCTTCGTTTCTTTTAAAAGAACATCCACTTTATTATCCAAAATGCATGATTTTACCAAAAACTATTTATAGGGACTATTAAGACCACTTATGTTCCAGAAGATGTACTTCATTGAAAAAAATAGAAACACCCCCACCTCCATTCAAGCCCAACCCCCATACTACTTCTTCTTGGGCTTCAATCCCGTGATCAAGTCCAAGGTTCTCTATTTACTAGCTACCACATCCCTCACAATATCCTTAATTCTTGATTCCTTTTGGGAGGGTCTTTCCACCTTGTTTCCCCCTCCAACATCTGGTTTCTTTTTCTTTTTCTTTTTTCTTTTCATAGTGGCTTGTGACCATCCCTCCTTGTCCTCCTAATCACTAGACCCTTGAGGAAAGCCAACAAGGGCCAGCAAATCATTCATATTTTTAGCACCAAGATGAGAAATAGAATTAATCTCCTCCAAAGAAAGAGTAGTGTCATCTAGAACATACTCTCCCTCTTCCAAGAATTCATCAGTACCATTAATCTGCTCCCTCTCCTTCAAATATAATACATTAATCACCAATAGGGGATCCTCAACTTGGACCTTCTCCTGAATTATATCTTCCCTTCTCAAATCCTTCAGGGAAGGAAAGCTTGGAGTAGGAAGGGAAGAAGCAGGGGCAGCCACATTGAAGTTTCAAGCCACCCAACTCATTTACTTCAACCTAAGAATTAGACATGGCCATCTTTTCAAGATCTTGATTATCATTTAGAAGGGGGATAGACACCTTTTGGGGAGAAGTAGAAGAAGGTTGTACTCCAGTAGCCATAGCCTTAGACGAGTTGTCCTCTTCAAACATTTTACCTTTAGCTTTAGATCCCTCACCCAATACTACACAAGAATCAATAAGATGGCCAAACCTCTTACATTGTTGGCAAAAGAGGCGGGCATTTTCATACTCTAGGGGTTGAGTCTAGTTACCAAACTTAGACTTCAGCAATATTGAGGAGGGTAGAACCGTATTAACAACCACATTAGCACAAGTACGAGTATACACTAGCCTTGACCTCTCTTGGGTAATCTTATCTATTGCCAAGAGGCTCCCAAAGTATTTCGCAATGCCCTTTAAGATTCCCATCTCCCAAAATTCCAAAGGAAGGCCCAAGAGGCAAACACAAGTTGGCACAAAGGTCCCCAAGTCAACTAATGGGTCAAAACCTAGTTTCCATTTGCAAAGTGAAAGAAAATTTTTAAAACCTAGGTCAAAATCCCAAGGACCCCCAGTTAAAACTTTCAGCATATCTTCGTAAACCACAAATGAAAACATAAAAACACCTCTAGGCATGGCATTTATGGTGACACTACCCTTGAGATTCCAGGTGGAAGCAGCCCACTGATGAACAAGTTCAATATTTGGCCTGAATGCCAAAAATGTTCCAACCAGAGCCATTTTGAGGTTATCCATCACCTTCAGCATGAGAACCTCAAGGACACATACTTCCCAACTAGTAACCAAGTAGGAAGCAGATTCCACAAGTCTTTTGGATTGGGCTGGCGAGTCAGACCCCACTAATTTGTCCACATAAGAGGCCAAATTTTCATCAGAAAAAAAATGAATTAAGCCTGAAAGTCAGAGAAAAGGGCAACTTCCTAGAGATTCTCTACATCTTTTCCCTAGGGGAAAGGACTGCAGTATGAGGAGGGGACATCTTTTCAAAAGCAGCCAGACTGGCCACTGCCACTACAGGCACAACGCCAGGAAAGGGGACATAATCCTTGGAATGGGGAGCCTTCTTGAGCCCCCCCTGAGTCACCCATGAAGCAGTCTAATCAAAACAATGTTGTAAATTCAAAAATCAACCAAAGCAGGAAATGTCATAGTAGAGCAGAGTCGAGCTCGGGTCTTGGTCTAATATGTTTTTCATCATTTAACTTTTGTTATTTGTATTTAAGTTCCTAGTTTTCTTAGACTCAATGTTGTATTATTTTGGTTTTAGTATGATTTGATTCAATTCTAAGATGATAATTTTAAACGAAAATTCATAACCCATTTAAACAATGCATGGTATATAAGTAGTTCTATGAATTATATAATGCATATGTAACTTAGAAAACAAGATGGAAAAAATCCTTTAAAAAATGCTACTTATATTCATATATAGAAATGATGGTAAATAGATTAGTGTATTCAATATAAAGAAGACTAAGAATAAAAATTTATATTATCAAAATAAAGTATGGGATGTCTCTTACTATTTTACTAAACTATCTGGAGAAAAAATTTAGATACACAAAGCATGGTAATGTGAGAAAGTTAGGCCAAGATGTTGGACTAGCTAGAATGCTCAAGTTTGGAGTTGGGGAAAGAATATACTCCTTAGAAAGCCTAAGTTTCCAAATTTCAGCTATTTGACATAAACTTTTAAATCAATTCCAATTTTAATTAGGGTTCTAAGCCTTTCCTTACAATTTTGGATTGATACTATTTTAAAATAATTAAAAATTCATGGGAAATTTTTGTCAACTAGAATGTAGAACTACCAAAGTAACTATCCCAAAGGCTCTACTCTAATAACTTTCTTGTTACATATAAGGTGTATAGTGTTGTTATTTATAGTTGAATTAAAATTTTATAGCCACATCTATGTTAACAAATGGTATTTCATGTCCCCTTTCCAAGAGGACTAAGTTCACGTTAATTATTAACCCATTTTATTTTTGTGTGGGTTAATAGTAAATCATGTAGAGAAAATAATTTATTTTATATTTAACTTGGTCTTGATAATTCATATTTTATAGGACAATTCAATATTAAATTTAATATTATCAACAAGTGGGAGCATTAGAAATCTCTAGGAGCATTTTGGCATTATTTTTGAATTCAAATAGAGCATCTTCTTTGACAACTATCATTCATTATTTTTGGTTGACACTTATGGAGTAGTCTTAAGATATTATTTTCAATTGTTTATCCCTCCCAAAATGGGGCGTGTGATTTTTAGAGCCGATTTTTTGTAGCGTATAAAAATTGAAAAAAGATCATTTGGATTATTCATCTTATGCCAATTTATCTTCTCAAGCACTTTGTGTTCAAATTTCTTTTGTGGATGGAAACCCTTGGAGATCACAATTGATGGTTATTGGAATTAAGGACAAACACCCTTTGGTTCTTGAGGCAATTCTCATGTAGGGATTTCATTGGAGTGTCAAAGATTCGTAGTATAGTTTAGTTATTTAGTGTGTGCATTTTTATTGTAGGTTATGGGTGACGAAGTGTGTAGTTTTCTTGTAGTCTGATTTTCAAATTTTTGTTAGATTATGTGTTTTTGTAGCACATATTTTTTATGTCATTATTTTCTCATATATCATTTTTTTTTATCAATTTGTGGTCATTCATTTCTAGTTTGAATATTTCTATTATTTTCAATCTATGCATGTTGTAGTGTGGTTGTGAGGGTTTGTGGAGAGATGGTTTAATACTGTTTTTCTCTGGTGGTTGTTGTTATTGTTGTTCATTTTTATATTGCAAATTATTTTCAATAATTGATGATATTATTTTTTTTGTGGAGAAGACAAGTTGATGTGCTTTGGTTGGTAGTGTGTGTGATCAAGTGAGTTATGAGTTTAATGCATTACAATTATTACATATTTGTAATTATTTTTGTTGTTATTGTAATGATTTCCATAGTCTATTTTTCTCTATAAATCAGATTAACATTAATATAAAATGTTATTGGAGTTTTTGGTTCATTTTGTGCAAGTTTGGATGTTGACTAGCTAATTTAATTTTTGTTGTTCGGGTGTAGTTTTTGATGAAGCTCATTTTTTATGATTTAATTATGTAATTATAATTGAAAATCCAATTTAGAAAATTATAGTGGTATTAAAGCACTAATTTTTCCATTCTACAAGGTAAAAAAAATTTCCAATTCTTTTAAGTGAAAGAGGATTCAAGTATTGGAGAAGAAACAAATATAAGTAATCATTAGAAAACCCCATTGATACAAAGAAAGTGTCAAGAAAAGAGAGGAGGCTCATATTTGAGGATATATCAAATTTAATCCAATAAAATTTAATCAAAATGAATGAGAGGAAAGATACATTAACTACTGTAATGGTGAAAAAAGTCATAAACTTTAAATGAATTGAAGAATGTGTAGTTAAATAAAACAATGTAAGGTGACAGAATCACATCAAAAAATGGTAATATCTATGGGAAATTATATTCCAAAACCCTCAAAGATATTTTTTCTAAGGAAAGAAACAAATAAAAATATTATGATTTTTACAACAATGGTCTTGAAATAATTTTTGAAGGATATGACAACAAACCTAAATCTTTTAAAAGAAATATATCATTTTTGACCTATTTACAAATCTAGGATTAGAGGGCTTCATGAAGAATATCTCATAATGATCACCAAAATGATGAGAAGAGAGCTTTAAAATAGAGGATTATAAAATTCAATGCACTCATGTTTGATGGAAGTAATAAAATTTTAGTAAAGGCTTGGCTACAAAAAATATAAACATTATTTACACTCAATCCCATGGTGGAGGAAGATGTTATTTAGTTTTCTACTGTATATTTGGAGGTATTTTCTTATGATTGGTGGTATCATGAATTAATTACACAAGGCCATGATCATGTGAAAATATTTGATGAATTCAATCAAAGAATTTTGGATCATTTTGAAAGGAAAGATGAAGACGATTACTTTGGAAAGTTTGCAACCATTAAACAATATGGTACATTGGAAGCATATGTGATTAATTTTTAGAGTTTTTTGGTTATGGTACCTATTTTTTAGAAAAAAATAATAACATTCCTCTTTATTGTGTTGGGAATAGGATGCAATTTAATTGCAATCCTAAACATATTTCATGTATCTCCTAAGCCCTTGGAAAGTGTTCCCCAACACTAGGATTAGAAAGAGATTAAATTTGAATGAAATGAACATATAAATTGACATTTGTAAGTATTCCTAAATGATAGGAACATGTGGGGACGCCCAAGAAGAGCTCCTACAAAATAGGAGCACATGGGGCACCCACATGGAAGGTGGAACCCACCTTGAGTTCAGTTAACTGTTTGGAGAAAGATAACACTTGAACAATAATGCATGTAAAGATCCTAGAAGTTAGGAATTGATATTTACATGAGTGGACTTCAGTTCAATTCAATTTAGTTCAGTTCAAATAAGTTCAGTTCAGTTATCTTCAGTTACATGTAGTTAGTTTGAGTTGCATGTTAGTTGACTTCAGGTGACTTGAGTTGCATGCTAATGACTTGAGTTGCATGATAGATAATAGGTGCTACATTCTATTAAGTGGGGATAATCAATCATGCATCATGTTTACATGAATTGATGGAGAGATGTGTTTCAATTAACAGAGATTGACTTGGACCCACCATAGGCGCTCAAGTTGAGATCTTAGAATTAACAATATTTACAAGGCTCAGTTATGTGTGGCCCATTCTTGGGTGCCAACTTTGAGGAACAGCTTGGAAGATATCTTCGTAATCAGCGTTGAGTTAAGACTTTAGTTTGGGATGCCCAAATTGATGAAGGACTTGGTTTGACATTGTTTTTCACATAAGAACTCTACTTGCACAAGAATGGCATAGATATTTGTGAGGAGCTTTATCCTCTTGTAATTCTCAACTCTTTGGAGTTTACAATGCTCATAATTGTCTATTTATTGTAGCAAGTTGAAGAGAGTTCTAAGTAAGAGTACTTTTGTGAAGCATGGAACATGATGTGTGGATTCATGCTTGGACACATGAGAGTTTATTGCAGGTTGGGAAGAAGAATTGTTGAAGGAAAAAGAATCATCTCAAGCAAGGATTGATAAATAACTATTGTAATCTTGTTCTAAGGTTAAATAATACAAGCACTATTGATTCTAGTGGTGGAGTTTTTTCCTGAAAGGGTTTCTCTATGGTATATGTTGTGTCACTTCTATCTGTTGGTCTTGTTCTTCTACAATCTTTTGTCTACTTCTACAATTGGTAAAATGAATCTAAACATATAATCATATAGAAATAAATTGTAACAAAGAACACTTAATTAGATCTACAATCGCATAGTTTTACAAAGTATGAAGCTACATAATTACCTTAATTTTCAATATTTGGTATTAAAGCTAATGGTTGGATAGAGTTTGGGGCACCTTTCTCTTAAAAGTTTGAATATTTTTTGGTTGTAGTGGGAGATTTTACTATTGTGTTATTGAAGATTTGTAAAAGAAGTATGTTATAATGTATTTGGGCTGATGACTGTAAGACCTAGTATGGCTTGCCCAATTCCTAAAAGGAAAGGCCTGGTAAGAAAGGAGTTTTGCCAGGTGGTAAGGGGAGGGAAGTTGGGTTAATCTTGTTCTTGGGTTAGAGTTAGTGGATTAACCTTTAGTGGTCTTTAACACATGGTTTTGTGCTAGTTGAATTGGTTCATGGTTTTGGAGCTCATGGTTTTGAGCGCATGGTTTTGAATGTATGGATGATCTTCATTCAAGAGATGGTTATCACGATGTCATGGATAGCTTGGTCACATGTTGCAGTGGTATTATTTTGATAGTGATGGTTTGATGTTTATCTTGTTGCCATGTATAGCTCAGTATCATAGTTCAGTGGGAGCTTTGGTAGGATATGGTTATCTTCATGTGATTTGAAGAGGTTTTAACATCTTGTTTCATGGAGGACCCCTAGAGTCTTTGGTAAAGGTGTTATTGTTCTTCCTTTGGAGATGATGCAGTTCTTTTTAGTTTTGAGTATTAATCATTTTCTTGGAGCTTCATGATTATGCAGGTTGCATTTGAAGTTGGCATGGATTGATTAGTGGGTGCCCATGGACACTAGAGACACTTGTGTTAGGCAGGATATTTCTTATGTTAAGAGATATATATTGGAATGGTTACTTGTAAGAAAATATTTTTCAATACTAAAGAATGAGAAGCATGCGCCTGGAAATGGATATGAGTCCATCATAGACCTGATGAGAAGGTTGTCTATTGTATGAACAAGACAATCTTGTATCCATCTCTTGGTCTACTTGGCAAGTAAAATGATGTAAGAGGTGTTTCCCACTTGATTATTAGATGCATTATTAAGATGTATCTTGACTTCTCTTATGAATTTTTGAGAAGTAGATGCATGATTTTATGTATTTCCATTGTTCTCCTTGCAATCTTGAACTTGATTTAGTTCTGAAGATTTGGGTAGGAGAGGTACGAGAGATAGTTAGTGGCTTTGAGCATATTCCATTTTGTTGTGGGGATGTTTGGCTAAGTTTGATCTACTTTATGTGAGAGGTTTAAATCTAATTTTTTCCATGTTTCATTATAAGTTG
This sequence comes from Sequoia sempervirens, assembly GCA_007258455.2. Taxonomy (NCBI): domain Eukaryota; kingdom Viridiplantae; phylum Streptophyta; class Pinopsida; order Cupressales; family Cupressaceae; genus Sequoia; species Sequoia sempervirens. The sequence continues at coordinate 260,069,797 of VDFB02086081.1, forward strand.
AATGGTTAGATATTAATATCCTTTCAGTTTGGGAGTGTTGAAGGAGATATTACTTTACATACTTTGGCACATGTTAGTGTGGTATAAGAACATGGTTTGATTTGCAGGTTCTCTCTTTGTAGGAATAATCTTCTTCTTGAAGGTTCTTATGTTATAAGAGATGTTTTTTTTCATATCGTTGTATGTTTCTTTGACACTATGATAGAGGAGTTAGCCAAATCCTCTATGTGAAGTGTTATAGGAGAACTTGTTAATGTTGTGATCTTGTTTTCAGATTTGACATTACCTGTGCAATGGGAGTTCCAGAAGGTATATGTGTTATGTATGAGAGGGGCACCTCTCTTAGACTGATTACACTTTACTACAGTGAGTTACTTCAGAGGTTTTTTTTATCGCATGTCTATGTGTGTTGTTACCTTTGAGTCTTATTTTGCAGGATGGTGGATATACAAGGACTTGTTTGTAAATTTGGGTTGCTATGTTGATAGCATGAATTTCTACCTATGACAGTTATGGATGAGCTAGCAACTTGCTATGGTTTCTATTCCAATTTGGTATGAGTGTGGCAGTCACTCAAAGTATTTTGTTATCATTTGAATTTGATGCTTGTGTTCATGAATAGATTGGTACATGTTTAAGTGACAAAGGAAATGGTTACAGAGACTTGGGAAAGGTATTGGTTCTTGGTGTAGGAAGGCCATTGGTCTTGAGTACTGTACTTGATTTATAATAATGATTCCTTTTTTAGAATAATTGTAATGTATAATGTCAAGTGGGAGAATGTTGGGAATAGGATGTCATTTAATTACAATCCTAAACATATTTCATGTATCTCCTAAGTCCTTGGAAAGTGTTCCCCAACACTAGGATTAGAAAGAGATTAAATTTGAATGAAATGAACATGTAAATTGACATTTGTAATTATTCCTAAATGATAGGAACATGTGGGGACACCCAAGAAGAGCTCCTAAAAAATAGGAGCACATGGGATGCCCACATGGAAGGTGGAACCCACCTTGAGTTCAATTAACTGTTTGGAGAAAGATAACACTTCAGTAATGCATGTAAAGATCCTAGAAGTTAGGAATTGATATTTACATGAGTGGAGTTCAAAAATTCGGTTCAGTTTAGTTCAGTTTAGTTCAGTTTAGTTCAATTCAATTATGGTTCAGTTATCTTTAGTTGCATGTAGTTAGTTTGAGTTGCATGTTAGTTGACTTCAATTGACTTGAGTTGCATGCTAATGACTTGAGTTACATGACAGATAATAGGTAGCTACATTCAGTTAAGTGGAAATGATCAATAATGCATCATTTTTGCATGAATTGATGGAGAGATATGTTTCAGTTAATAGACATTGACTTGGACCCACCTTAGGCACCCATGTTGAGATCTTGGAATTAACACCTTTGCATGAGAAGATATTTACAAGGCTCAGTTAAGTGGGGCCCATTCTTGGGCACCAACTTTGAGGAGAAGCTTGGAAGATATCTACATAATCAACGTTGAGTTAAGACTTCAGTTTGGGATGCCCAAATTGATGAAGGACTTGGTTTGACATTTTTTTTCATGGAAGAGGTCTACTTGCACAAGAATGGCGTAGATATTTGTGAGGAGCTTTATCCTCTTGTAATTTTCAACTCTTTGGAGTTTACAATGTTCACAATTGTATATTGATTGCAGCAAGTTGAAGAGAGTTCTAAGTAAGAGAGTACTTTTGTGAAGCATGGCACAAGATGTGTGGATTCATGCTTGGAAACATGAGAGTTTATTGCAGGTTGTGAAGTAGAATTGTTGAAGGAAAAAGAAACATCTAAAGCAAGGATTGATAAATAATTATTGTAATCTTGTTCTAAGGTTAAATAATACAAGCACTATTGATTCTGGTTGTGGAGTTTTTTCTTGAAAGGGTTTCTCCATGGTATATGTTGTGTCATTTCTATCTTCTAGTCTTATTCTTCTACAATCTTTTGTCTACTTATACAATTGGTAAAATTAATCTAAACAGATAATCATATACAAATAATTTGTAACAAAGAACACTTAATTAGATCTACAATCTCATATTTTTACAAAATATTAAGCTACAATATAATTACCTTCATTTTCAACATATTGAGTGTTTGGTTAAACCTCTCAAAGGAATTGTGAAGGTTTTTGCACCTATAACATTGCACAATAAGTCATTAAGAGGGATTTAACCTTTGATCCTTTGTATAGAAGAATAATTTTTCTCACCATTCCAAGGAATCCACCTCATGGTAGCCAAAGAGAGGATTTGAAAGAAAATATTTTCATACCCCAACTCAAAAAAAATCACACCCCCAATTGCAACAAATAATATGGATGAAGAGACAAAGAATGATCTTGGGAGAAATAATCTATGGTTTTCTTGTAGAGAGCCATGGACTCCTAGATGTAGATGGTTAGGTAAAGGGAAAGTACATTATAGTGAAGTGGTGTCAAATAAATATTCAAAGTTAGAGGATGAACCTAAGGTATTTAAGGATTCAATTGAACACGTAGTTAAAGAGGTTGAGAATGAATTCACAAAAGAGAGTACACTTGTTTCTCTTTTAGGAGCTCCAAAATATCTTCCTTTTAGAGTTCATGGAGTATTATCTAGACAATGGATGATTGATTTGATACATAGTCTAGGGCTACCCACAATTTTATTGATGAAGTTTTAGAAGTAAAGAGAGGATTAGAGATGGAAGAATTTGAAAGATTCAATGCTAATGTAGCTAATGGATTCACCATGCCTTGTACCAAGGTGATTAGGAAACTCAATATAACTGTAGGAGACTATAAGGTATGTGATGATTTTTTATGTTCCTAGGATTGGAGAAAATAATTTAGTATTGCTTGTACAATGGTTGCATTATTTAGAGGAGTTTACACAAAACTATCAAACTATGGAGCTAAGACTTAAATCAAATGGGAAAGATGTGGCACTTAAAGGAATTAGTGGAACTCCATGGGTAGTGACGAAGAAAAGAATGGAGATAACCTTTCATTCATGCTAAGTAGCATGGATATCAAGTCACTTGATTATTCAAACAAAGTATCCATCAAATAAAAAAGGTACTACTTATTGCATTGATATTAAGAATAGTGTGGTTTTCAATGATGTGCCTCTAGGACTTCCACTAGATAAAGTATTTTAGCAAGTTATAGAGTTAGAAAAATGGGAAAAACTAGTAATAACTACACCATACCATAATCCAAGAAGATATAAAAAAAAAATAGTAGGATATCAAAGAACTTGATATGGGCTTCACAAGACCTAGCTCTAATCCATTTTCATCTTTGGTAGTTCTTGTTAAGAATGATAGAACTATGTAGATGTGAATTGATTACAAGGCCTTAAATAAGAAAACCATCAAGAATAAACATCCTATTCCAAGGATAGATGAGCTTATAGATGATTTGCATAGAACTATGTACTCTAAAATTGATTTTAGATTAGGATACCATCAAATCCATATGAGAGATAAATATGTTGAGAAGATAGCTTTTAGGTGTCATTATGATCACTTTGAATTTTTCGTTATGCTTTTTGACTTACTAATGCTCTAGTCACTTTACAATCATTCATGAATTATGAATTTAGTAATAAACTCAAAAAAAATATGTTAGTGTTCTTTGATGATATCTTAATATATAGTAGGACTTGGGAGAAACATTTTAAAAATATAGATACTATTTTGGGTATTTGGTAGGATAAATATTTCCTTTGCAAATTTTTCCAAATGTGAGTTTGGCTTGACAAATGTTTTTTATTTGGGACATGGTGTAAGTGCTAAAGGTTTTGTTAAGTGGATTAACAAAAGATCCAAGCAATTCTAGATTGTCCACCTCCCACTAATCCGGCATAGTTGAAAGGATTTGTGTTATTATGTTGTTATTACAAGATATTTTTTAAATTTTTCTCTCAATTGGTTGTCCCTTTGATTGATTTGAAAAATAAAGGAGCTTTTGTACAATTTTAAGATGCCCAAAAAAATTTTGAAAAATTTAAGGAGGTAAGGAGGTTATGATTTTGTGCCATATACTTGCTATTCCTAATTTTTCATTACCTTTTCTTGTTGAGTGTGATGCATATGGAGAAGGTATTGGGGTTGTCCTAACACAAAAAGGACACCCAATTGAATTTGAGAGCATAAAATTAACTAAATTGTAAAGATGTTACACCATTTATGATAAATAAATGTTGGAAATTATGCATGCATTGAAAAAGTTTAGACAATGCTTACTTTGTGGAAAATTTGTTGTGAAGACTACTCATAGTAGTCTTAGTTTTGTTTTAACCAAAAATATTTGAATGATCACCAACAAAAGTGGATAATAAAGTTGCAATCTTATAAATTTGACATAGAATACATGAAAGGTAAAAACATTGGTGGTTGATGCACTTTCTAGAAGGCCTAGTCTATGTTCACTTTCCACTATTTCTATTGATTGAAAAGTTTCCATTATTGTTGAGTATATTTAAAAAAAAAAATCGTTCAAATACCTAATGAGGTTGTAAAACATGATAGGAATATTGTGATGGAGGAGTTTATCCTCTACAAAATAGAAATTTGGTGCCTAGGTCAAAAATCAAGGAAAATATTTTAAAAGTCTTTCATGATACTCCACTAGCAAAACATCAAGGGTATTACAAGACTTATATGTCGATTTGTAAGAGGTTTGCATGGAATGGATCAGAGGAGGATGTCCATAAACATATTAGAGAGTGCATGAATTTTCAAAAGAACAAATGAGAAAAATTTCCAACATACCTACTTCAACCACTACCTGTTCTCGACAAAAAATGGGAGAGCTTATCTATGGACTTCATTACAACACTCCCCAAGCTACAAGGTAGAGATTATATTTGTGTTTTTGTTGATATATTGACAAATTATGTATATTTTATTTCTATTATTTCAAATTTCAAGACACCTCAAGTAGAAAATATATTCTTCAAGGAGATATTTAGATTGCATGGCTTTCCCAAGAACATTGTCAATGACAAGGATGGTAGATTTCTTAGTTATTTTTGGAAAGAATTATTTCATTTTCTAGTTACAAAACATATACCAAGTATAAGTTACCATCCAAAAATTGATGGTCAAATGGAGATAGTGAATAATTGGATTGAGGGTTAATTAAGAAACAATGTTTCAAATCATCAAATTGTGTGGATCAAGTGGTTGCACTTGAGTGAATATTGCTACAATACTTCACATCACATGTCCATTTGTATGCCATGTTTTAGAGATTTATATGGTTATTATGCACTTTATTTCATTAATTTATTGCTTTCAAATAGTAGAGTACCTACAATAGGTGACTTAATTAATCAAACACAATAAATGTTTAAGGCACTAAAAGATAATTTGCAGCAAGCATAAAATCAACAAAGGACTTATGCAAATCAAAAAAGGACAAAGAGAACTTTTGAGGTGAGTGCACTGGTTTTCTTTAGATTGCAACCATATAAGTAGACTTTTATTAAGAAGAGATTTATAGGATTGTCAGGAGAATTGGTGAAGTGACTTATGAGTTGGAGCTTCCACATAATAGCATGATTCATAATTTTTTCCATGTATCTTGCTTAAAGAAAGTTCTTGGTCAACATATTGTTCCTTCCAAGGATTTTACACCTTTATATGATGAGGGTATGTTGGTTTTGATTCTAGATGAGGTGATGGATACCATAAAATTGAGAAATAGGAACATCACAAAATATCAAATCAAATGGGAAAACTTACCAATTGAGGATGCCACTTGGGAAGGACTTGAGATACTTGAGCATCCCAATTTGGATTGATTGAAGACAATCAGTCTTGGGGAGGGAGGAATTTTCATGTCCCCTTTCCAAAAATAGTAAGTTTGGATTTTTAGTTAATATTTAATTTAGTCCTGATATTTCACATTATATGGGATAATTCAATAATAAATTTAATATTATCAAAAAGTGGGGGAATTAGAAATCTCTAGGAGCATCTAGCATTTATTTTGAATTTAAATAAAACATATTCTTTGATAGATGTCATTCACTATTTTTGGTTGATAGTTATAGAGTGATCTTATTATACTATTTTAAATTATTTCTCCCTCCCAAAATGGGGTGTTGGATTTTGGGAGCCTAATTTTGGCTTGTATCATATAAAACTTGAAAAAAAATCCATTTGGAAAATTCATCTTGTGCCAATTTATCTGTTGAGCATGTTGTGTTCAAGTTTCTTTTATGGACAGAAACCTATAGGATATTACAATCGATGGATGGAAATCTATTGGTTGTTGGAATCAGAGAACAAAAACCTTTTGTTTCTTTAGAGAAATATCATGTAGGTATTGCATTGGATTGTCAAATATTTGTAGTATAGTTTAGATATTTAGTGTGCACATTTTTGTTGTAGGTTTTAGGTGAAAGAGTGTGTAATATGGTTGAAATTTGATTTTTTAAAATTGGTCAGTGTGTGTGCTACTATAGCACATGTTTTTTATGTCAATATTTTTTTATATCATTTTTTTATCAATTTTATAGGTTGTAATCATTCATTTACAGTTTTAAGATTTATAATGTTGCTAGTGTGTGCATGCTATAGTGTGGTTGTGAGGGTTTGTGGAGAGATGGTTTCATATTATTTTGTTGATTTTTTTATTCCAAATCATTTCCAATAGCTCACAATATCAATATTTTTTGTGGAGAAGATTGAAGAGTTCTAGTGCTTTGGTTGGTGGTGTGTGTGATTTGGAGGGGTATAGTTTTAATTAATTGTTTGTTAGAGATTTTTAATTTCTATTGTAATGAATCTCATAATAGTCTCTCTTTTTTAGAAATTAGATTAAAATTGTAGACACTCCATAATGACTAATGCATTTTTATCTTCTCATATCATCATTGTCCTCATCAATTCTTCTATCTATATTAACTAAAAAAATTAATTATTTAATTAAGATAATATCCCATCCTTTTATAAATATAATAATTAAATATTTTTAATTATTTAATTATCTTAATCATATCTAATTAATCAAATAATTTTTAAATATTTAATTAATTATCACTTCAACTATATTAGTTCTTTATATTATGGCAAGGGTGGATTTTGTCAAAGTGGGGAGGTTCAATAGATTAGGGTAGAAAAAGGTAAGGCATTGTCTTGCAGGAAGAAAACAATGAAGGACAAAGAAATTATCATTATTTTTGACATGGCTAATGGAGAAATGAAGGCCTTGTAGCATACAACAATTATAGGGAGAAAATAATGAATGGTGGCCCCTAGAAATATGGAGAGGTATATGTCTATATTCAAAGATGGATTTTAAATTTTAATATGCGAGATATGTCACCTTTTGATGGCCTCATGAGGATTCATATATATCATCTCCCTTTAGAATATTAGTCTAGGGTTTTCTTTAAACAAATTAGAGATAACTTGGGCTTAGCCCTAGAGGTGGATTTGGGTGGGGGATTTGATCTTCTATGCCTAAATAAGATTAATTTTGATTAATGAAATATTTTTCCTTATTCTAGGTTGATCATGGTTATTGTGAGTCGGTGTAAGGGGTGGACATTGAGGAGAAAAAAATATTTTGTCTATAATGTGGAATTCAATATCACTTTAACTCCACTTGCCCTTACCCTCAAAAAAAATAATGGAAACCTAAGATGGTAAGTGATGCAAGGTTTTCATTCTATGTCCACTCTAGAGTATGGAAAAGAAAAGAATGTGGAAAAAAATATCTCAAGATACAAATAAAGGGGAACAATGCCCTCATATTGAAAAATCCAATCCTGAATCAAATTGCTTGGATGATGGAAATAGTAATATTGCTATGGCATGCAATGCAGAGGGAAATTTGTCTAACAATACTTAATCAGATGAAAGAGGTTATGAGATATATGAAATAAGAATTGTAGATCTTAGATGCATCTCTCAATTGGAATCTAAAGTACTTGGACCATTTGTAGGTTTAGTGTATCCATCCGTAATAGACTTCCAAACATTGTATCCAAGGTAAACCAGACAACTTTCCATCTTTGTCTTCTAGAATGCATAATCTATTCCATCAAATATAGGGATCTCTTTCTTGTGCACCATCCTAGATCTACCTCAAATGGTTAAGCTTTCTTCCAAGGAACCTTGCTCTGATACCAATTGTTGAATATACAAGAAAACTAAGAAGGGGGGGTGAATCAATTGTACCTTAAAAATTCAAAACCCTCATACACATTCAAATCCATATTAATACAATTTAATCCTCAATCTATTATAATGATTTGGCATGAAAGGAAAATAATAGAAACTAAAATAAATCATCACCATGCACAAGAGAACACCAGATTTACGTGGAAAACTGAAGAAGGGAAAAACCACATTGGGGATTAGCTCACAATATAAAATAATATCAACACTGAATACAATAAACACTAAATATTTTAAAGAAAATGAAAGAGAGGGGAAATATATGGACCACACATATTAGAACATGCCTAAGCATTCTAACGAATTTTTTTAAAAAAAATCAAGTTGTTATGTGCATTCGAAGGGTTTTCAAGGTGTTCCTTATCTTGTTATGAGCTTGATTTTGGGGGTTCTTCACTCTTCAACTAGTAGATATCCCCCTTGGCTTTCAAGAAATCATTTTTATTTGAAAAAATAGGGGCTTTTACATAATGGGGGGCTTTATTCCTCTCAGGTACAAGGGACTATCAATAATGGTGAAGTTACTAATCATAGATCTGAGAGTTTTAAGGGTAATTCTTTCCGGCTCGGAAAGTCTCATAGCAGGGTACAACAACCTCCTTTTGATATTTGTGGTTTGGAGTTGGATGCTCATGTAGATTCTCTATGGCTTGATCAATCTTTTGTAGCCCCCTTCAATCCAAAAATTGATAATACTGTGTAGTTAGGGTCTGCTATGTTTCAAGCTTCTTTTCCAAACAATATTGTTTAGAGTGAAGACTATTGTTACAGGATTATCCAGTTACAAATTTAGAATGTGAAATGGAGTAGATCTAAAATTTTGAGCTTGCATAAATCAAATACGACTCGAGTTGTGGTGTCTTGTATTTTTGAAGGGGGTGATCGGGCTTCTGCAACTTTTCCTAATAATATTCCTTTGTATGTTTCTTCTCCTGCTACTTTTCCTAATAATGTGGAACTGGGGGTTAAGATTCCAAATGAGCAACATTGGGAAATGTGGAGGCAACAACATAGTTATTTTCATCAAGAAAAGGAATTTTCAAATAGGTCACAATGGCAACCTCAAAAGCAAAAGTGAGATCAGCTTCATTCACAAGGGGTTTTTCAAATTCATCAGGAATCTCGTCAATGGCATAATAAGAAGGTTCCTGAGGTCAAGATTCCTAAGGTTCTTCTAAAGGATCAATCACAAAATCTTTGGGTATGTGCAGAATCATCATGGAAAAAATAGGTCCTTAAGTGGCAAAAAATTCAGAAAAATAAGAGTTAGGCAACTTGACATAAAAATTTGAATACGTTATCTATATTATTTCAAAAATATGTAAGAAAAAAAATTTGAATAAATTTGAATGTAGTTTCTAAACTACTAGGTTTTTTTTTTTTTTTAAAAGAAATCTATTTGGTGAAAATTTGAAATTTCAATGTAGTAGTACTTAAATTTTAGGGAAAAATAAGAAGTAGGTGTCTCTCCACCACCCTAACCATAATAAAATGATATTATTTTTTATAATATTTTAGATATAAGAAGAGGACTCATGTCCCATGTGATGCATATTGTTTTGTAATTTTTTTCCAAGTAAATAATTAATTATGATTTTTTATTACAATTTTATAAAATATAAAACTTGTGTGTCCGAACCTTAATTTGGTCAAAACTTCATGAAATTCATTTTTCTTTCTTTAATCCTATATGAAGCATAGAATGTGACACATGTTTTGATTCAAAAATGTGATATTGTTTGAAAGCTATAGATGTCTTTCAATCGACCTATCAATCAGGACTTTAGTTGTAATTCAAATAGAAAATGAATAATAATTACTTATTAAATTCAAAGTAAAGCATAATTTATATTGGTGGAAAGCTGAGAATCTCCTTTAAAAACACTTTTCGTTTCATTGATTTTGGGTTAGAAAAAAGTCATCAGCCACATACCCTACACATTCCCATCATATTGCCACTTTTTGGCCCATCATGATCATGTACATACCCCTTTATGAAACGAAATTAATTTGTAAGTTTTGGCGATACTCTTCATCCATTAGTGTGTTGAAAGACTTAATATATCAAAATTGGGAAGGGGAAAATTAGGTTTTTTATATTGATAGGGGAAATGGTTTCTTTATTGTGTTTTTTCCTCTAAGCAGGCTAGAGATGAGATATTTAGGGTAAAGTCTTGGGTATTTGAGGGTTCTAGATTGTATATTCAGCCTTGGGTTCCTAATTTTAATCCTAAAAAGGAAAAAAATAGATCTATTCCTTTTTGGATACAATTGTAATCTTTACCTTTGGAATATGGGGAGCCAGGCATTGTTGAAATTCTAGCAAATTAGGTTGGTACTTTTCTAAAATATGATTTTGAATTCTTTACAAATCTTGATCTTCCAGTTAGGGTTTGTGTTTTATGTGATGTCAACTGATTTACCTAAAAGTATTAAAATACTTTCTAAATCGAGATCTCACATGCAAAATATTTTTTATGAGAATCGTACAAATATTTGTAAGGAATGTCATGTTCTAGGTCATAAAATTGCCTATTGTAAAGCAAGGAAGGTTCAAGGTGATAAGGTTAAGCATGTTGAGTCTTCCCTTTCTAGTCAGTCAGAAAATTTGGAATTGCAGAGTTTTCAAGGGCTTCAGGAAGTTAGTTCTATCAAAGAAGATGTGTTGGGGATGGATCCAATTGGGAGAGATAAGGGAAAGGGAATAATGTTTGAACAAAATAGGGTAAGGGAACATAGTCCTTTGATTCACAAAGATGAATGTAGTCAGACCATTTGTTTCCCATTGTCTAGTCTTTCTGCACAGAATTTAAGTTATTTGGATAAAGCTACAGCTTTTAGAATTTCTTTTCAAGCAAATTCAAAAGGATTTTTTGCAAGGTTGCAATGCTTTATATAATCTAAAATTTTGCATAAATATGTTCCTTTGATATTTCATATTTCATTCCAAAAATTTAAGATTATTTCATCATCTTTATTATGGGAATATTTTGATGTTATTCCTTCTTCAGTAAGTTGTGTGGAGAATCAGTTAATAAAGTCAAAATCACAAGTAGTGAGCATGCCTTGGGAAGAAAATAAGCTTGTTATCTCTGATACTTTAGATTTTCAGTCCTTCCTAGATCTAGATAATTTGGAGGGTCTTGCTGAGAACATTCTTACTATGGTAAGTTCTACTATTATTGATGAAATAGCACAGGAATCGGTAATACCAAAGGATTTATCAAGTTTTCCAAATAAAGAAAATAAGTCTTTTGATAAAGCATCACATTTAAAGGAGAAGGATAGTTTGTATAATTTGGTTGCATTTTCAACAGAAGCAACAAAAGTTAGTAGGGATCATGAAGAAGGGTCTATGGATTTTGCTTTTTCACAATTTTTTTCAATTGAGAAAACTCCATCTTTGATACTATCTCCTCAAAAGTCACCTAGAAAGTGGGGTAGAAAATCAAATGTTGCAAAGTTGCAAGACGAAATAGCATCAGGCAGACAATCAACCCTAGATGGGAGTATCAAAAAAATATTAAGGAGAGCATTTAGCTCTCTAAATATGTTATGAGGATTATATCTTGGAATGTTAGGGGCATCAATGCCCCTAGCAAGTAGACCCACAAATAACATCAAATTGATGTATATGGGGAAAATATTATTCTCTTACAAGAAACAAAGTTATCTCATCAATCTTTTGAAGCTGTCATTAGCAAATGGAGTGGTTGGAAGTCTGTTCAATCAGTGGCACATGGGGCTTCTGGGAGTATGCTCATTTTGTGGAAGCCTCAAAATGTGTTATTGGAAACATTAAGATCTAAACATCATTGGCAGTTAGTGAAGGTGGTGAATTTCAACCTTCAATTTTTTCTTGTAAATGTTTATGCACACAATTCAACAGTTGGTAAGAAGAGTTTGTGGGATGATTTGTTTGAAATTTAGGAGAAATTGGGTTCATAAAAGGTTATATTAATGGGTTATTTCAATGCAATCTTATCTTTGAAAGATAAAAAGGGTGGGATCATTCCTCCTCAAAAAATAGTTGAATATTTTAATTCTTTTGTCCTTAATAATGGACTAGTAGATGTACAACCAAGAAATGGGAATTACATTTGGACAAACAAGCGTAAATATTTTTTGCAAATTGCTATGCGTTTGGATAGAACTTTGGTTTCATCTAACTGGATCACTCAAAAAATTGTATTAATGTCACAATTTTTTCCTTGGATAGGTTCAGATCATTTTCCTCTTTCTCTATGTATTGATAGGAAGAAGGTGGCTGCAGTTTCCAAAGCTTCTTTCAAATTTGAAAAAATGTGGATTCGGCACCCTCTTTTTATGGATCTTTTAAAACAATGATGGTGTCAGGCTCCAAAAATGGAAGGAACTTTAATGTACAGGTTTTTCTACAAGTTGAAGTTTGTGAAGAGAATAATTAAACATTGGAATATCACAGTCTTTAAGAATATTATCCAATAGAAGGAAGAGGTATTTAAGCAATTATCTTTGGTAATTTCTGAAATTATAGTCTAAGGTCTAACATCCCAATCATATGAAGTTCAAAAATGATTGCAGGAAAAATGGGATGAGCTCTCAGCTAGGGAAGAAATATATTGGCGTCAAAAATCCAGGGAGATGTGGCTTAAAGAGTGATAAAAATACTAAGTTTTTCCATAGATCTGCTCAAATCAAAAAGGTTAAAAATTAAGTTTTTTCAATTGAAGATAGTGTTATAGGTGAAAGAATAACTAGAGAGGAGGATATTCAAAAAGAAGTGGTTAAGTTTTTTACAAATCTACTTACATCGCCAAATGTCACATCAAATCAGCAAGTACTTGTAAGGGAAGAAATGTTGCAAAACATTCCAACTTTGGTTTTTCCTAAAGATAATTTGCATTTGATGAAACTGTTTACTTTAGAAGAGTTGAGAGAAGTAGTGTTTTCAATGTCTATAGATAAAGCTCCAAGTCCAGATGGTTTTACTTCCCTCTTTTTTCATAAATGTTGGGAGTTCATAGGCCGAGATCTATTGAAAGCGTTGGAGGAATCTAGAAGTTCAAGGACTATGTTAAAGTAGTTTAATGTAACTCATATTGCTTTGATTCCAAAGGTAACTAATCCTTCCTCTTTTTCAGAATTTAGACCCATCTCACTCTATAACACTATTTATAAAATCTTAACAAAAGTAATCTATTTCAGGTTAGTAAAGATTATCCCTGGTATAATTTCAGAGGAGAAGGGAGGCTTTCTTCTGAGAAGAGAAACAACAGAAGGGGCTTTGGTAGCTCATGAAGTTTTGCATTCAGTATCAACTTTTTCTCTATCAACATTTGTTCTTAATTTGGATATGATGAAGGCATATGGAAGGGTGGATTGGTTTTTTTTATGCAAATATTGAAGAAGTTTGGTTTTCATGAGAAATGGTGTAAATGGATTTATTCTTGTTTGTCTAGTGCAATGTCTTTTGTGTTAATAAATGGGATACCTTCGAGCTTTTTTAAGTCCTCTCAAGGGGTGAGGCAAGGTGATCCCTTATCTCCCTTCTTGTTTATTGTTCTTGTAGAAGCTTTAAGTAGATCAGTTAAAAAGGCTCATTTGGAAGGTAAATGGAAACGTATTCATTTTCCAAATACCAGATTAACAATTACTCATTCATTATTTGTTGATGATACAATTTTGTTTGGGATGTCTACTATTGATGAAGCTAAGCAGATTAAGGAAGTTTTGCAAAGGTATTCTTTAACATCTAGTCAAAAGGTGAACTCAAGCAAATCAAAAATTTACATATTTCATATAGATTCAGTGGTAAAGGATAAGATTATACAAACTATGGGTTTTCAAGTTGTAGATTTTCCTTTTTTTGTTGGTCATAATAGAGTGCCATATTAGGATAAGATAATTCATACAATTAAATCAAGAATATCAAGTTGGAAGGGGAGATGGTTGTCTATAGCTAGCAGAATACTTCTCATTAAATTAGTCTTGTCATCCTTTCCAAATTATTTTATGGCAGTTCTAAAAGCTCCTAGAACAGTTATTTTAGAAATAGAAAAGATAATCAGATCTTTTTTATGGAAAGGTAATATGGATTCTAAAAGAAAAATTCCTTTAGTTTCATTACAAAATATTTGTAAAGATAATCAAAAAGGTGGGGCAGGGATGCATGATATGTCAACAAGGAATTTTTCACTAGGAGCAAAATTCGTATACAAGACCACAAGAAAAATGGTGTAAAATTATGCAATGTAAGTATCTAGATACTAACAATCCAGCTCGTATTCTCACAATATCTAATCCTCCTAAAGGGTCTGTGATGTGGAGTTTTTTGGTTGATTGTAGAAAGGTAATAGTACAATACTTATCCTAGGAAATTCATAATGGGGAAAGTGCAAATTTCTGGCAAGACTCATGGAATGGACTTCCACCATTGGAAAAATTGTATGTTTTTCAGGATGCAATTGTTTATACAACAAACAACTGAGGATTAAAACTTAAAGATTATATTCTAAAATTAGATGGCCAAATAGGAGCAGTAGTATGGAAAGTATTGTCATCATCAATCATACCTCATGATCAAAAAATTTAATTGGTGAATGCTCTTAAGTGTAGAACAATTTTCATAGGAAAGGATGATGATAAATTGATATGGGCCCCTTCTAAAGCAGGTAATTATATAGTTAAAATGGGGGACAAGGCTGCTATGTCAAATAGGGATCAAGGGTGTAATCAAAGGGCTTTAGCATTTTGTTGGAATCCAATGGTTTTACCTAAGGTAGGATGTTTCTCATGGTTGGCATTAAAGCACGAGGTGTTAACAAGTGAGAGACTGGTTAAACTTGGAATAGCTAGTCCATTCAAATGCATGCTTTTTGAAGAAATCATAGAAGAAGTGGATCATTTATTTTTAAATTTTTCATTTGATAATTCATGTTGGTGTTTTGTACAATCCAAAATAGGGTGGAGTTCACCCCTTCCTCATAAACTTTAGGATTTTTTCATGTCTTGGCCTACTTTATATAAATCTTCTCTTTTTACAAGTTTATGGAAGGTAATTCCTTCTTCTGTGTTATGGTGCATTTGGTGGGAAGGGAATAAGAGAATATTCAGGAAAGAGAAATCTAGTTTAGATTTGGTACTAGCAAAGCTGATAAAATCTATTTGTGAAGTTACTAATGCTTATGTGCAAATCAATAAACATGTGGGCTCTGCATTTATAGAATGGGATTCCGAACAGTTAAAGAGCTGGGAGTTTTTGGTTATACCTTTTAAAGGTAGTATGGTATCAGTTGTAAATGCCAAAATTGACAAAAAAGGTGGTTTGGTTACCTCCTTCTGAGGGTTTTATTAAGTTAAATTTTGATGGTGCATCACGAGGTAATTTGGCTTTATCAGGGGCTGGGGCAGTTTTAAGGGATCATGACGGCTCAATATTAGGTGAAAAATCAATTTCATTACCAAATGGTACAAAAAATCAAGCTGAAGTACATGCTCTTCTTCATGGTTTACTTTTAGCAATTTTTCATAAAGTTTCCAAGTTGATAATTGAAGGGGATTCTTTGTTAATAGTAAATGCTTGTAAAGATAAGAGATCATGTAACTAGCAAATCAGTTATGCTTTGAAACAAATTATGCTTTTATTAGAAAATTTTGAAATGTATCAGATTAATCATGCTTATAAGGAAGAAAATCAAGTGGAAGATGGGCTTGCAAACATAGGATGTGATCAAGAACACAAAATTAAAATGTATGGTGATGAAATCGCAGATTTTCCTTTGAATCTATAGGAATGATACATTTGAATAAAAGGCATAGCATATAATTTTTTATTCATAACAATGAGAACAAAAGAAAATTTTATTGTTGTGAATTTTTATTAAAACAGAGCATTATATATGTAGGAGGCATAAGAGAATATGGGCTTTCAGAAGAGGAAATAGTAATTGAAAAAATGTGCTATTGTGCTATGTAACTAAAATTTCTTTCCTAGAGGAGATCAAAATAAATTACTATGCATGAGGCATTAGATAATTTGGGCATATTTTAAACATAGATTTTATATTGCAGAAGGCATTAGATAATATGCTTAAACGGAAGTGTTGTGTAAAAGATGAAATAAGAGTTCCCTACTGTTGACAATGGTTTTACTCGTAGTAAACAGATTGAATAAAATCTCCACAGACAAGACCACGAAGAGCCTATCCTTCTTGAAAGATATGGAACAAAGACAACCTAAGGGGAAATTTTGCATTCATAGAGCAAAGCTTGGCTTCCGTTCAATCCCAAGTCTTTGATAACCAAGTCATGGTTATACTAGAGTCACTCTTGGGTAATGATGTGATAATTGTTATTAATCTCAAGGGAAACTTTTTATACATACACATATATATCTGTTATTTCTTTGAACATCTTAAGCATTCCTAATTCCAATGATAGATTCGGACATCATGAAACCAAAAGATTTGAATAGAATTTCATATATCCTCACTAATTTCTTTGCTATCACTTAAGTAGATTTAGCATTAAGCATTTAACAATTTCATGGAAAATAAAAGATTTTCAACAAAACTATTTCCATTCACTTATATTTTTTGGAACATTTTCAAAAATATTAAGCATCTATTCTAAAATAGAATATAAAAGTACTGAAAATTAAAAAAAATTCTCCCAATTATTCTCCATGGATTTTGATGCCCCAAATAATTAATCGAAACAGAGCAAAACTCTTTATATTTCACTAGATTGCTTCACAGCTACGTACAAAATGTTGCAAGCTTTTAAAGAGAGAGGGTTTCATTTATGGACACCAAGTAGGTTTTGTATGCACCCTTAAATGGGGCAACATACAGTCTTGTTTGGCAGAACTTACAAAACCAACTACAAAAGATACTTAGATAGGTAGCTATCCTTAAAGGTCTGATATCAATTAATGTCTACATGCATACAAATTTTTATGCCAGAATGGTTCAGAAAATAAGAAAAAAGAACAAAACTTAAAAGAAATTTTTGCTCCTCTGACATCCACAAATTCCAAACTTAAATGAAAATTAAAGATCTTCTGGCCTTTTATAGAACACAAGGCTTAGATAGATAAGACAAATACATGAGAGGAAATCTAAGGGACCAATCTCATCAAGGCACATGGAATATTGTGACCAATAGGAGAATTGCAATTGAAGTCAATGGAAGTCAACTCCAATTACTCGTTGAAGCTCTTTGGGTTCTACTTTTATCTTGAATCTTCACTAGGATGATACTTCGAATCATGATAATATGTAGGCATTCCCATATATTCAGAATGATAAGGTGGAATTTTTTGCCCCCTACACTTTGCTTGGCTCTGGTTCTGTCACTCTCAGGAATGGGCTATCCCAAAAATTAGCATTTGTTCCCACCACGTGTGAAATATTGAGATCATCAACATTCCGGTGGACTCAAAGCCATCTGCATTATCACTTCTCAGAGTGATCAAACCAGACTGAATTTTATTCCATCCATGACTCAAGTTTTCCTGACCGTCCATACCCGAGCTTTGCATCACAATCAATATCTCCTGCAATCACAAAATTCCAATTATTAAATCCCTTTTTAAACAAATGTGTCACAACATCTCATGTAAATACAACCATTATTCAAAAGTTAGTACAAAATTCCATAAAAACTTGCTTTCAAAAAAAAGCATATCATAAACCCTTATATATATATATAAACCGGATCACCAGGATCATTATACAAATAAAGCAATTTAACATTTCCTTTTCACATTACAATCCAATACCCAGTACCCGGTATTCAGCTTTACCCACTTACTTTCCTAGACCTCAGTTAATACCAGAACTCCATCGTACCAGACTCCATCATACTAGAGTACATCATACCGGACCATAGTCTTTCACTTAAACTTCACATTACCTTTCACCTTTTTTGTGTTCCTAGTACTCGGTACCCGGTGCACGAAACACTTACCATACAAAGTACTTTCTTTAATTAAATATTTCTCTTTCTTCTTCTCTACTTCTAGTGATCTTCCATTTTTTTAGCTCTTTCCATAGGAGTTATATTTTTTCACTTGGCTCCCCAAGTCTTTTCAGTCTTGGGGCGTGTTGTGAGACCACACAACAACTTGCAACCAATAAAACCAAATTTAAAATTAAACTTGAAATCAAATCACTAGTTGTAAATTAAAACTTATACATATTTTAGAACAATAACTTTCTACCTTTACTTAGATTTTGGCATAAAAAGTAAAACTCCACCAGAAACATTTGTGTGTGCTCTTGATTAATTCTAGTTTTTGGAACTTAGTAAATAGAATTAAGCAATTAACATTGAACTACATAATATAGTAATCCTCCAAAGCCAACCAAAGATAGAGCCTTGCTGCCAGTCAAGCGTCCATAGCCTCGACAAGGTTATCTCCATAATTCCCCCAAACATAGCTCTACTTTTGGTTAGGCGTCCATAGCCACAGTAGAGTTATTTGGATAGCCTAAAGAGTTTATATGACTTTTTTTTCTTAATAATATAGTAATGATAGCTCATTTTTCACTTTTGATATTGCAATAATAGCTCATTTATCAACTTGTAAGAATTGAAGCACTGCTATTAGGTTGGGAATTACAATGGTAGTGAAGGTTACTTTTTGTTTTTTCATTCAATGTAAATCCCTTCATTAGTTCACTAATTCCCAAAAACTTATTAAATGATTCCCTGTAAATGTGTGTTTCCAACTAAATTTCACTAATTATGCCAAATCCTAACTAACTGTAGCTCGTTATATGTTAAAAAATATGCATAAATTAAAATTTAGCAATAGAAAACTTAATCACCAAATTTAAATCTAAATTTAGAAATTTAAATAACATTAGTTACCACCCTTTCGCTTAAATTTATGGCAACTTCTAAAACTTCTACTAACTATCTCAACTTGACAGTGTTGCACTTCATTAATGGAACAAAATTTCATGATTACCTTGAAAAATGACCACTATTTCGCATTAAATTTGCACGCCTTGCTCAACACGTATTATCTCTCTACTTCGGGTGATGATGTGTAACATCTTACCAACTTCATTCTCTTGTATAATCTGCACACATAACACTTCCACAATCATTACGGCTTTTTTAAAACAATTGGAAATGACCCCTATCAATTCTGAAATCTCCAACTTGCTTGATTCACAATCTCCGTACTGTTCAATTCCAAAGAAATTTCACCAAATATGTGTAAAGAATTTATTTGATTTAACCTTTAATTCTGAAGATTATCATTCAACTGCCACCTCACATATGATTTCCAAAAATACTCAAGGAAACTATGTACCGCTACTCTGTTCATGGCTCTCTATAAATTTGTGCATTTCTCCTCGAATTCTCCACACTTTCTTTTCTTTCTCTTTGTTGTGTATTTTTTGTAATTCCACTTTGTTCTATGCTTTTTCATTTGCTTCTTATCCATGGATACTCCTAATTTCTTGGGTTGTTCTCGTAGACAAAATGTTTTCTTGGGGAGCATCACACCACAAAGGCTTGAAAAGGTCTTTATTGTTAGGACTTCCAATTTCACTATGCCAAATTTATGTTTAGTCCTTGGGGAAAGATACGTTGCATCCAGCCGCTACTTCCTTTTTTACTCTGACATAGCTTCTCACATTGTAGCATCACTTTTGGACATTGGGTTACCTGTTGAAGATGTTCGCGTTGCCGCCAACTTAATAGTTAAGCCTGAATTCTTGGAGAATCTGGACACCATTTTAGTTGTTGCACATCCGACCATTGGGGTTCCCTCCATGGATGATATTCATCAGTTCCTAGAAAGTAGTTCCACTTCGGCCTTTTCTTACTAATCTCCATATCAAAGATTTTGAAACTCACCGAGAACTCAACTACATAGGGTATTTGGCCTTGATAGAAGAGGCATCCCAGATCGACTAAATAACTATTACCGTCTGCAACTTTACTCACCTTACTTTTTGAATCTTTTTTTATTTTCGACAAGGATTTTGATATATGATGTATATACGTGATACACACACACACACACACACACACACACATATATATACTTTTTTGGTATCTTTCTTAAAAGTGTGTTTCAATGTGTATGGCTTTATTGTCTCATTTTTAGTTCAATTTTGCAAAATGTTTTAATTTCACTCTCATGTCTAAGATACATTTAAGTAGAATTTGCTAATGTAGAAGCTGAGAAAAGAAAGAAAACAAAACAAAATAGAGAAAGTAAACGAAATCAAAAGAAAGCAAACACAAAGGAAAAATCTAAAATAAACTAAACTAAAGCTAAACTAAACTAACCCTAACTACCCTAACTCTAATATCACAACAAATTAACTCTAACAAAGCAATTTATTTCAACTTCTACGGCTATTTCCTCTACAGTTTTAGTACGAATTAAAACAGATTTATCTTTAAATTCTCTTATCAACATTTTCAATATTATGTACTATAATAATGAAATATCTTAAAATTTTTACATTTAAACATCATAAATTTGAAGGTGTGCTTACCCAAAATCTGGCTTAAATGTATGGAAATTATCTCATTAGAGACCGATTGTACACATTTCGTCTGGTGTGGCAATATTGTACCTTCTCCTAGCCCTAGTCCATTTCCATGAACGGCTATGTTCACTTCTCTATTTTCTTCTCTTTTGAAAATCTTCATATATTCGGCCTTGTCTTTACTTTACATTGTATTAGACCAAGATATATCACTATTTATATCATTATCAGAAAGAGAAAAAGTAAAAACTTGATATTCTATATCTTGCATAAAATCAAGAAAATGTCTTTTTATAGCTAATGAATTCTCAGTTTGAAGCACAATACATGTGTTTCCCGCTTGATTTTCCCACTTTATCTCATTATCTATGTTTCCCACACATACAGGGAATGATGATTCACCCATATTTTTTTCTCGTTCATGATGAAATATCTCTAAATCTCGATATTCTCGCCTATTCCCCTACAAGACGTTAGGATTTTCTTTAAAATAATGACAATTTCCTAAATGTTTTGGTTCATTGGTTATTTTTTTAATATTTTTGACTTCACTAGGGTAGAACATTTCTCTCGTTAACAATACTTTTCTTCTAGAAGATAAGAATTCTTTTGTTAACGAAATTTCTCCACTTATGGCTAAACTTACCCTAGTTAAAAAAGATCACATTCAAGTTCACTGTTATTAGTTGTATCATGAATTCTACACTCGGTGACTCTACCAAAAGTAAACAAACTCAAAGGATGTAGTTTTTGATTAAATATTTTGCAAAGTTTTCCAATTTCCATAATGAAAACTAGCTTGTACTCAATTCCTCATTTACAAGCTTCTTGCCAAATTTAGGAATAACATTTCAAAGCACAATTCCACTTCCAAAGGATAAAACCTAAAAATATCAAAGAAATAAAAAAGCAAACTGTTTTATATTTCACTAGATTGCTTCACAGCTACATACAAAACGGTGCAAGTTTTTAAAGAGAGAGGGTTTCATTTATGGACATCGAGTAGGTTTTGTATGCACCCTTAAATGGCGCAGCATATAGTCTTGTTCGTCCGAACTTACAAAACCAGCTACAAAAGATACTTAGATAGGTAGCTATGCATAAAGCACTAATATCAATTAATGTCTATGTGCATACAAAGTTTTACGCCGAAATGGTTCAGAAAATAGGAAAAAAGAACAAAACTTAAAAGAAGTTTTTGCTCCTCTGACATCCACAAATTTTGAACTTAAATGAAAATTAAACATTTTCTGGCCTTTTATAGAACACAAGGCTCAAATAGATAAGACAAATACATGAGAGGAAATCTAAGGGACCAATCTCATCAAGGCATGTGGAATATTGTGACCAATAGGAGAATTGCAATTGAAGTCAATGGAATTCAACTCCAATTACTCGTTGAAGCTCTTTAAGTTCTACTTTTATCTGGAATCTTCTCCAGGATGATACTTCGAATCATGATAATATGTAGGGGTTCCCATATATTCAGAATGATAAGGTGGAATTTTTTCCCCCTACACTTTGGTTGGCTCTGGTTCTGTCACTCTCGGGAATGGGCTATCCCAAAAATTAGCATTTGTTCCCACCACATGTGAAATACCGAGATCATTAGCATTCTGGTGGACTCAAAGCCATATGCATTATCACTTCCCAGAGTGATTGAATCGGACTGAATTTTATTCCATCCATGACTCAAGTTTTCCTGACTGTCCATACCCGAGCTTTGCATCACAATCAATATCTCCTGTAAACACAAAATTCCAAATATTAAATCCCTTTTTAAACAAATGTGTCACAACATCTCATGTAAATAAAACCATTATTCAAATGTTAGTACAAAATTCCATAAAAACTCGCTTTCAAAAAAATTATATCATAAACCCTTGTATATATATGTCAGATCACCAGGATCATTATACAAATAAAGCAATTTAACATTTCCTTTTCACATTACAATCCGATTACCCAATACCTGGTATTCAACTTTACCCACTTACTTTCTCAGACCTTGGTTAATACCAAAACTCCATCTTACTAGACTCCATCATACTAGACTACATCATACTGGACCAGAGTCTTCCACTTGAACTTCACATTACCTTTCACCTTTTATGTGTTTTCCGATACCTGCTACTCGATGCACGAAACAGTTACCATACGAAGTACTTTATTTAATTAAATATTTCTCTTTCTTCTTCTCTACTTCTAGTGATCTTCCAATTTGTTAGCTCTTGCCATAGGAGTTATATTTTTTCACTTGGGTCTCCAAGTCTTTTCAGCCTTGAGGTGTGTTGTGAGTCCACACAACACCTACCAAGTGAAGATGGAAAATAAATATGGAAACAAAGATAATGAAGTGTTTAGTTTTTTGCTAACTTTGTCGCTCTTTTGCAGGAATCATGATATAGTAATAAGCTAAGTATTACTATCAAAAAAGGACAGGGGAGGGTGTCAACACATTAGCTATCATGATTTTAAGACAATTTAATGTTAAGGACAGAGGATGGCATCAAGGAATTGTCAATCATGATAGTGCATGTAAAAGCTAATGTTAAGGACAAAGGATGGCGTCAAGGAATTGGCAATCATGACATTGCATGTAAAATTTGTAAGCAGCTAGTTTCAAAATTTATGCATCCTACAAATAGATGTAAGATGCGTAAGACATCAGGCAGGTACAAGATGGAAAGGTGTGTGTGGTTCGTAATCATATGGAATTAAAGCTACGGGAAAGGAGTGTGTGTTTCGTAACTCATTTTCAAGTGTGCAACTCAGATAGCAAAATCTCTGGGCATAAAATGAGCTTTATACTTAATGATGGTGCTTTGGTTATAAAAGTTAAGCAAATCCCTTTATAATTTTGTTGACTGGAATTTGCAACGGATAGATGGTTTTCTATAGTAGCGGCACATTGTTTCCAAATTTTGCAGAGAGGTTTTTATAGTTGCGGCATGGTGTTTTCAGTTGACATATTCCTGACCTCAAGTCAAGAGTTTTGTAAGCGTATGTAGAGTTTTCCTTGTTTCAAATGCAAATTTTGGTTGTGATGGCTGATATAATTTGCTCGAATCTTTCAAAACAACTTTATTTTGTTGTGGGCTTTGAAATTTCTAGGATTTTCTATGCTAGAGTTGAAAGGGATTTCTAATTCAAACTTAGAGGGAAACTATGTTAAATATTTATTTGATCATTCTAGTTTCAAAATAAGAATTTTATTTTATTCTATCTAATGGGCGGTGTATCTGGTTTTTATTCTATTGTTATTCTATATGTTGTGTGATGAATCTAGTAGTTTAATATGTTTGAATAAAAATGGTGAAACATAGGGCACGAGTTGAAAGTGGTGGGGATTTGCATTGTATATTTTATGCATGAAATTATAAAAGGACTGGTAATTTTTGGTAATTTTTTCAATGATATTGAAATGGTGATGTTGGGTACTATACAATGTAGCTTCTAGTTTTTTAAGGATAACACTGGGAGTTGACATTATGGCTATGTTTTTCAAGTTATAGGGAGATTGAAGGTTTATTTCAAATGGCTAAGGAATACACTGTAAAGAATTTTAGAGTCCCTGTGAAAGTTAAAGGATATGAAATTCCTTTCTCAGAGGAGGTGTCAAAGGAATACATGGCACAAGTCTTTCATACATCAAGCCCCAGCATTGTAGACTACATAAAAATGATGATTGGAGAAGAATTCATCCATCCAGACTCGCTAAGACTCATATTTCCATCAAATTTGTTATCAATATTCCTGTCAAATACAATGGATATGCTCTAGTCTTTTGTGGCTTTAAGAATTGTGTCTTCACTAGCAGTGTTGCTAGAAGTAATGGGTGAGAATGAATTGCTAAAGGCAGTACAAAAATACAATTTGGATTTAGGTGAAGCTCATGTAGCAGGTATTTTTCCAAAAAAATACATTAAAGAGGAGAAATGTTTTGCAATAGTGTACTTGACAATGAAGAAGTGTTTAAGAGATGATGATCCAGGGATGTTCTATTGAATGTTACTAGTGCATGCCAAGGAATTGGGTGAGCAAATGATTGAAATTTTTAAAGAAAAATATATTGCTATATCATACATTCTGCACAGAAGGAGTCATTTTCATATACCACACATTTCTCATCAATATGGGAGTCATGTACAAGAGTTGGCAGAGGGTCAAAGTAAAAACCTATTTGATCTTACTAAAGTAGCAAAGAATGAAAATGAAGGATTTGATGTCATGATGGAGTGAAGAAGTTGAAAAGTGGTGTCAAATTTTGTAATAGGTAAATTGACATATACATTTGCATATGTATGATAAGTATATATTGTAGATGGTAATTTTTAGACTATTGTTGAGAAAATAATATAGTTAGTGACAGGTTGATATGGGGTTCCAGTACTATAAATCTGGCATTTTGTAATTTTGTTCAAAAATTAATAATAAATACTTAGGCTCGGGCCTTTTATCGATAAAAAAAACACTAAATACAATAGGGCTCATTGTCAGAGGGTTCACTACTAGAATAGAAAAGAAGATAGAGAAGAATATTACACAGAGAAATCTAGCTCAATGCAATACAGAAATCCACCACAATATCATCAACACCTTTGCAACATGACTAAAGAATTGTAGACACCTGCTCGCTGCATTCAATAATATAACACATGGAAACTCACATAACACTTCTCAAATTCACACTCAAACACTCTACAATTCGCATCATTCACATCTCTCTTGTCTATCTTGTCATCCTTCAACAACTCAACTCTTATTTATACCATCTTCAACCTTCAAACCATTCTCCAAGGTCGGCTATGCACCTCAAATGTGCAAATTCAAATTAGGTCGACACCAAAACACTTATGTGGTGGATAGAAGTGAAAGCAGACCACATCACTATAAAGGGCTACAAAATTGAGGGAACTTCTCTTAAATATATTTATTTCATTTATATTTTCTTAGTTTCCAATATTTTTTATTTTTCACTCATGTGGTTAACACTAAGTTATCCATTAAGTGATTTTTAAAATTAAAAACCTATACCAATTGCATTTTCATGAGACATATAAAAACTTGTTAATATGTGTATGTTGCTTCCTTTCCCTAAAGATTGCATCATCCTAGTTTTCAAGCTATATAAATTTGGGTATCACTTAGATGGTTTCTAATTGCCTATTTGAAAGACTTAATGATAAAAATTTAGAGAAGAAATCCAAGCTTTATCCCTTTCTCTCTCTCTCTTATATATATATATATATATATATATATATATATATATATAAACTAGTTAGTTTAGGATTAAAGTAGGAAAAAATAATTTTTCCTTTCTTTTTTTCTTTTTAATGTTATTTTTAACATATTGGATATTTGTGGATGTGTTATAATTACTAGATGCATTTCAAAATTAAATAACTTATGTTAATTCTATTAAGTATTGTAAATCAATTTGGAGAGAAGGTTTTTGAATTATGATTATTTCTCTAAGTTGAATCTTGAATCACAGTTAGTTCTTGTAGGGCATGCAAAATCACACTTGAGTCAAAAAGTTTTAATTATAATCAAAGTAAAAAAATCCTTAGGGGATAAGAGGGGGAACCACTAATTTTACTTCAATGTTTGTACATACTAGACCATGTATCAATATATTAATGTTTAAAGGAAGGAATCCTATAAAGAACTCAAGTCTCAACTAGGGTAGAATCTCCCTCTATAATTTATAAATTCTTTTATATTATCTGGTTCAAAAAATTATTCTTTGATAAATTGAAGGAAAATAAACTAAATTCTAAGATTTTTTCTCTAATTGGTACTATGATAACTCCCTTTACCTACCCTTACATGGTCCTTTTTTCTCAATTTCCTCTAATAAATCCATTTTAAGTACTATAAGCTTGGATAATAGGAGGAACTCCTATTGTTTTACTTGATTGTCCTCATGACCTCCCTTGTAATGCTAAAAATTCCTTCCCAAATATGATTTTTTTAAGTCTTAAACTAATAAGGAACACATTCACTTGTGATTAAGAATACTCTAGTCTTTGAGAGCTCAACACAAATACATTGCACACAAGATGCCCATTTTACCCTAGATGAATCAACTGATGATTACATTATACATGTACTAGCTAGATCTATTTGTTGCAATGGATTTTTTGTTGCACCAAATGATCGACCTATTAATGCTCGATACAAACGTCATATTTATACAAGATCCACCACAGGAGGTAGTTAAGCCATGTCATGAATCTACATCAGGCTAGATAGACACCAACCTATCCAAGGGGATGAAGGCACCAAATTTCCAACAATCCCCCCCAACATGATCGTGGGATTCAAACCCATGACCTCTCTCTAATACCATTTGTTGCAATGACTTTGTCGTTGTGCCAAAAGATCGACCTATTAATGCCTAATGAAAATGCTAGATTTATACAAGATCCACAGGATGCGGTAAATTCATGTCACAAATCTACAACGAGCTAGATAGGAACCAACATATCTAAGGGAACGAAGGAACCAACCTTTCAACACTATTAACTCATGAGATTAATTGAAACCCTCTTTATTAGGTCATTTAGTATCCCTATTGACCTAATTGTAGTTATCATCAGTTCCCCTCCACCCTAGATAATTGAATGAATTTTTTGGACATTTAACATAAGATTCTAGAATATGTATAGAAAAATCATACCTCATTGCTATCCCACCAAATAAGACACCATCCTAATTTATCTATGCATGCTAAACCCTATGAAAATATGACATCTATGTTTGTGAGGAGAAAATTCATGTTAAATTCCTTATCTAATAGTTATATTAAAAGAGTGAATGTTCACAAATAACTAATATCCTGTTATTTTTGGATAGGGAATCAACCTTTGTTTGAATAACCATGAGCATATAATCAAGTGTCCTTTTTAAAATTTCTTTAATTAATCAAACTATATTGTTAAATCTACTACATGGACTCTTATAATCCCCTCATTAGAATCAAGGATTTATATAAAATAAGTCAATTAAAGGCATAAACTAAAAGATTAATTAACACATTATTCTCACATTATTTAATGTACTCAAGTGACTCCCACTTCATTAGTGTCCAACCTAACCAAAAATATAATGTACCTCTAAAATTAGAGTAATATAATTAATCAGATGTATAATCAAAGAGATTATCCATTAAAATTATAATGATGTCCCCAAGTCCTAATTATAGCAACAATATAGGTGAAAATTTTAATCTTTAGAGACCTAATCTAAATAATACAAATGTCTCTTTGCATATGGATAATATAAACTAACTACAAGCTAATTTTTTTTAGTCAATTTAGCTATAATAGTGTTACATTAATTGTACAAACTAGTATGGAGAAATAAATATTCTTGTATTTAGTATGGATCTATAAATCATCATCTAAAAAGAGATGGAAAGCATGAAGTTCTAGTTAAAAAAAATGGATCTTAAACTAATGGGAACCCTCATCAAATACCAGTGAAAGTTACAATGAGTAAAAATATGTCTTAGAAGAAGTCCACACTCCAAAAATATCAAAGAAACAATAAATATTCCCTTAGAAGCAAAGGGAATCAACTTCTTACTTCTTCTATACCATCCAACATCATTTTTTCTCATCTTGGTCCCAAAATGAATGAAAATCCTACTCCACTTACAAATGACATGTTGATGCATGTTAGTGACATTATCAACTAAGATAAAATTTGTTAATAAATTTACCTTATCTTGAAAATAAAATTGATCTCAAAATAAGATTCAGGTTCTCCAAGTCTTTGATTTTTGGTTCTCAACATGTGGATAACTTAGTGCTTTGTTATGGATACTATTTTAAAAATGGACTTACATTTGGAAACTCTGTAATAGGGTTAGGCTTAGGAAATAATAACATAATTCATATACTTCACCCTAAGTGCTCTATGATCTATAATCTAATTAAGTTTTTTCATACTAGAACACTTTACACTATCTAATTTTCAACATTGTGATGCTTTATTTTAAATTTTAGATTTTATATAACAAAAATAGGAAAAGAGACAATGATAAAGACAAGGGTTAAAAATATTTTAGAAATTTATCAAAATTCTCATGTAAAATATCAAACTTAATGTCTTATGCTCCATTAGAATTCTAATACCCCCATGTTGTTGATACTTTTGCTACTATTTATTACTCTTAAATGTGTTAGCATGATACTGGTTTATGAAGGTGATTAGCTCACTGTCTTGGTGTGTGGATGCATAGTTAGATTGATTGAGGATTATGTTACTTCAATTTATGACATTAAGATTACATTGGATTGTTATGTTTAATTTGATTCAGTAATATAGTTTGATGCAGTGATTTCGTAATTTATTTAACGATGTGATCAGTTAGTTAGAAATGTTACTTCATCATTGATATTATAATTGTTGGGATAGTTTTGGTGAGAGGACAATGTAGCACCACTCGTTTATGAGTGCCCTGCTATATATATATATATATATATGCTGTAATGCCTCGTCACGCAAACCCCAAAGGACAACTAAGTACACAATCCCCAAAGGACAACTAAGTACACAATAATTTTTGTTTTTATACATAAAGCAAAATTACTATGTTAACTATTGTAACTAACATAATTACAAATACAAACTAAACACCTAAGTCCCTTGGGGTATGCGAAGAGACATTACGTAATCTACCCATTAACAAATTTGACTAATCTTAACATTCGTTTCTACTAATATGAGTTCTCATATAAACATTTATAACGATAAGCATTTAAGCAGGAATGAACCATAAAGATGCTATACAAGATTTCCTAAGCCATTCAACTTAGAAATAAATAGAACTCATATGCTCAAATACGATACAACACCAAGAATAATTACATTCATGAATAACGTTTGAATTACAAAGTGTGATAATACAATGCATCATTTTACAAATTAAATATCAATAAACAATTATCCAAGTTACAAAATACATTATCCCAACACATGGGAGAGTTACATTACAATTTACAAGATATGACAAAAGTAAAAATATATACATCTGAAGGAACATAAATCTGGAACAATTTGTCACCATAATCTCTGCACTGAAGGAACAACTGCCAAATGGGAAACTCGACGGGGTGCGAAGCACGTTCCACCCGACCACCCCCGTGCTAGGAGTAGTTAAGAAAGGATTCCCAACCAAGGACATCTAAAGTAACACATAAGACTCAACTCCAAACATGGAAAGAGAAATCACACACATAGGAAACATAACAACAAAAGTCTACTAACCAAACATGACAACAATATACACCAAGTCATAAAAATAGTCCACTTCCAAATTATAACAACAACAATACATTTTCAAAGCATAACAATAAATCACTCCCAAATGTTAAAATAATAAGCCACAAAACATAACATAAATAAATATCAAGTCATAAAATCAAAAGACCACTTCCAAAGGATTTCAATGAAACAACTCCAAAAAGGGAAAGCTAGAGGAGAGTGTCATCGCATGGCCTTACATGGATTATCTAGACATCTTGACTCAAGGTGTCACCTCCATCTATACATGGATTATCCAGAAAACCTATCACTAGGTGCCGCCTCCATCTATGGTTATCCTGACAGCCTATCTCAAGGCGTCGCTCCATAGGGTGACTCATGTAGAATCATTAACCTCTCACAAAGACGAGGTCACGATTATGCCCACCACAGCCTTCTCGACCACCTTTATTCTATGGAAGCCCTAACAGGCGGACAAGATATCAATATTTATCTTATAAATATTAAACTACCCATCCCCTAATTAATTAGTTAGGTTTTCACTTTTTACTCTAACTCTAACGTGGGTTATCCTGACAGCCCCTTTGTGCGCTGGCGCCCACGTAGAGCCACTCTCCCTAGAATCCACAACACACAACACAATCAAAGAGATTGTACCCACATGTACTCTAAACACAGAGTAAACAATTGTGAGGCAAAACCATCTCGCTATAGTCATATGACTCAATTCCCTAAGCAAAACAATGCAACTCAGAGTATACACAAGATCACAATCATAAATAAAATGGAATCAAATATCCAATATAAAAGCCTCATAACTTTATACACCAAATCCCAAACCTCAGGAAGTTTAACAATAACCCTGTCTCCTATAATAGGTTGACTAACATAAGGGACCCACATGTTGATAACCCAACTCAAAAGACCCATTAAAGAACTCAAGAATATATAATATAATAACCAATTATCCTCTATCAAGAAATAGATTGATAACACAAATACACAAACTAGATTAAATTATTGCTCTACAAGAATTCCATTTCAAAAGCCAAACTACTAATTTCCTCAATTTATTTCACTAATAGAAAACACTCAAATAAATTTAAGGTATTACTTACAACAAGTTTGTCCAATAAGAACATAAAATCATTATAAATATTTTACATAATATTACACCCAAATAAATTTGATAATATACTTTCTACAATTTTGACCAGTAAAAACTCAAAAATCATCGTAAATTACTTGTGTAGTATTTTTCCATAATTTTAACCAAGTGAATAAGTATATATATATAACATTTATTTTGGTTTTTTCCAATTTAAATTTAACATTATAGAATATCCCATAAAATTTTATATATATATATATACACATGCACATATATATATTCATTATAAATAAATAAATATATATTTGTATATATTTATTTATTATTATATTTTTTTTAAATTAAAAATAATCCCAATAAATATATATATATATATAACAAAATAATATATATTAAAACCGAATTATAAAAATAGTTATCAAATTATATTGAAACAAATTCATTTGTTTTATTTTTCTTTTATAAAACAGTGGACTACGTAGCATGGGAGCTACGGCCTCCCTGTGGGGAGGACGTAGCCTTGGTGGCTGCGCCCACCCCTTTGGGGTGTGGAGGGGTTCGGCCCCTCCCAAAAATTTAACATTTTTTTTTAAAAAAAACTAAATTCTGTACGGACGGAAATACAATTGGAATACACAGGCATCAAAATATTTTCTGGACACCGTTTGGTATTAATCAATATATATATAAATATATATATTGTGTATATATTTATATACATGAAGTTCATACAAATTAATTTTAAATTCACAGATATATTAAGTTCTCCGGAATAGTAAATTTTCCAGCATAAATTCATCTGGAAATTTTCTTTTCTTTTCAAACAAATGGAATAAATTGGGAAAACAAAACACCAGATTTAACTACAAGAAGTATTAATGAAAATTGCACAAAAGCTTTTCTAATTTCCTGTGTTTTTCCCAATTTCCCTTGCACAGAAGCTTTTCAAATTCCGTAAGTTTTTCCCAATTTACCTTGCACAGAAGCTTTTCTAATTTCCTCTAATTTCCTAAGTTTTAAACAGAGATTTCAACTGTAACTTTCATAGTTATTATTCAAGAAAATATTTAATTAACAAGGTTCTCTAATCTTGCTATGTAATTTATTTTTCCTATAGGGGAAAACAATCTACAGAGGTAACAATATTTTAACGGCAGTTTTCTGCAGCCAGGAATATGTTTTCTACAGAGAATTTTCTAAAATTTCTACAGAGGATACAGATAATTTCTCTTACACAAACAAATAAACTTTTAAAAACAAGAAAGCATTCAAACCAAAAATAAAAACAGAAAAGAACATGTTTCCTGTAGGCTGTAGAAATAAAAGTTGTGCTAAACTTTGCCACAGAAGCCTCTAGCTATAAAGCTCTTCCCAGAAGCTTCACCTCCAGCCAAAGAAGCACTCCTGTAGCCTTTTCACCAAACTCTTACACAAAAATACACCAGAAAACCCAAACAGAAGAAACCACCCCTCCTCTCAGCCAAAAATTCTCGAGAAGGAATTTATGTTACTCCATGCCTCTTTTCTTTCCGGGAATAATTTCCCCCAACAGAAATTCATTATTTCCCCACTACTTCCCGTAACCATCAATAAAAGAATTTAATAATTTTAAAATCGATTTTATTTATTTATTTATATT
Organism: Sequoia sempervirens; assembly: GCA_007258455.2. NCBI lineage: Eukaryota > Viridiplantae > Streptophyta > Pinopsida > Cupressales > Cupressaceae > Sequoia > Sequoia sempervirens. The sequence continues at coordinate 260,102,530 of VDFB02086081.1, forward strand.
TTATTTTATTTATTTATTTTTATTTTATTTTATTTATTTATCTACTAATAATAATATAATTTTAATAAGCAATTTAATTAACTCCAAATGCATTAGCAAATTTAACATTTTAAAATATCAACAAAGCAAATTTATTTTATTTAAACTATTCATTTAATAGGGAATATAACTCAATTAGCTTAACTACAATTAACTTAATAACTCCATCAATTAAATATATTAATTGATCACACATACCAAAAATCAATTAAATCACACTTAACAAAAATTAACTAAATCCCAAACTAAAATATTAATTGACATTGCACAAATACACACAAGGACAAATAGAAACAAAGACAACAAATGACTCACAATAGACGAACTTGGGATGGGAACACTTTCCTAACCACTCTTTTTTTTTCAACATCAATCCCGTTGAGTTTATTTTGATGCTCGCCTTGTCCTGCTGAAGTAGGTGGAATCGAGACTCTGTATGTAACGCCCCGCCACGCAACCCTAGGGAAAGTTGCAATTTAGTACTCAAACGAACTAATTTTTTTTTTAAAAGAACAATTAATATGCAAGTTCACTAACCATTGCCAACCAAACCCCTAAGGTTACGAGACTGAATTACTTAAACCCAAACAAGAAACAAGAATTAACCAAAACATTTACATACTTAACAAATAAAGTTCACATACATTCCCTACATAATAATTTACATCAAAAAATATGAGATACCACTTGATTCCAAATAACAATTAATTTACAACATAATTACAACACTCATTCCCCGAATGAGATAAATCAAATAAGCATGATTACATATTACAAATTCCACCTCGATAATAAATGAGGGGTAATAAGATACAAGAACTACTGAATGATTTAAGCAAGGAAAGAATCTGGAACCCACGAGCTCTCCAACTGGAAATCTCGCCCACACAAACAAGAAGAAACCCAATGGATTAAGGTGCACGTTCCACCCAACCATGTGATACCCGAAGGCTCACCCCCCATGCTAGGAGATAGTAACAAAGAATCCAACACAAGAACATCTACCACTAGACACAGGCTAAAACAAAGCTGATTTGAAACCACTACACCCACAAAACACTTAACACAAAGTTACAATGCTTCCAGAGAACAAGGTTCATGAACATCAACTGTACTCCACACAATATCTGACTGACTGCTGACGTAGGAAAAGTGTCATACATAAATTTCCATGAGTTACCCTAGCTCAACCTTCCTAGGCTACTGGACCCCCATCTTGGGTTACCTTGGCTTGCCTCTACCGGCCGCTGGACCCTCATGCAAAACTATGCGTCCTGTCTCATCTTGAGCCTTAACAAACACATGCTACATGAGAGAGGAATTCATTATCTTTATTAGTGTGAAAGTTCCCCATTAATTCTTTTAAATTATCACTTGATTAAACCCTAGGTGAGTTACCCTTGCGCCCCTTTGTGTGTCAGACCCCCACAAAGAGCCACTCTCTTGTCGACCACACAACGACGGTACAAAACCACAATCCAATGGGTAAACTAGATAGAACGACCTCTCCAAATTCCAAGGAGGCAACGAACAAGGGAAAATCACTCCAACACTGGAGGAAACAAAGCAAAAAACCCACTCCTTCCAAAGGAGGTACAAACCACATAACCCTCTCCTATTCTCAAGGAGGCACAAACCATCCCCGTTCGTGAAAACTGGGTGAAACAACATGGTGAAACTATACGCACTTCCCATGGAAAAATCGAAGTTGACTAACATAACAACAACTCATACCAATAAATGAACCCCTATCTGGAAGACTTCAAAACATTTACTCATTTTTCACAACATCGAAAAAGAACAAATCAACACTAAAAAGCACTTCGAGCAATTAAATAAGCTAAAGTTAGGATTTCCTAAATCCAATCAATCTCAGTTTCCATTACTTGCATTTATCCAATCAAATATACCAAATTCATTTCACAACGTTGAAGTATTTAAACACAATCATCTACTCTAAGTTTCGCAATTATATTCCATACTCAAAACCACTTGATAAATAAAATCATCTGATTAAAAATAAATCAATCATTATTTCAACTTTGAATAAATTACTCAACTAAATTTTATCTATACAAAAATACAATATACACTAAATATATATACATAAAAGTATATACTCAATGTATATACTAATATATATTTATATATTTAAGTATCTAAATCACATTGATATAAAACAGTTCAACACAATAAAATAATTTATTTAAAATATATAAAATATACATATATACATTATATATATACATATACACTCTAAATGTGTATGACATATATACATAAGTATATATATAATATATATATAAATAAACTATTATAAGCTAAATATTATTTAAATATTAAAATAATATTATATACATATAACATATATTTATATTATATATATAATATATAATATATATAATATATATATATAATATATAATATATATATAATATATGTATATATTATTATATAATATATAATATTAAATAATATTTAAAAAAAACAAAAAATTAAATAAAATTTTAATTTAAAAAAAAACCAACGCCCTAATTTGGGCGTGGGCCCCTCCCATATGGGAGTGGCCAGGCTGCCACGCAGCCTCCCTCGTATGGGTGTTGTGTGGGCAGCCACTAGTGGGCAACGGTGCTGCTTCCACACAACGCCTCCCACTAGGGGGTGTTGCAGCGCCTCCCATACGGGCGGTGTGGGGGGTGCAGGGCTTTGGCCCTCCCCTCCATGCCCTAATAAATTTAAATCCCCCATTTTTTTTGCATAAAAAACTTCTTTTTTAAATATCGGAACCTGTATGTTTTAAAAACCTAAATTCTTTTGAAACAAAATTTAAAAAGAACACAGTAAATATTTGTAAATATATTTGTGTGTTCATATACATAGGTATATTTACAATTATATACCCATATTTTAATTCCCAGTCTTAACTGTGCAAAAGAACAACAATTTTTTTTCAATACCCAAATAAGTTTGGCAACACCATGATTGGTTTAAATTTTAGTTTGAAAAACACATTTCTTTCATTTGATTTTCTTCCTATTTTCATTGTGCAAATTCTTGTTTTGGTTTTCTTTCCTAAATTTAATAACAGTTTGCAAGATTTGAAATCATTTAACATGGGTTTTCATTGTAATTTCAATCAGCATTTCAAAGATTTTACCAACAACATAATGAAAATTTGAAACTTATCTCCAAAAAGAAAAAAAGAAATGAAGGAGAAACCTAGTTTTTTTCTCCACAAATAGAAGGATTCAAATGGTGCTTTTAGATCTTTTTCCAGCCCACCAAGAAATCCCCTTGCTTCTTCAAGATTCCAAGAACAAAAAGCCAAATCCTTGCTCCTCCTTTCTTCCACAATTTCAAAATTAAAAACCAAAATGAAATAGCAAATGCCCAAATAGAGTTTCCCCAATTTTTGGTCAAACCCCTAAAATATCCCCACCTACTAAATTTATTGCAAAATTTGGAGGATATTTCCAATTTTTAAATTTAAAACAAATTTTTACTTTCTAATTCAAATCTCATGCATTTTTCAAAATTCTTTAAAACAAAAGAATACAAATTTTGCCAAGAATTTACTTTATCAATAATTTTCAAAAGTGAAATTAAAAACACATTTTCATTTTTATTTTAATTAAATCTTAATATACAATAATGCCAAAACAACTATCTCATTTAATATATCACCATTAATCTAATTAATCAATAAACTCAATCTAATTTTATTAATTAAATCAAATCAATCAATAAAACAAATAACGTTTTAACATTGCAACTAAATACATTTAAACATAAATTTAACTACGCAAGTTATTTAATAACCTTTATAATTTGAAATTAAATAAATGCTCAAGGTGAAATGGACCAAATTAAAACAACTAACCGGACGACACACTATGACTAGGGTGACGACTTGGCACAGAAAACCTAGCTACTATCTCCTAATTGATTTCCGTTGGTCAATGGACACGCTCAAACCTGTGAACCAGGTGGAGTCGATGTCATGTACCTGTCAACTTGTGAACAAAGAATACATCGAACATGCATATATATATAATATGATCAAACACACCGTGAAGAGGAAAATCTTGGAATCGTAGGGCGCTCGCAAGCGAGTGATACAATCTCGTCCCCTTCACCAATACAATATCACTAACTGACGCATCTAACATCAATGATATGATCACAAGCATAAAACATCATTAAATCAAATATCTTTTAAGTTAATCCAAAACATGCCATAAAGATAACATCAGAATAAAATAACATCACATCAAAACATAATGTTTACATCACTTAATAGATAGCGGTCAAAAGTAACCAAGTTCCAAATTCACAACATAAACAAAATCAAGCATTACAAACAAGGTCGTGTACATATCCATATATATATAATTAAAGCATTACATTGTGAGAAAGAATTGCAGCGTAGTAGGGCACTCGTAAACGTGTGGTGCTACACTGTCCTCTCACCAAAACTATCCCAACAATTATAATATCAATGATGAAATAACATTTCTAACTAACTGATCACATCATTAAATAAATTACGAAATCATTGCATCAAACTATATTACTGAATCAAATTAAACATCACAATCCAATGTAATCTTAATGTCATAAATTGAAGTAACATAATCCTCAATCAATCTAACTATGCATCCACACACCAAGATGGTGAGCTAACCACCTTCACAAACCAGTATCACGCTAACACATAAGAGTAACAAATAGTAGCAAAAGTATCAGCAACATGGAGGTATTACATGAATTATCACAATTACACATAGGTAATTTGTGGATTTCAATGAAAATATTTAGACTACAAAAAGATTACACAAAGTACCCTAAAGATGACATAATTTCATGAAATGTTTCATAACAAAAATGAAAGTTTAAGTCATATTATTTTCTTTAAATTTTGACAACCACAACAAAAAAAATTAAACATGTTAACTCACTATAATTCTAGACAGAAATCTTGCTAATGAAAAAAAAACCATGAAGTCAACCCAATAATAACAATTCTTTACTTTTAAATCCCACTAATGGACCTTTTTAGAGGAGAAGACACCAAATTCAGTTATAAACTAATGATTTATATTCTTTCTTAATCAATGGATCAAATTTATAATTATAGGATGTATTATACTTCTAAAAGAATATTCTTAAAACATTACATATTTGTGGCATATTCATCTTTATACAAGTCATTCGAATGTATCTATGAGACTTGCAATTCCATTTGCATGTGAAAAATAATTTTATAACTAGATGTAGAGGATTTTAATAAATAAAAAAATAAGGCATAAACATTTATTATTAATATAGAGTACAATTTTGGTCCCTCGAAGATTTAATGGTGTTTTTTTTAATTTTAAAGATTCTTAATTGTAATTTTCCTTTTTAAATTTTGTGCTTCAAATTTTAATTATGGGGAATCAATTTGTATATCATGACAAGTGATATTAGAAATATACATTAGGTTAGTATGTGATAATTCATATTGGAAGTAAAATTTAACATGTCTAGTTGGAATCTAATGTTTTGCATAATAGCTTCACATACAAACAAGAGATTTGTAATCTTTATCATAAATGTGAGTCAATTTTGATGTGAGATTCATATGGTCATCTAGATGTAGATGAATACTAGTCATATAAATATAGCATGAATTTCTAATAGCATGGCCCATGTTACACAAACGGTTGTTGTTGCACCAAAAGACCGACCTTTTAATGCATGATACAACTGATAGAGTTAATGAATCCATGGGAGGCAATTAAGCCATGTCACAAACCTAAGCACTACGTTGCACAACAAGGAGACCAAGGACGCACACCTTGCAATAATCCCCTCAGCGCAAGCGAGGGGTTCAAACACATGACCCAGACTTTGATACCAATTATTACACAGATGATTGTCATTGCACCAAAAGATTGACCTTTTAATGCCTCCAAACTACTTTCCATATCAATCTACCTTTTAATGTATAATCTTGCAAGTTCAATATGAAATACTATTTAAAATTTCCATGTCAATCTACCTTGGCCTCCAAAATATGAGTCACTATATTTAGCAAGCTTATCAATTGATCTCTGGTTTGAGTTGTGAAACTCATAAAAATTTTGATAAATCCTTTATCATTTCCTTTAATTAGTTTAGAACTTAGTGGCATCCTCTTATGAAAATTGAGGTCAGGTCATTCTAATTGATTCAAAACTAACTTAAGGTTCTTGATATATAATTATAAGTAGCTTATGCAAATTGGTTCAAAACTTTCTTGTCAAAATCAAATAATATTATTGAGTTTCTATATGATTTTGAAATGGGGGAGGAAAGTTTTATTAGCTAAGATATTTCATTAGGGTTTTTTTTTAATTCATGAGAAAAGGTGTTCCATCAAAAGTAGATTTATAAAAAATTCTAATTGAAAGGTCAATTTTTGAAGAAAATTCTATATAAGATTATTCTTGTTACTTCGTGAGAAATAAGGTTTCACTTGGGGTAGGAATTTTGGTTGGAAGTGAATGTGTAAGTGGAATTGACTATGCAAAATAATTTAATCTTGATCTAGAGATTCTTGTCAAAATTAGATGTGGATACTAAAATTTGGACATGTCTAGTATCCTAATGAATTGTTTTGAAGTGCATGTGGTCAAGGTTGTGGACTTTCTATTTGAAGTGGATGTGGAACTTAAGTGAATATCAGTTTGTCTCTATAATTCTCATTGCAAGGTATTTTGAAGTCTTTAATATTTGCAAGAAAGTTATGGTCATTGGAATATAAATGCGAAACAACATAACGTCCAGGTGGAGATGAAAGTATCACAACTTCCTTTTACTCCTATTCATATTATAATTGTTCTAGAAGCTAAATAATTACATTTATTTTCCTAATATCCTCATTCTAAACACATAAATTTATTTCTTATTAAGACATGAATATGGATTGGTACCTTGCTTTGTTATTGGAACTGGTGAAATAGAAAGTCTTGGAAAGGAGCCATGAAGGAGGAGTTGGTGGCTTTGGGAAAATGTAATACTTGGGGTCTAATTGATCTACCTATATGAACAAAACATATAAGTTTCAAAAGGGTGTTTAAAAATAAATTCAATACGGATGGTAAGTTACAAAATTAAAAGGATACATTAGTGCTAAAAGGTTATTTCCATGAAGAATTTTATTTTCATGAAAAAAATCTTCTATTGCAAAATTAAGTTTCATTAGGTTCATACTTTCTATTTTTTTTAATTTTTTTTTTAAGGAGATAAAATGAATGTGAAGAATTATTTCTTACATAAGGATCTAGAAGATTATATTTATATTGTCACAACCAAAAAAAATTATGATTAATGTGAAAGATTAGTTTGTAAGTTAAAAATGTCCTTGTATGGTATGAAATAATATCCTAGGATGTGGTACCAAAATTTTGATGCATTTTTTTTGGATATTGAGTTTGTTCATACCCAAGATAATCATTATGTTTATTATAAGCAAGTTGATGACCATATTATAATCATTATCTTGTATGTTGATGATATGATTCTCATTGGAATTAGTAAATATATTATTATGGAAATGAAAGCTCATTTGTCCAAAAACTATGACACAAAAAATTTAAGAGTTTTTAAGTAATTAAAATTCCAATCATCACAATAGAAAAATTCCGTCGAACCAAAGGACATTTGTTGAAGTAGTATTGCATACCTATTTAATATGCATGATAGTAAACCAATGAATGCATCTTTTCTAGCTAACACAATTAACTATATTTTGAGAAATTTCCTAAGTTTGATGAATATTTTGAACACATGTATAATGTTCCTTATGCTAGTTTTGTAGGAATCATCATGCATGTAATGATTTGTACTAGACCAAATATTTCCTAAGCAATCTAGGAGTTTCGAGGATATGTATATCTAACCTTGGAAAGGAAAACTAAACCTTTGTGAAAATTGTATTTGGTTATTTTTGAGGAACTTCTAAATATTCTATTTTTTATTATAGAATGCTTTGCCTAGACCTACTCAAACATAGACAAACAAGCAAACATTAGTCCTTAAACAAGTGTAAACAAGCATTCCCCATGAAATTCATTCAAACACAAGAACATGAAATCAAAGTAAAGTAATCAAATAAACTACTAATGAAATTATATTCTAAATGCTCAAATGAGCAATATGCCATGGGGGAATTGGTGCTTCTTTGATGTGGAAAGAAGCCCTTTCCCAATTCCTTAATAAGCTTGATGATAAATGTGTGATTCTTGATGCAAAATTCCAATAACCTAGCTATGGATGATGAATTCTATGCTAACTTGGATGAAAATGTGGATGAAATTGTGGATAATGAACTTGTATAAACTTGTGTCAACTTGTGGATCCCAAATCAATAGAGAAGGCCTCTATTTATAAGGAAGAAGGATTGAAGATTGAATAATAGGATGGATGTGGGATTAAAAAAGGGACCAATGGCATTGTGCCAATTGTCAACATGCTAATGAAGGGAGGTGGAGCACATTTTGAACAATGTGCATGTTAAATGCATGTAGGTGAAATTTGAATTTGAAGAGGTGACTTGCGTAAGAGGGGATGTAAGAGGAATTAATGCCAAGTTGGCTCAAGGAGAGGACATGTAAGAGCCTTCAATGCAAAGGTGGAGGACAAAATTCCTTTGGGAGGGAAAAGTCAAGTGGGTGGAATATTCAAAAGAATATGCCACATTTGAATGAAAATAGGATAATTAGTAAATCAAATAAATTGATTTACATGCACAACTTGCAAAAGCTAGAGGAATGGAAGATTAGTGTTAGGAGTTAATTAATTTAGGATTAACTAACTTAGATGAAATTATTTTGATTGTGACATTTAATTTAAATATTTTGAGTTTATTTAAATCAAATGAGAGGATATTGGAAGATTAGCAATTTAATTAAATAAAATGATTTATTCAATTAAATGAAGAACATTAGGATTAAATAAAATTGATTTATTTAATCAAAGGACGAATATTAGGATTTAATTAAATAAAGTTGATTTATTTAATTAAAGGAAGAACATTAGGATTTAATAAAATAAAGTTGATTTATTTAATTAAAGGAAGAACATGATGAAATAATCTGATAAAGTGTATTATCTGATTTTAGCAGGAATTAAATTAATTAAATAAAGATTATTCAATTAATTGGTTAGTGTAGAAATGATTAACAAAGAATCGGTGTTAGTGAATCAGAATCAAGTGCATGATGTCAATCAGGATATTTTGAGTGTCTACATTTTGCCCCTCTTTGAAGCAATGTACCTGTTGCATTGGTTCAAAGAATAACCTTTCTGAGATCAAAATTCAAAAAAATTCTAATTTTTTTGGATGTCCCACTGTTGCCCCAGAGAGAAGAATTATGTTGGTATACTGCCCCCTTGAGAGATCAGACAAAAATTTGGATTTTTGGGTGATTTCTTGAAAAAAAGACAAGCTACCTGACAGGTCCAGAAAGGCTCCAGGATGTTGAAAATATACCAAACACAAAAAAAGACGTGAAATGAGCTTCAATTGGGAAAAAGAGGTGTCGGGGATGCAAAACCCTAGTTTGACGGCTAAATCGAGGCAAAAAACCCTAATTTTCATGCTTAAATAGGCTTGGAGGGGTCACTTTCCATTCATTTTTGCATTCACACTTTGAAAGTTCCAGCTTTTTGAGCTCTAAACCTCCTGCAGAATGGCGTAACAAGTGCTTCCCTGACACATTTATGAGCAAGTCTGCATGCACCAGAGACTTCCAGGTGCAGGACCACTAGTATGTGACCCAAACCCAACTTTAAAATTTTATTTTTGAGTGCATTTGTTACACTTTAAAGAGTCAAAGTCCCTAGCATCACTATATAGTGATGCGCCAAGTGCAAAATCGGCGACGCTGAAGCTCAAATAGTGTCACTTGTGTAAATTGTGATGCAATTTGTGATTTGACTTTAGGGTTTCAATTTTCAAATAGCGACGCCAGTGTAAATGACAACACTATGCCCGATTTGAGATTATGTATTTTGGTCAAACGGTGATGCATGTGTGAATGGAGACATTGAGGTCGATTTAGCATTTTCAAAGAGTCTAGCATCACTTTTTGGAGTTTTACAAATGGTGAAATCTTTGCAAACTGTGATGCATTTGTTGTTCTGGGTCAAAAACTCCAAATGAGGTTAGATCTTTTTTGTGAATTTTGACGTCATGGATTTATGGGTGTAGGAGGTGATCCATCCTATGCATTTGCATGAGCATCAACCCTCAGTCCTACGCATATTGGGTGATTTATCTGAGTTATGATAGGAGCACTTGGGAGAGATCAATCTTTGGTACATAGCCTATCCGTCTATTGTTTGGACCCACCTAGCGGTGATGACTGCATTGTGTGAGGTGGCACTGTGAGACCTCATCTTTTCACCTTCCAACTGGCGAGGCAATTGTGACCTTAGAGGATATATGGAAAATATTGTGGTTGCCGATACACAGTGATCATGTGATCTATGATATAGATGTTGATAGTGATGCATGTTCTGAGGTCATGGAGGTCAAGGAGCTTACACTTGTCGAGGGCCAGATTGACTTGGAGTATTACAGAGGTCGGGTGCCAACTTTTAGGCTGATTATTGCTGCCATTATATGCAGGTTAGTGGCTTTAGATTGACGAGGAAAATATTTTAGTCTAGGATGGGGCTTGGTCTAGGAGAGGATGCTTTACTGGAGGACTCTATTTTCCTTGGGACCAGTGATGTTGGCCTCACTATACCACGATTTACATGATTTTTCATATTGTGATAGTCGAGCAATTGGTACTAGAGTGACACTGCTACATATCTGGCCCTGGGAGCATATTGTCATGCTCTGAATGATTGTTACTTTCGTTGATACAGAGCTCGATGATCTAGCAATTTGGAGATACAGGGGTGGGATCACCTTGAGACATTTAGGACAGCTCGGTCTACCTTACTGGTGTTGAGTCCTTGATGAGATGACAGTGTTCTATTGGCACCCACGGTTACAAATGCCTACATGGTAAGATGATGTACAATAGTTTTTTTATGCTTGATAGACCTGACTGATGCAGGGGAGGGAGCATATGATTATAGAGCACTACCTTCCAGATAGGGTGGCCTGACAATTTTGGGAGGTTCATGATCGGCTAGATGGTCAGTATATTGCCATCTTTTCCAAATCATCCTGAGAGACTTCATGGGGACGAACGATTCCAACATTTGATGAAATTGATTTCTTTCGACAGATGGTTGCTAGGCTATGGGCCTATGCTCAGGGGCTAGAAGATCCAGGCACGAAATGTGCATATGATGAGTGGTTCAAACCTCTGCATCAGTTGACAGATCCAGGTGTGGCACTTCCATGAGGGAGACCTTGGGGAAGGAGTGCTCGGAGAGCACAAGCAAGACAGGGTGGATAAGATCCTAGAGCACCACCTAGAGATGGGCAGCCTCCATAGCAACGAGAGCAACAGTCGCAATAGCCACATCATCCACAGTAGCTGGACCATGAGATAGCTAGATACAATAGTTGCAGGCATAGGTACAGGGATTATAGACACAGCTACAAGCTATTACGGCAGAGAGAGATCAGGCTATGTAGCAGGTCCAGGCCCTTACTACTGAGAGGGATCACAAGCACTAGCAGAGGTAGGCTACAAAGCTACAATTATCCCAGGAGGTCGACCACAGACAGTAGCTAGAGAGCATGGCTGTCACATCCTAAGTGAGGATTGTGCCAACAAAAAATGTACCGTGAGACAATTCGGGAGGCAGAGTACTATAGATTTCATTATCAATAGGTTGTGCACACAACCCTATGATATCCAAACTACTCTCAGCAAACAAGGGTCCAAAAAATAGATGACCAAGTAGAGAGGCAGACAGGTGAATGGAGCAACCACTAGGGCTAGTAGCATATAGTTTTTTTATCAGCACTTGATTCTTTTTGAGATAGTCTCACAGGCTTGGTTTTTTATAGCCCTATGGGCATTGTATCTTGATTGATATACATACACTTGAGTCAGATTTGTACCATGACAGTGATGATTTTTTTATATATATGATATAGATATGATTGATTTATGATGCGATGTGTTCACTTTATTTATTCCTTATGGATGGATGCATTTGATGTTCTATGTAATGCAATGTGATTCTATATGATGTGATATGATGTATGATTATGTAGATGTTCATGGATGTTATGGATGCATTTCTTTTATGTATTATTTCTATCAGCTTTTATGGTGATGATGTTTACAGTATGGACGTATGGATGCAAATGTTTATGGTATGCAACTAATTCTAAGATGCTTAGACTAACAGACCTATATTATGCCCCAAATGATAATGCAAAATGGATGATGTGATACATTATGATTATGAGATGTATGGAATGTTATGATATGCCCTTTTTCTTTTCTAGTATCCTTTCTATGATGTATGTATGGATGATGTGATGATGTTTATATATTTATGCAATGGATGCAAATGTATGGTTTATGAGATGCTTAGAATAACCAATCTATATTATGGTGCAATGATGGAAATGCAATGCATGTGAAATGATTGGTGTTTCTTATTATATGTGATATGCAGTATGCTGACGGTTTGTGGATGCAGGATGGATGCATTAGTGATGTTTGGTTGACTATCATGGTACCATGTTAGCGTAGAGAGAAAAGAGAAGAAATGAGATGATGACAATCTAAGGATCCAACAAGTCCATGATCTACTAAGACTTTATTAGAAATGATGATGAGATTTTGATGATACTTCGCTTATCAGAGATTGGGATTTTAAAAGAGCTTACTTACCTTATGTTTGATAACACACATAGATACGATGCATCATGATATAAAGAACCAGGATGGCATTGTACTTAGTGCAATGGACTTTGACTTGACAATCAGATAGGAGTATCCTTGTTCACACCTGGCATGCGAAACCTTATTTAGAATGCATTTTAGATATTTTTAAACATCTCAGACCAAAACATAGAAAGAAAGCCTTCCTAAGTGGTCAAGAGGTCATTGGAATGAGCGCAATAAGATAAATCAACAAGACAAAGATCAAGTAAACAAGCAAGCCAATGCTCTTCATACCTCTAGCCAAGACTAAACTACAGTGATGCCTGATGTTGATTTCCATTGTCGGAAGGATGCATCCTAGGACATGATGTTATCAAATGATTTGGGACAAACTGGATGATGGGCTATTAATACCAAGGGGATACCAACTTTTTTACCTACTAACCTAGACTTGAGACCCTTGACATTTTAGTTTTCACTCTTAATCTGCTAGACTTGTTTCTGATTTTCATACCAAAGGTTGAGGAAGACGATGATTTATTATGAGTGAATGTTTATTGTAGGTGAATGTGAAATGGGATGGATGGATGGATTTTTTCAAATAGTTGGATGTTTTTGAAGTTTTGAAATTTTTTGAGGCTGTTTTTGGTATTTTCAAGATGTTTTACAAATGTTTTGATTTTTTTAAATTTTCCAATGTTTTTGTGTTTTCTAAGATTTTGACCAAGAACCTAACCTAAAGACCTATCCTAGGGGCATCGGGGGCTAATCAAAGATTAGCCTTGCCTACGTTATACACATAGAGACCACGTAGTTCGACTGACACAGACTTGCTTATTGATGAGATATGAACAAATGGATTGCCAGTTTATTGTGATGAACTCCTAAAGGACTGACCTAATGTGTCTCATGGGCACATTGATGATGGCCTTGCCTATGTTTAGAGCTCAAAGACTTGTAGTTCGACTGACATAGACACGTTTATTGATGAGATATGAACAAATGGATTGCCAGTTTATTATGACAGAATCCTAAAGGACTAACCTAATGTGTCTTGGGGGCACATCGATGATGTCCTTTCCTATGTTCAAAGCTTAGAGACCCGTAGTTTGACAAGATGACTCTTTTTTTGAATTTTTCTAACTTTTTGACCTTTTTGGATTTTCTGATGTTTTTGGATTTTTTTTATTTTCTAAATATTTTTGGATTTTATGATTTTTTGAATGTTTTTGGATTTTTTTTATTTTAAGGAAAACTTCAAGAATACGCATGAATCCGATCCAATGTAGGAATAAGAACATGCCCCCAACATGAGGCGATAGACTACTCTAATATAGGTAGGACAAACTAACCTTAGGAATGTGCCAAGTAGTTCTAGGAGGGAACATGATACAAACACAAGATCAAGTTATGATACAGACACATATGGGTGATGGATGGAGATATGGAAGTGTGATGGATGAGTGATGCAGAACAAGTCGAAGAGATCATGGTGGATGGAAAGTGCTTATTTACAAGAGGTGCATGTTTGCTAGGTTTTCACCAAGGTACTTTCCAAAAGCACCACCAAAGTGGTTTTCACTAGAGGATGGTTTTTTTCTTTACTATTTTCAATCCTTTTTCTTTTTTTTTTGGATTTTTATACTTTTTGGATTTTTTGGATTTATACCTTGCAAGTTTAGGCATAAATTTTTTTAAGATGGGAGTTGTTGATGGGCTCCTGCAAAGGCTCACCTTCGGGTGTTGATAACTAATATTCTCTTGATTTCTAACTTGTTTTGATGATGAAGGGTCCCAACCAATTGGGTTCAAACTTTCCCTTGCTATCTGGATTTTGTAAAAAAAAAATTATTCTCCTTCAAGACAAGCTCCTCGACTTGAAAGGTCCGACTCTTGATCTTTTTGTTGTAGCTTCGCTTGAGACAGTTTTGGTAGACTTGCAAATGGTTCAAGGCATACATGCGTTGCTCATCCAATAGTTCTAACTCATTCAACCGTGACACCCGATATTCTTCATCAGTGATGAGGTTCCACAATGATATTCTTAAGGATGGGAGCTCGATCTCAATAGGAAGGATGGCTTTACTGGTAGCCTCAGCTTCGTTATTTCATTGGGGGTAGTATGGAGTAGAGAAGCGATGTTGGATATTAAACTTTTGGCATAGGTCTTGAACATCCTAGTTTTTGAAAGGTGTCTTGTTATTTGACATAATGGCTTGAGGGACACCGTAGTGGAAAATAAGGTAGTTTAGGATGAACGTGGAAATCTGCTTTCCTATAATATAGGTCATGGGAATTTCCTCTACCCACTTCGTGAGGTACTCCATGGCAGTGATAATGAACTTATGTCCACTAGACGAGGTGGGAGTTATTTTACTAATGAGATCGAGCCCCCATTATGAAAAGGGCCAAGATGTTATGACCGGTTGGAGCTCCTAAGATGGTGCATGGATGAGATCCCATGTTGTTGACACTACACACATCTTCAGACATAGTCATGAGCTTCCTTCTCCATCATAGGCTAGTAGTACCCAGTCCTCAATAATTTCTTATCCAAGGTCATACCACTCGAATGTGACCCAAAAATTCCATTGTGTAGCTCGATTAAAGTAGTCAAAGATTCCTCAGGGTTAAGGCATCGTAACAAGGTTCCTTTGATACTCCTATGATATAGGGTGTCTCCTAAGATAACAAAGCGAGATGAATTCTTCATAAATGTTCTTTTAAGGTTCAAGGTGATATCAGCGAGGAGGACTCCTATTTTCAAGTAGGTGTAGATGTCATGATACCATGGGTCACTGGGACCAACGATATCACACACGAATTTAGACTCTAGTACCTTGAAAGCTGGTATGAGAAGCTACTCTACAAGGAATTCTTGCTTAGGGGCATTGTGTGGGACATCCAATAGTGATCCAATTGTTGCCATAACATCTGTTGCTCTATTGTTTTCCCTTGTTATTTACTCAAACGTGATTTCAATGAAGAATTCTTTGAGTTTTTCCTCCAGTTATTTGTATGGAGTCAACTTGTCATCCTTCGTTTGGTATTCATCATTGACCTAGTTGATGATTAGTTGTGAATCTCCATAGACCTTGAGTGCCATGATCTGCCATTGTACTACTATTTTGAGTCCTATGACAAGAGCCTCATATTCTACAATGTTATTTGTGCAAGGAAAAGATAGCTTATATGACTTGGTTATGTAATCTCCTTGTGGTGTAATGAAGAAGATTCCAGCTCCTGACCCATGGTGTGTGTAGGATCCATAAAAAAACATTTTCCAATGATCTATCGTGCTTAGGTTAAAGATCGACTCATCGAGAAATTCTATTACCAATGGGTTCTTTGAATACATCTATTCTTTTTCCAACTGATCTGAAATTACTTGTCCTTTAATGGCCTTTCATTCTACATACTCAATGTCATGTTCTGTTAGGATCATGACCCATTTAGTTGATCACCCTATGAGTGTTGCTTTAGAAAGCAAATACTTGAGAGGGTTTATCTTGGCAATGAGTTTTATCTGATGTGCCAACATATAGTGTCTGAATTTTTGTGCAGCGAACATGACTACTAAGCAATCCTTTTCAATGGATGTATAATTCAGCTCATGTCCTCCCATGGTTCTACTAATGTGGTAAATATCTCTCTCTTTCCCATTTTCATCATGTTGTGCTAAGAGAGCACCAAGGGTTGTTGTGGTTGCAGATATATATAGGATCAAGGGCTTGCCTGGAATTGGTGGCATGAGAACTAGTGGTGTGAGAAAGTACTCCTTGATTTTATTAAACACCTGATCACATTTCTCCTCCCATTTATATGCTACCCCCTTGTGGAGTAGATGAGAGTATGGGATATCCTTATCTACTAACTATGCTATAAACTGGCGAATGGATTGGAGTCTTCCCTACAAACCCCTTAACTACTTCAATGTTCTTGGTGCCTCCATCTTGAGAATGGATTTGACTTTGGCAGGGTCTATCTTAATTCCCCTCATAGATACAATATACCTTAGGAGCTTTCTTGACTATACACTAAAGACACACTTCTTTGGATTGAGTCTGACCTTGTATTCTTCTAGCCTATCAAAGATGGAGCTTAGTGCAGCTATGTGATCCTGACACTTCTTTGATTTGGACAATATGCCATCCACATGTAGTCTTCTACAGTTTTGTGAATCATGTCATGGAAGATCAGCATCATAGCTCTTTGATAGGTAGCTCTGGCATTTTTTAGCCCAAATGGCATCATGTTCCAACAATAAGTCCCCCATGGACAAGTGAAAGTTGTTTTGTGTTGATCATCTTTGGCTATCATTATCTAATTGTACCTTGAAATTTTTTCCATTAGTGATAGCATTTCATGCTCGACCATCATATCCATGATCATTTCTATGTTTGGGAGAGGGAAATCGTCCTTGGGACATGCTTTGTTAAGGTCTTTGAAGTCTATGCAGATGAGGATGCCCCCAGTGGGTTTAGAGACAGGTACAAGATTTGAAACCCATTATGGATAATCAATCAGTCGTATGAAGCCGGCATCAAGGAGCTTTTGTAATTCAAGTTTGACCAGTAATGCTATTTGTGGATGCATCTTTCTCAATTTTTGTTTTACTAGTTTTGCTTTTGGATAGATGGCTAGATGGTGAACCACAACTTTTGGATCAAGACCAGGCATGTCAGCATAGGTCCATGAAAATTTTACCTTTCTTTCCCTCAGAAATGCAGCTAAAAGTTCATATTCTTCTGTCAATAGTAATTCTACATAGAATGTGATATATGGTGTTTCCTCAGTCCCTAGATTGACCGGATTGCACTTTTCTGCCAAGACTGTTGACTTCTCCTGATGAATGTAACTAAGGGGAAGATTGAATCCCTCATCCTCTAGCACCTTTGAGAGGTTTCCACCATTGGATACGTCCTTTTTTTTTACTATTTTCAGGTCAAAGAGTGCCACAGTGTGGTTTTCACTCAAAGACCTAGATATTATTCTTAAATTTTCACTTTTGCAACTGAGAAATTCAATCATTTCCCCATAGTAGGCATGTGTGTCCAGCTCAATGTCAAACCCAACTTTGTGATCTCCACACTATACAGTATCTCGCAATCCCATGAATTCTGAGAGAGCCTCATCGTTTTCGAACATGTCTAAAACTAGTGGTCCCCGTTTGTTGTAATCGATGAGTTGGGGATAAAATAACTTTAGCTCATGGTTTGGGTTGTTCGACTCAAAAGATAGGGTACTAATCATGAAGAGGGAGGAATCTTTTAATAACATGGGTAGATCAGTTATGGGGTCCTCATCACACACATCAGTTATATCAAAGGTATAGTTGTCTAAGGGAAAACCTGTGGATACCGGTAATTGAGGAGGAGCTTTGAATTTTCTAACCAGGGCACCTTTGCCACATATGGTTATCTTCAAAGGGGTACATCCAAGGCCAAGATTTCTTATACGCTTCTCAAGAATGATAGGTTCTAGAAGACCATTTTCATTTTGTTTGAGTTTTTTATTTTTGTTGTAGCCCATGCCAAGCATCATCTGTAGTCCTTTGTTGTTATCATCCATGGGAAGATCAGGCACGAGCCTTTCATCTTGGTATAGCAAACTTGATATGTCATTTTCGTTTACCACTTCCCGGTTTAGGTCCCCCCAACACTTGAATCTGGAGGGGTCTGCTTTGAATGTTTGAGATGAGGTGTTATTTAGATGTGGTTTCCCATGAGATCTAGATTGAGGTAACTCTCCTATTACAAAGGAACTCTTTTTCATTTTGTAATCTCCACACCCATTGTCTTGGATAATGACTTTCATATCAAAGATGCCAGGAATGGTGGGTGTCTTTGTCTCAAAAGTGAAGGCTAAGGTAGATGGGTCTGCATATGGAGACATAGGGCCTTCATCATTCTTTGGGACTTGAGGCATCTTGTAGTACTTGGCTTCCAAATTCTTGCAATAATAAAATGGATCAGGATCACCATGGATTGTGACCTCTTTATTTTGATAGGGAAACTTGAAACATTGATGGAAGGTAGATGTGACAACTTGCATTCAATGGATCCATGGGCACCCCAAGAGGATATTGTAAGGTAATTCAAGAGCAAGGACTTGGCATGTAGTTTCCATGATGGCTAGCCCTACTTGAATAGGGAGTTGAATAGTTCCTTGAGACACTCTTTCTTGATCATCATATGCCCTGATTGTAATACCTTTACCTTTTTCAATGACGTCCTCAGAGAATCCCAGATTCTTTATTAGCTTGAGGGTACAAATATTCAAACCTGCACCCCCATCCATAAAGACTCTTTTGACTTTATTTTTATGGACTAAGACTTCAAGATGGAGTGCACGGTTGTGAGATGGTTGAGTTGGGAGATCCTTTTCAAAGAATGTCAGGAGATGCAGTGTGGTGATGTGTCCAACCATAGCTTGGAACTAGTCTACATCAAGATCCATGGGGATGGAGGATGTGGCTAATGCTTATTCTAGGATCTTCTTATGTGCAAGCAATATTTTTAGTAACTCCATGATGGAGATCTGGGTGGGGGTTCTTTTTAGTTGGTCCAAGACATTATAACCATTGGGAACAGATTTTGGATTAGAGGTCGGTGCCTTGGGTGGTTGTGATGGTCCAAGAATGGTAACTCTGCCACTATGTGTGGTGACTCCATAGTTAGTTCTAGCTCCTTTGATGTTGACAACAGTGACCCATTCATCTAAGGACAAAACAACATGATCGTAAACATGGTTTACATTGTTATATTTTTCCTTTCCATTGTTGTTCCCTTTATTGTGATTTGGCATTGGATTCATGTATATCTTAAGGTCCTAATTTCTTGCAGGTTGTTCAATGTTTATGGTTCTGTCATCGATAAGGTCTTGGATCAAACTTTTCAATCTCATGCAACTAGTCATCGTGTGCCCCTTGATTTTATGAAAATTGCAAAGGTGATTTTCATTATACCAAGGTGGTTTTACTTGGGGCTCTTGATAATTCTCATAAATGGGGATTTTAATGAGATTTTGTTGTACCAGTTTTTCATGACAGATTCGATTGATTCTCCAAGGGGTGTGTATTTTCGTTTGGGGGATACTTGTTCCGTGGGGGTGGTCCCCCTTGATTATTCAGATTATTGACCACTTGACTATTGGGTTGTTGCGATACTGCATTGGCTTGTGTGTTGTTTCGGTTATTGACTTGCAATTGTTGATATGATTGTGTTTTTCCTTGGAGCACTGATAACAATTTTGGCATCAACTACACCATCATTAGTAATGTTTTTTTCCCATGTGTGAGGTTTTTCATTATAACTAGTTGATGGATGATTCTCTTGATAAGTAGGTGTCCCCCTTGTGTGATAAGGGCTCTTTCAATGTTGAGCACCTTGGGGATCAACTGGTCATATGCAGTGATGCATTGCATTTTCAAATGGAAGGAAAAGGTCCCTTCGAGATTGGTGATGATGGTACATATTTGTTGTTCTTCTAGCATAGTCCACTTGCTCTTGTTGGCCTTGGATTGCCATCATTGTAAGAAGGATGTGAATGTTTCCCCCTTAGCTTGTTTGAGAGTAGATAGTTCTTCTAGACTCACGTCCATGCCTATGTTGAATGTGTAGTTTTGTATGAGTGCATCCACAATATCTTGGAACTTTTTGATTTGAGAGGAAGGCGAGAGAACCATTCCATTACTGGTCCAGGAAAACTTTAAGGGAATAGTTGCATTAGATAACTGTCGTCATATGCAACTTCCATATAGTGAACATGAAATTACCTGATGTGATCTTCAGGGTTACCAATCCCACTATATTTGTCAAATTTAGGTATCTTGTACCCTTTTTGGAATGGAACCATCACAATGCTTTTTTCGAAAGGATAAGGGCACAAATTCCCCTGTGGTTTTGTTGTTTTTCTAGATTGTAGGTCAAGCACTTGTTGTGAGAGAAATTTGATTTGTGCAAACACATCGTTTTGTGGATCGAGTGGTGGGATGAATGTGTTTTGAGGGGGTTTGATTGTTTGAGTGATGGCTAGGTTGTTTTGTGTGTTTGTGGGAGGCAATTGCAAGTTCTGTTGTGCAACCAATGCTTGTTGGTATGCCTGCAATTGTTGTTGGTCTTGTTGTTGTGCCAACAATGCTTGTTGTTGGGCTAGTTGTTGAGCTACTTCTTGTTGCACTTGGTATTGTTGCAAAGCTTGTTGATAGGCTTGTTGATGAACTGCTTGTTGTTGTGCTTGGTATTTTGCTTGCGCTTGAGCTTGTTGGGCTTGATACTGAGCTTGTGGCTAATCTTGAGCTTGTTGAGCGGCCTAGGCAGCTTGTGCAGCTTGTGTGGCTTGTGTGGCTTGTGTAGCTTGGGTAGTTTGGGCAGCTTATTGTTGTTGCAATAAAGCTTGAGCTTTTTCTTGAGCAACTTGTTGTGCTTGTTGTGTGGCTTGATGTGCCTGTGCTTGTTGAGCATCTTGTTGTGCAACTTGCATGGCTTGTTGAGCTTGAAATTTTTGGAATGCCTTTTGATAGGCTTGTTGGGAAACTTGCAGTGTGATACTGTATTGATTTTCCCTATTTGGTTTTAGT
Source organism: Sequoia sempervirens (assembly GCA_007258455.2). Classification (NCBI taxonomy): domain Eukaryota; kingdom Viridiplantae; phylum Streptophyta; class Pinopsida; order Cupressales; family Cupressaceae; genus Sequoia; species Sequoia sempervirens. The sequence continues at coordinate 260,123,986 of VDFB02086081.1, forward strand.
GGTGGAGGTGGAGGATTTGGAATGGTGTGAGATGTTGTGATAATATTTTGTTGAGGTGGTGGTTGGGGTTTTGTTGGATTGATGATAGGGGGTTGTGTGATAGATGATGTGGTTGTTATGCTAGGTCCTTGGGAGACCACATTTATAGATGGCGTAGCAGTTGATTATGTTGTTTGGATTGGTGCCACCTAGTGTTACAATATTGGTGGCATGCTTGGAGGATTTGGTATATTGATTTGATTCACAATTGGAGGATTGCTTTGATTTGGTTGATTGAGGATTGGTAAAGTGGGTTGCCCTAAACCGAGGATTGGTGTGGATGTTAATGGTAGAGGGGGAAATGGTGGGAAGATGGGTGGTTTGTTTCCTTGAGAAAGTCATGATGAGGGATCAAAGATTCCCCCTTGGCCAAATAGTCCCCCTTGTCCTTGTGAATTCATGGGGAGAGAGACTTGTGTGTCAAGAGAATATGCAGGTGATGCAGAAAAAGTGGATGGATTGTTGGTGTCATGAAAGACGAGTGGAATGTATGGATGTTTTGGGTCTTGAGGAATGGTATTTGGTTGACCCAAGATGGTGTTTGCACCCAATTCTTGGTTATTTACAATGGGATGTGTTTGAAGAGCATGAATCAATGAACTCCTCTTGGTAACCATGGGTTGACTTGGAGCATGAGATGATGTTAGTTGTGAGATGGGTTGAATGGTGTTTTGAAAAGGTGTGAATGATACCGATGACATATTCTCAAGATTTTTTTCCACAATAGTGCATACATCATAATCAGAAGGGAGTTTAGCCCCTTCCTTTGCTAATTCTAGCATGTATTATGAAGGATTAAGTCTCATCATTGTGTTGACAATTTTGTGATCTTTAGGATTTTGGACCATTTCCATGATTTCATATTGAGTCATTCCTAGGACATTGTTGGTGATATCCTCCACTTGGCAACCTCCCTCTTGAAGATCTTGCGGTAGTTGAGAAAGGTTGAGTGGGGGATTGCTAGATCTGATGGGGTTGATTTCAAGTGTAGTTTGACTCAAGTCACTTGAATTGGATGTTTCTTTGTTTGTTTCCATGTTCTTCTTATGTTGAGATCTAGTTTGGACCATAAAATAAGGATCAACTTTTAGGAATATGGGAGGTAAACCCCTAACTCCTTAGGTTGGTCTAAACTTTAGGTACAAAAAAGAAAATCTAGGGTGTTTAAGGATCAAAGGGTGGTGATGAGATAAATGAAAGATGGACGGTGTGAATGATTGAACTCTTAAGAAACATTGAAGGAGATACTAGACTTTTGGACTTTTGGATTTTTGATTTGGGTTTGATTTAGATTTTGACTTGGATTTGATTTGGATTTGATAATGAACTAATAAAATCCAAGAGTTTAGATGTTCTCTTGGAATAAACTTGTCCACAAGGTGATAGTTTAACTAAGTGTGTGAAGAAGGATTCATCTACACACACCTAGTCAAACAAGATGATTTTTATTTTTTTTTAAAGGATTTTCCAAAAGTCTAGTATGAAGGATTTTTCCAAGATTCTAAGAGTTGTTTGTGAGATGGATTTTTGATTGATGCTTTGGGATGGATGAAAGTGTTGATTTTGATCCTAAGTGAACTTAGAGATACTTTTGTTTACAAGACTTAGGTATTGAAGAACATGTTATACTTCCAAGGACCTTTCAACCCTACAAAGTGAGATACTCAAAACATTGGAAAAGACTTGGATTTTGACAATAATAAAATGAGTACAAATTGGGATTGTCTTTTGAAGCACGTTTGTAAAAGTTATCGACCAATAATTCCCTAACTTCGTAAAGCATAGACTAACATTTATTGAGATTTCTTTGACTAAGACGCTTGTGACAATTGATGAACTTTGGTTTTGGAACTTTGATCTTGCAGGAAATCATTTGAACAAACACATGTGTGGGGTTCAATTTGTCTTTTATCTTTGCTCAATGAGTTCTTTTAACCACAAACACTTTCTTGCTTAGCTTTTCAAACTAAATGTCTATCTAAATTTATTTTCATCCCACAAGGTCCATTATATGGGAATCAAGAGAATCAAGGCAATAGTTCCCTAATGTTGACTTTAGAGAGAGCAAATTGAGATATACATCCAAATACTTAGAAGCCTCTAGGGATAAATCCCTAGGGACAAGCAATAATACTTGGATTTTTCAAAGGTATTTTCCTCTTCTAAAGGGTTTGAAATTTGATGACCTTGTTAAATCTTTTTTTTCAAGATTTTGGATCCAAGCAATGTATTTGACTGAATCAAAGATTGCACAACCCTAGGATGGAAAATAAAATATTTGTTGAATTCCCACTTGGATAAATCCAACTACGGTCCTATTCAAAGCAAATGATTAGAATCTTGACCACACTGGCTCCCATCCATGACACTCACTTCTACAAGTCAGCCAAGCTTCAATTCTCATGAATCTCCCATGATGAAATTTTCATCTCTACAAAGAATCACAAATATGTGGGATGGCTCTAGAGGTCTGACCTCCTGACACCAACAAATATTGGGATTTTTGGAGCTACTATACAAGGGTTCATAATAAGGGCATATGGTTCAAAGGACACAATGATAAACTTCCTCAAGAGGTCTCCCAACCCTTAGAACAATGCCTTTACGCATCATAAAGATACTAGGGGAGAGCTATCATGCATCACTTTCCTTACAACCACAAATTTGTATAGCGATTCAAAAGAGCCTGGCTTATGCTCGTTACCGCTTGGGTCATTCCCTTGGGTGAGTACTTTTTCCCACCAAGGCAGAACCTCTAAGGATAAACAAAAGTGAGTAAGTACATCCGTAGTTTGATCAATCTTTGTTTGTGTGAACAAAGAGAGAACACACACGATGTCTTTTCTCACACTAGCAATATTTGTTCAATTTTAAGAGCTCAAATTTGAAATGTGGAGGAAATATTTTAGACAACCTAATTTCACTAAAATTCTTTTGATTCTCAAGATCGTCGTGAAGCACGAGATAAGTGCATACACATTTCAATGGTATTAGCTTGTAAAAAGGATTACAAAACAAGGTAAGCACATGTTCATTTTAGAACTCAAAAGTAGTAAATGGGTTCTTTTTATAGCACCAAATTTGAGTGTGAAGTTGATTGTTCAATTTTTAAGACCCAAAATCAAATCTAGTGAGTTTCTAAGGTTCTTTTAAACCATTTGGGTGTTCTTTTTAAAGCCCAAATGAAATGTAGTTAAGTTTTAAAGCTAAAGATAACAAGATCCTAAATATTGGGTTATAAGTATCCCCAAAGTGTTTAAAAACACTTGTTACAATTGTGAAATAGTTCCATAAGAGACCTTCTCCTTGTTTCCTCCTTTTCTTTCTTGGTCACCTCAACCTACAAGAGTTGGTTAGTCTATAGAAAATAGAGCAACAAAACAGTTCAATGGTTAAAGGAGATCAAAACAAAAAAGCACATGTTAAAATAAATTTGAAAAATGACCTTTTACCCCAACCCAACGTCACAATCTACAAAGGTGACACTATTTGGAGCCTTCAACATCACTTTGTGGAAAAACAAAGACTGTGATTGCATCACTATATTAACCAATGTCGCCCTTTGAGATTTGAATGATCCAACTTTTAGGAAAATCAACACAGTGTTTCCCTTTAGATATAGAGGCAGTGTCACTATATAGTGACATTGTATTGATAGTGTCATTGTTTGTCCTCCTTAGCGTCGTTGAGTCCTAAAAGAACAAAAAATAGAAAAAACAGTGGAATCGACCAAAAAAGCTTGTTAATTTTGAAGGATTCACCCTCCCTCTAGCACCAAATGTAGAATGCTTTTCCTAGACCTACTCAAACATTTAACAAACAAGCAAACATTAGTCCTTAAACAAGTGTAAACAAGCATTCCCCATGAAATTCATTCAAACACAAGAACATGAAATCAAAGTAAAGTAATCAAATAAACTACTAATGAAATTATATTCTAAATGCTCAAACAAGCAATATGCCATGGGGGAATTGGTGCTTCTTTGATGTGGAAAGAAGCCCTTTCCCAATTCCTTAATAAGCTTGATAATAAATGTGTGATTCTTGATGCAAAATGCCAATAACCTAGCTATGGATGATGAATTCTATGCTAACTTGGATGAAAATGTGGATGAAATTGTGGATAATGAACTTGTATAAACTTGTGTCAACTTGTGGATCCCAAATCAATAGAGAAGGCCTCTATTTATAAGGAAGAAGGATTGAAGATTGAATAATAGGATGGATGTGGGATTAAAAAAGGGACCAATGGCATTGTGCCAATTGTCAACATGCTAATGAAGGGAGGTGGAGCACATTTTGAACAATGTGCATGTTAAATGCATGTAGGTGAAATTTGAATTTGAAGAGGTGACTTGTGTAAGAGGGGATGTAAGAGGAATTAATGCGAAGTTGGCTCAAGGAGAGGACATGTAAGAGCCTTCAATGCAAAGGTGGAGGACAAAATTCCTTTGGGAGGGAAAAGTCAAGTGGGTGGAATATTCAAAAGAATATGCCACATTTGAATGAAAATAGGATAATTAGTAAATCAAATAAATTGATTTACATGCGCAACTTGCAAAAGCTAGAGGAATGGAAGATTAGTGTTAGGAGTTAATTAATTTAGGATTAACTAACTTAGATGAAATTATTTTGATTGTGACATTTAATTTAAATATTTTGAGTTTATTTAAATCAAATGAGAGGATATTGGAATATTAGCAATTTAATTAAATAAAATGATTTATTCAATTAAATGAAGAACATTACCTAGATTAAATAAAATTGATTTATTTAATCAAAGGAAGAACATTAGGATTTAATTAAATAAAGTTGATTTATTTAATTAGAGGAAGAACATTAGGATTTAATAAAATAAAGTTGATTTATTTAATTAAAGGAAGAAAATGATGAAATAATCTAATAAAGTGTATTATCTGATTTTAGGAGGAATTAAATTGATTAAATAAAGATTATTCAATTAATTGGTTAGTGTAGAAATGATTAAGGAAGAATTGGTGTTAGTGAATCAAAATCAATCGCATGATGTCAATCAGGATATTTCGAGTGTCTACAGTTACCATGAAAATTTTAATATCAAAGGTCATTGGACATCTAGGGATTTCTTGATGTAGAATGGGATAGAGAATTGAATAACAAGAGGTTGACTAGTGGTTATGCATTTTATCTCTTTAGGGGAATTTTTAGTTGGATGATAAGAGTTAACAATTATTTTCTCACTCCATTATTGAGGTAGAATAGATAACTACTACATTTTCTTATAAAAATCATTATGGTTATAGAGATTGTATGTGAAGATTGGTTCTATAAATTAGACAATGAAGGTTAGTTGTGAAAATTAGAGTGCATCTATTTTTCCAGGAATATTTATATTTGTCCTTATATGAATCATATTGATGTAGAGTATCACTTTTAAGGATATGGTATGATGCAAAAAGGTCGTGATATAGAGGTTGACAATTTGGTGAGCAATGTAGATTCACTTGTTGTTTCAATAGACATAGATAAGATTTTTTGGTGTAGGGAAGCTATATGGATTCTCCCCTTATCACTTATCTTATTTTATATTATTATTCACTTGTAATGTATACAAAAAGTGGGATATTTCAAGACTAAGTGTTTTGAACATTCCTTTCAAGTTCTAGTTATAATATTACAATATTATCGTAATATTATGTAGCTATATTATAATCTTGAAATCCTAGATTAATATTACAACAATATAATTTTGTATCTATAAATGTTTCCCTTATACACCCACAATATTAATCTAGGTTCCTGGGATGAAGTGTAAGACCATCTATCATGCATTGTAGGAGCATTCAATGGGTTGGTTAGTCAACTAGGAAAATGACAATCCATTTTTGAGAGGTGAAGAGTCACAAGCATCATTAATTACACGATAGTCTTAATGAGGTGAGTACCTCTTGAATGTAAATACTTAGTGCATGTTAAGCATTGGTACAAGTTCCATATGGTTTCTTTGATAATTTTTTAATACAACTCGTTGTATTTCTTAAGCCAAAACCTTTATAAATTGGAGGTTGGGTGAGTAGATTTAAATTCACAAGTTGAAAGAATATTGTTGGATTGCTTGTATATTTCAATAAGTGGGTGGTTTCTACTATAGGAAGAAATTTAGATCATATATGTGTATCTTTATATCCATGTTGGATTACCAAATTGTAGATCATTTTTTGGTGGTGGTTATTTTCCAAAAGGATTTTGCACATTACATATTGTGCAAATATTCTTATGGTGTTCCTATTGCTATATTTATTCATAATTTTTAATTTGATATTATTATCATGTCTTATTTATATTAATCGTTAAGATGAAATTTACGTTATATTTTATTTCTCCTAACCAAAGGATTGTATCATCGATTATATAATGCAATCTTGCATATTTACATTTTATATGATATATTTATTATATTGACATGATTGCATCTATCATATGCTCATTCTTACATACCTATTACTCACTTGTCCACAAAGGTAGCTTGGAGAATATTTACATAATATAAAATATGGCAAATCCTTTTGTAAAATAACCCTACATAGCATAGCTTCATTCTTAGTTCATGTTTACATAGATTGAGGGAGGCACACCACTTCCAGCTTCTCAACAAACTTGTACACCATGATTGGACTTTTTAAAACCATTATTTTATAGATTGAAAGGGATTTAGTGGTTTGAACTCCTCAACAACCCTATACAAACTTATGTCTTTGCTCTTGTCTAATCAATATTCTTATGGTGTTCCTATTGCTATATTTATTCATAATTTTTAATTTGATATTATTATCATGTCTTATTTATATTAGTCATTAAGATGAAATTTACATTATATTTTATTTCTCCTAAGCAAAGGATTGTATCATCGATTATATAATGCAATCTTGCATATTTACATTTTATATGATATATTTATTATATTGACATGATTACATCTATCATATGCTCACTCTTACATACCTATTACTCACTTGTCCACAAAGGTAGTTAGGAGAATATTTACATAATATAAAATATGGAAAACCCTTTTGTAAAATAACCCTACATAGCATATCTTCATTCTTAGTTCATGTTTACATAGATTGAGGGAAACACACCACTTTCAGCTTCTCAACAAACTTATACACCGTGATTGGAATTTTCAAAATCAATTTATATAGATTGAAAGGGACTTAGTGGTTTGAACTCCTCAACAACCCTATACAAACTTATGTCTTTGCTCTTGTCTAATCAATATTCTTATGGTGTTCCTATTGCTATATTTATTCATAATTTTTAATTTGATATTTTTATCATGTCTTATTTATATTAGTTGTTAAGATGAAATTTACATTATATTTTATTTCTCCTAAGCATAGGATTGTATCATCGATTATATAATGCAATCTTGCATATTTACATTTTATATGATATATTTATTATATTGACATGATTACATCTATCATATGCTCACTCTTACATACCTATTACTCACTTGTCCACAAAGGTAGCTTGGAGAATATTTACATAATATAAAATATGGAAAACCCTTTTGTAAAATAACCCTACATAGCATATCTTCATTCTTAGTTCATGTTTACATAGATTGAGGGAGGCAAACCACTTCCAGCTTCTCAAAAAACTTATACACCATGATTGGACTTTTTAAAATCATTTTATATAGATTGAAAGGGACTTAGTGGTTTGAACTCCTCAACAACCCTATACAAACTTATGTCTTTACTCTTGTCTCATAATTTTACATGGTTTCATGGGGATCAATTTGATTGTATCCTCTTTGCTCTATTTTTTATACTTTGCCTCTACACTCCTTTTCCTTTTTGTACTTGATTAAATTCATGTTAATCAAAATGCAAACAATGGTGAAAATGATTGTGTTCTACTAATTCTTAAATCTACATATACCACTAATGATCTATGTGTGCAGGTGTAAAGATGCAACACTACTAGAAGCATGGGGAAACTAAAAAATAGTATCCTACTACATATATTGCAATATTATTTCTTATTTCAATTCCTATCTTAATTACTCAAGCATGCACATGATTCTTGTTTCAATCACATGCACACCAAAGTTGTGAGAAAATGTAAAGGAGAAAAGTGAATACTTTTCCCTTTTACCCTCTTCTTTTACACTCACTTTTGGACTTCTCATAAATACATTTTCCTAGTGCTCAATATGTCTTTTTTGCACACAATTTGACCACAACCTTACATTCATCACTAAAAAGTGTTATCATATACATAGAATTGGATCATTTTGGATCTCTAGGGTTTCCCCCTTCCTAGATTGGATTACTAAAGTGACTCTTTCCCTTGGAAAAATTTGTGCTCCTAGTTCTTCATCACCTTTTCAAATTTTAATTTCATTGCTCTTGAAGCTAACATTTAAATATATATTTTTCTTATTGGATTGTGTGCTAAAGTAAATTCAAGAAAATGGCTATTACATTACATGGATTGCATGCCAAAATAATTCAAATTGAGTGCCTCAATATTGTCTTTAAGGAAAACCCTTAGACATTGGTGCTCACAAGTTATCATCATAAATCCTTTATCAAATGCATTATCAAGATGATTGCATAAACATCAATATAGATACTACATTATCATAAGCATTCCACATATTTATCTTATGTGTATTTGAGTTTTTACACATTACTAAAGGAGTTTGACTAGAAGAATTAAAGAAATTTCAAACATCTATCTATATAGAAAATCCCCAAGGTGCTTGTCAACACCCCATTTATCTCAAAAGAAGGTGCAAATTAAGGTGAACAAAATACAAAGATTGACAATAGTAGTAGACATAATACTTGCATGTGATGTAATTATGACAAGAGGATTAGATTATGAGAGTAGTTTCATTTGAGATATCCAAAACACTAGTATCAATTGGGCTTTGTCATATGCACATAATTTTAATTTTAAATTTAAACTACATCATATCAATCAATTCAAAGATAAAATCAATAAATTACATTAAAAGAACTAATTGTTTCGTATACCAATCATTTCCATTTACAATTACATGTTTAAATCTCAACTTTAATGAATTTAAGTTCAAAATACTTATAATTATTCATTAGACACTTAAATTGATTTAGAGGATGTATTTTATTTCTCGACTCCCCTCAACCCAACATTCTCTTTTCTATTGAAAATATACTATCAATATCTTTTATAATTTAAAATTAAATATTTTTCCCTTACCAGTATGCAAAACCATTTGAAAACTTTTTTCTAACAAATTAAAACCACTGTAAATAAATATATAGATGTTAAATAAATTTAATAATATACTAGATTCCCTCGGTCAAAGGGTTGTTGGTATTAAGTCCAAAGACAATCTCCAAATTGGAATCCAATGGATTCCTCAACAAGAAAGTTGGACAAAAGCCAAACTTTAATGGGATATTGTGAGAGAACCCTAATCCATCTAAACTCAACTGTCGTTTCCATGGATGCCAAGGACAGATTGGTTATGGCAAGGACAGACTAGTTGTGGCAACAACAGACTGGTCTATAAAACTCACTAACAACTACTCTATGGTCTCTCCCATCTGCATAGGAGGAGAGTGGATGATGATTAAAAGCCACAAGCCAAACTGTAAGGTGGCAAGCATCCTAGGAAATGTCAAGCCTATCGATGATACATTTGATGCATATACCATTCAACATTTCTGTGGGGAAGCTGACAAGGAGACCCATTTTCTAGCCAATTATGATTTGGATTGCAGACTTCGACAATTCCTCGAAACATGTAAACCTTTATAAAGGATAATGATATGAACAAAAGCTATCATCATTGAATTTCTATCCCAAAGGCAGTTCATATCAAGATTCTCCACAACTAAAGCATAATGATTTCAAGTGGTGGCTCTGGAGATGAGTTTTGACCCCAATCATTAATGCAAATGGTCTGATTAACAGGCATCTGAGTGTTGGGCACATTAAAATGGAAAGAGAGTTAACTTAGGACTTGGCATCCATGTTACAGTATTCGGCTCTGGCTCACCATTCAACAATTATGACAATGTCTAGGCCTTAATCTTCCTTAAACTGGTTACAGGCTGGGTCAGCAATGGTAATATAGACTAGAATTTTACCTCCACCCACCCAAGAAAGACAAGGAACGGTTGGAATTTGGCAGGGTCTGCTGTCGTATAGATTATTTTTTATGTTTGGACAGTCAGGTTTTTAGCAAATAGTTCAATAATATGAAGAATTGGGTATCTCTTGGAAAGTACCCTTGTTTGTGGGTTGAAGTAAAACCTTTATGATTTTTATAATGGGCATGACTTCCAAGGTCATTATTAATTGGATTTGAGAGTAAGATGAAATAATAAAATGTAAATGTTTATTATATTGGTGTTTTTTATTGGAAAAAATAAGGAAAAATATAAAGCATAGAGTTAATTTAATTCATAGAGATAGTTACAAAAATAGTTAAAAAGGACTTTAAAGTAAATAAGCTTTTTTTATTCTTATTATTTTATCATTGATGAGAAGCAAATAAATTTGACTATGATTGGTGATTGAACTATGTGAAATTTGATGTTGGATTTAAGATAAATAAATAGTAAAACAATAATACATGAATTATGTGATTGTCTATCAATTAGGTCAATTCTACATTGCAAGAGTGATCTTTGTGTTTAAATCAAATCTCATAATCATGAAAATGTGTTTGACATGTGTATCTAATTATGATGTTTGCATGTCTTCAATACCTACAAACAAATATTCATCTCAAGTGTCCAAATCCATAATTAAAACTGATGGTATTGATGAACACCTTTTGGAGCTTGTTTTTGCAAAAAAAATCTCCTTAGTCAAACCCCTAGATCTAATCCAATTGATTTTGATAACATTAGATGATAACAAGTAGTGATGCAAATGACAATGATGTGTTTGTGGTAGTGAATAAGACTATGCATGAATAATGTGTAAAAAGGGTGATATAATGACCTAGTTCAAAAACTAGGATTTTAGAATGTATTAACAAAGAGGCAATGTAATCAAAATAGTTGATGAAGAGTAGTGTTATGATAGGGACAATAATAATTTTAAGAGACACAATGCTACAAGTAAGTGATTCTTGATGGTATAGTGTGATAATCGATCCTAAGTGTTACATGGATAATGAACTAGGGATGGTGTCCTTTTATACATGACCTAGACACATTATTTTAAAAGATTGACACAGAAGGCAACGCAAAATCATTAGTTGAAATTGGATCACCTTGGGCATAAGGTGCAATTTGGAACTTGAGTGTGAGGGTCAAATCTATATTATAGAATTGATCTAGGTCACTTTTGTCCGTACATATTGATGCACAAATAAAATCTATCAATTTGATAACTAAAAAATGATTGAAGAAAAGTTAAGTTTTATTTTTGAATGTCAATTTTTAACTAAGACTAATAAGAACATAAATCAATCAAAATTATCTACTCAAATAATATACAAATAATATACTTGAGACAAAGATAAAAATAAATGTTCCATAACATTAAAACCAAAAATTAAAACATACAACAAGATCCTTCAAAATATTATTTTACTTTGAATAAAATACCCAAAACTAAACTAACAAAAATCTATAAACACGACTCCAAAAAGTACACACTGTTCACCATATTTCTAAATAAGTTAAACAAAACCTAATCTTACAACTTTGTGTATATCCATATGCTATAACTTACACAAAAGTAAGGCTAGGTAGAGTCGATGGATTAGCTCAGCAAACAAAATAGGTATATAAACTTGTCTTACCAAGAAGATTTATGTGGGTGACTAGCCCTAATGACGCAGGAACATTGACAGGGTCACATTGCAATGCCGTTGCTTACAGGCAACAACATTAAATAAAGCAAAGCAACAAAAACGTTGTCATTAATGGGAAAGATTAATATTAAAGTGTACTAGAGGGCATTCCCATGGAACCGAGGGGCACAGTAGAAAGAGCTATAAATTGTATTATTTATTGAAAGATATGGTAGGTACATTTAAGTCTGGCAGCCTAGTGCCGTCAACGGCGCGGAAGGGTTGGCGCGTGATCACTTTAATGCCAAGGGGAGGGTGGTCCCCTTTCATCATGTGCATGGCATTATGGTGGCACAGGCCTAGATGTTAATATTTAAGATCTTCATTTGGAATGTTCTATAGTTTTTGAAGACTAATGTTAATTTAATTTTTATATAAGTATTTAAAGATTTCTTTGAGGATTAATTTTTAAAAAGTTTTGGTATCTCACGTGGTATGTGGTTAAAATGTGTGCCATTTCTTGAGAGGAAATACGTTTTAATAATGTAAGGGAAAATAAACTAGTATTTAGGTCAATTAGATAGTTAAAGTAATTTAGTAAAAAAATAGTTTATATCAATGAGTTGAGATTGATAGGAGATAGTTGTAATAAATGTTATGGAAGAGTAGAATTTAAATAAATTTAAATGCAGTGGTTAGTGAGAATTTGGAGATGAAAAAGTAATGTTGAAGATGTTAGAAATTAATTTGTTATAATCTTGGATTTTTAGTGTTCATTCACATGAATGTTTTTTTAGAAACTATGAATTGATTATGCATTGATCTAGTTGATATATGTGTTTGCAATCTTGGTGTTAGAATAGTGTGATATTTAATTAATGGTGGATTTTTAGTGTTCACTCGAATGAATATTTTTCAAAAACTACAAATTGATTATGCATTGATCTAGTTGAAATATGTGCTTGCAATCTTGGTGTATTTGATATATTATCTTTATGTGTCTCTCACAGTCTTGGAATGGGTACTTGGACACTCATGTTGTTGAGAGATTACTATAGTATTATTATTATCCTTGTTTACTTGGAATATTTGTCGTAATGACATTCATGAAGGAGGTGAAGTTGGTAGTGGTCGTAATAAAATTGTTTTTTGTAAATTCCTCAACTTGGCCACTAGAATTGAGTAGTAGAGCATCTTCCATTGTTAGTGGGATGTGCATGCATGCATGAAGGTGAATTTGGATGCCTACCTTCTGATGGGAGGAGTTACAAGTCAAAGTTGTTGTCTATTATTAGTACAAAGATTACTTTTTCTATTTATGGCTCATTGGGATTTGCATGTATCACTCTTTGAAAGTTCCTCTTCATTTTGGGCATGGGAGGTTTTGCATTTCACCATGGTTTGATGGCACGTTGTTTTGGAAAATCTTTTGTGTTATTCCTTTTCCATTTCTCTATAAATTGAAGGCATGGGATAGTAGTTTTATAAGGTTATTTTAAAGGTATATAGTTGCTACTGAAATATTGCTAGATTGAAGGGAGTTAGAGTGTTGCATATGTATTATATTCTTGAAGGTCAATACATTCTTAAGCCTTTCTTTTACAATGGAGTTTTTTCCAAAATGATTTTTCCATGTAAATCTGATGTTATGTGTTTCCTTATTGTGGTTTGTTGATTTTACACACTCACATAATATTTTTTGAGTAATCTAATGTTGCATAACAAAAAGTTAGATTTGTGTCACTATGGGAAAAAATTGCAAGCTTTCTTCACCTTGATTTAACAACACCTAGTCTAAACCCATATGGAACTAAACTAGCATGTAGACCTAAACACATACCTATAAGTTTTTTTTTTAAAGTGACTGTTGGAATTCACTTGCCTTGATCTTCTAAAATTTCAATCTGAGTAAGGATTGGTGATTTTTAGGAACCCCTTTAAAAATCTATTGAATTGCAAGTGTCATGCTCTCCTTAATCAAACCCCTAGTAGACTAGCATTACAACTTTGAGTGAAATTATGAAGACAACAAGCAAGCAGGCAATTGACCTAGGATGATGTATGTTAATGTAATGCTCTAATATATTTTCTACAATAACTTCTTTTGTACTCCTTTGATAACTCTTAGGAAATTTCAAATGGGTGAATGGGTGTATTTAAATACAACAACCAAGCACACAAATCAACACAAACATGTGCTAGGTCAACTCACAATGGCTAGTAGAAGGGGCTTAATAAGATTTATTTGAATTTAAATGAAAAAAAACAAGGTTTAGATCCATGATTGTGGAAATGATATCAATCAAGTCAACACCAATAGATATAATCCAAGGTGGTGAATGGGGAATTTTGGGTCTAGGACCAAATTGTTGGGGATGAATGACTGTGGAATTAGGATATAGGATGTTATGAGTTGAATCCACACAATAATATGCCACTTGTACCCTTATTATTATATTTAAGAAAATCTAGATAGAGTACACCCAAAACATAGGGGAAAAGGGTATGCATATGGAATTTTCATGATAATATGTTACCCCCACTTTTTGATGTGCATGTGAACTACTAAGTAGATGCATGTCAAAGTAAAACAAGCAATCTACATGTTGTAAATTGAATATTTTTTAAACACTCAAAAGGATATATATCTACTCAAACTATACAAATCATGCTTGAATTCCTCTCACAACGAGAACTACATTAGAAACCTATAAAACAAGAAAGAGTATGAAATGTTTATGAAAGGAAATTAGATAACTCCTACATTAATCCTATGAGAGAGTTAATTGATTAAGTTACAATTCTAAACAATTATAATAGAAAAAATGATGTACAACATAAGATATACATTAGGATAACCCTCATAAGGGAAAAACCCAACTTCCAAAGCACAACTAATGTATTATCTGCATAAAAGATTAAAACTATGAACAAAGTATTTATGTTCTCAATAGGATATATATAATATCTTCAACCTCTAATTTTTGGAGGCAATCTAATACCATAAACTCACTTTAAAAAAATCACCACACAAGCTACATCTCAATCATCAAATCTAAGAAACCATAATGGTTTATAATACCATGGGCCAAATCAAGGGGACCCAATTTGGTAACTTGATTAATGCTCTGCATTCCAATGCCCCCTGATGATGTTCACCTTCTAGACTATTAAAAACTCCCATAATGAAATATTCTATTCACCTAACTTGGGCGCTTCATTTTATTTTATTCATGCCTCTTATAATATTGATGCTCTTACACATGCCATTATTAGTGGGTCAAGGATACTCCACCTAGTATGTTATGTAACCCCCATCTTATATGATCTTACATGCTCCTACAAGGGCTATAGAATATTTTATGTATCTAGCAATGTCATAGATTCTCTTCCACATATTGCATGGCATAGATGTTCTATTACACATTAGAATATGAATTCCAAGCAGCATAGTTTTTCATCTAAGGAATCCCAATATTATTCTCAACTGCAGTTCCCTTTTCACGAGGATCCAAATATTATAAAAATTATGAATATTAAATATTTATAATGTTACCTAGATTTTCAAGGTGAACAACATGTATTCATAACATTTTTCCACTTATTGTATGATTTAAAAAAGACCAAAAGGGGTTCCAACAAAATGAACTAATTGCTAGGGGTTGAACTATTCATAGTCATCCTACACCATCTATGCAATAGTGATAAACCCTATGTGTTATTACATATTTACTATTACCTTGTTTGGTAAATTGCTTTAATAAATGTGAATGTGTTTTACATATATGAATTTTGATGGAAATATTATGAGTGAATGTTTGATTCTATTTAATTTTTAATGATGATTCTTTATATGAAATATATATGAGATGCATATGAATGTATTGATTAGGCTAACTATTGTTATGGTGAACTAAGCTAAATGCGGGAACAGGTTCAAGCCTCCAGAAGAGAGGGGAAGTATCACTTAGGAGAAGAAATTGGTCTGGTAACCTCTAAGTCAACCTTACTGAGCATTCACACACTCACGCCCTAATTGGTCTTGGTTTAGTCAAGGCAGTCGAGTAGATGGTAAGTGATCTTCAATTTAGTTGTGTATGTTAATATTGATTCATGATCTTGTTTTATGAATGTTTGTAATAACGTATGTGATGAAGTCTTGATGATAGGTGGAAACCCTTCCTTGTGTGTTTATTGTTTTGTCGATGAGATATATGCATAAATTGTATATATGTATATATGTACGTGTCTAAGGTAAACTCATACATATGAGTGGATACGTTCATAAGTATACATAGGTAGATGTACCTATGCATGCCCATGGATGGATTACCCATGTGCATGGGAATATATATATATATATACACACATATATATACGTATATATATATACATATACATATATATATACCTATATACATATATACATATATATATACATATATACACACACACACATATATATATGTATATATATATATTGTGTATATATGACAATCAATGGATTTTTGAGTAATATTTTATAGATATTGACATGGTATTATGTATATATATATATATATATATATTAATACATATATTTATATATAATCATATATATATGTAATATTATTCTTTATATATGTGTGTGTATACAAATGGATATAAGTATATCTATATATACATATATATAAATATATGATATATATAAATGAAAGTTGATGGAGATATCCTCCAAGCGCAATGCATAGTGCTATTCTTAAGTGAAGAGTTGTAATGAATAAAGCACATATTTAACATATTGTGCAACCTCTAGTAAAATGATAACCAACGCATAAATTACTTTAAGACCAATTCAAACCAATGAATGAAGCACATAAGATTTTATGTGTTGTTGTGTATGCATATGAATAAGAATTTAATGTTGTTTAAATCCATTTGAAACTGTCAACCCATGCTATAATTTAGGGGCACCAACAGATGAATGTGGCGTCATATTGCAAGTGTTTGGAATGCATAAGAGGTTTGCAAAATACGCATAAGGTTGTAAATAGCATTAAGACTCAGTCAAGAGTAAACAAGTGGCAACATCATGTGAAGGAATTTGAATTAGAAAACTTGTTTTGAGCTTGTTTTCCTTTATATCAATTTGACTCAACCATTTAAATGGTGAGGAATGTTATGCGTTTCAAACTTGTGAGTTAGCTCGGTGAGTCATTGCATGAGGATGGAAAGGTGGCAAAAATACTAACTTGTTTGTAGCCTTTGGTTGCTCACAAATTAGTATAAATATAGGTGCTCATTCTACCAAATACATCACTTATCAATATGATTTCCTTGTGTTATTTTGCTACAATTTTTGTACAAAGAGAGTTGAGAGTTTGTGATGTTGAGAGTTGTTTTTTTTGTTTTACATTGGTTTTGTGGAGAGAATTTAGTGACAAGCTAGAAGTGGATTTTGGAGATTGTTCTTGGAGGAAGTTGCAAGCAAGCTAGAGCCATTAAGCTAGGAGAGAGGAGTAATCAATTGGATCTATAAATAGGCATGCTGATTTCTACTCCTTTATTATTATGTTGGAAAGATTATTTATTGTGTTGCCATGTTGAAAGATTTTTCTTTTACTTGTGTGTGATGCTTGGATATGCTTGCATATCACTTGGTTGTTTCTTATTTTGTGAAAGCTTACTTTTTATATTTACACGTATCTAGATATGTATATAATGTTGTATTTTTATATGAATATAAATACTATTTGTACTATACGTAGATTGTTGGTACTATACAAAGTATAACAACACTCTAGGTGCATAGCATAAGATAGATAACTATTGTAAAATACTTGATTGCTATGTTAGTTTGTTATGAGTTAATGGGAAGTTTATTCATGGGGTTAGGATAATCCATAGGAAAGGGAATATCCTAGAATAGAATAGTAATGGTCAAAATACAATTCGAGCAATTGTAGTGGTGAATATAGATCACCCTCACTCGAAGTACTAGGTGTTGAATCTTTGGCCAAAGTAGTGTAGGTAGCCACTATCTACACTATCAATTCACTATGATCCAAGTACATACTAGGCTAAGAATATCATAGAAATAGAGGTTGACTTTATGATAAGCTCTAGATATGTAGGATACATCACTATGCTCAGGAAAGGCTATTTAAAGGATGAGGTTACCAAACCAATATGTTCGTCCAAGGGAGGGCCATCTTACCAAGTTTGGTAGATGTTTGGGGGACCATAGTTAGTCCATGGTTGGTGGAAAAGCACTTGAGTGATGCTTCTACTCATGCAGTTGGTAGCCAAGATTTAGGAAGACATTCTGGATCATTTGTATTTCTAGTTCATGTGAGCTTGATAAAGCTATGTATGTATTCATGTGACCATATATATGGAAATTGTAAATGTGAAATGCTATCTTGAATCTATTTATATAAAATGAAATCATACTTATATTATTGAAAAGATTATTTATTTATGTAATAGGAAAGTTTGGAAAGGATATGTTTCAAATGGTGCATTTATTATTGAAAAGAAAAAGAAATTTTTTATTGCTCTTATTGATAGATGAGTATATTATTCACTTGTGGGTAAAACTTAGAAAATTACAAAGTAGAACAATGGGAATGTTACATGTGGTATCAGAGCTATCAGGTTCAGCTTTGGAACCTATGTGCTTGCTATGTTTCCAATCCAGCATTATATGAGTCTAATGTTCAGAAATTCTTGTGCCAAGATGGTGTGTCTCAAGATGACTACGAGAAAGTCAGTAATCAGAAATGAGTGCTACCTACAAGCCAAGAAGAAACAAGAAGCCCTTGTTTCAAATATTGAGGGAACTAATTATGAAAATGTCATTTGGCTAAGTGATACTGAGACTTTACTGATTCTCTTTCACGAATCAGTCAAGAGAAAAGAAGGATGAAAGAAGTTGCCAACTTCAACTTCTTACCTTCTATCTCCATAGCCAAGTCAAACTCTTTATCACTTTCCATGGATATGCCCTTAGAATGTAGTGTTAGTCCAGTCATGATATTTAGGGATCCTTGAGTTCTTCCCTTAGTGGAAGTTATTGTAATAGCCACAAGTGGTGAATCTGAGGGTCATGTACCTCGAAACCATGTGTCTGAGGACAGATCAAAGGGTTATTATCCTTTCGATGATAAATATGAGAAAAAATATGAGGGTTATACCCCACAAAGTTATGTATTGGAAAGTGAATCTAAGGGATACTCTCCCTTTGACTATCTAAATAGTCATTCTATCTAAACTCAAGGAAATTGAAAATCCTTTTTGATTATAATGAAAAAAAAAATTTGAAAAAATTGTGAAAAGGTTCTTTAAATAGAATTTCTTATATGAATGATAGATCTTTTGAATGTTGATAAAATTGAGCAAACCTTCATAGATCTAATTAAAATGAAAAGCTCCAAGTATAACTGTTTTGTAGAAAAGATGGTTAGGACAAGAACTAATTATGGGGGAATTCAAGAAGTAGGTCAAGGCATTGAGAATGTTGAAGCCAAATTGGACCGTATTCTTGCTATCATAGATGAGACTAGAGCAAGAATAGGAAACTTATAGGAAGTTAGGGGAAAGGAAAGAGTGGAAAAAGAAATTCCAAATAATGAGGAAGAAATTCCGAACAATGAAGAAGAAGGGAAGAATTTCCACGATTGCACTCAATCTAGTGATCATAAAAATGATAAGTCTCAATCTCATTCAAAGGAAGCCAAAAAGAAGTGTTTGGCAAGTGAGTTATCTCGTGACATGAGAAAATTCACACCACCAAAATTTGAAGGTAGTGCTACGAGAGATGCGGCATAAGCATGGCTTATGGAAATGGAGAAATATTTTGAAATCAAAAATTACTCTGAGGTCACTAAAGTCATATGGGAAGCATTTCAGTTGGTTGGTGAAGCATCCAACTGATGGATGAGTAAGAAAATGAAGCTTGGGATTATTTCCTTAAGTATCACTTAGAGGGAATTTAAAGAGATTTTCTAGAAGCGATGGTTGCCCCAACTCTTTTATGACCAAAATCTCATTGACTTCTAGAATCTGAGGCAAGGTGACTCCTTAGTGAATGAGTATTCAGAGAAGTTCATTCGTCTCCTGATGTACGTACCTATGTACCAGAACGATGAGATATTTTGTATAAGGAAGTTTATCATGGGTCTAAATATGCAAATAGGTGGTGAGGTAGATGTGCACGGTCCAACTACTATGGATTTGGTGTACGAGAAGGAAATCAAGCAGGAACAAAGGCTTAAGTCTATCTCAAACTACGTGAGAGAAATAAAAAGAATTCTATTTGGACATTGACCAATCAAGCTCCGAGGAAGCCTAGTGAAGGGAATATTTTTCACAAGCAAGGGGACAAGGGACCCCAAAATAATTGGAATGAATCAAGGAAACATCGAAGAGGAAATACCAACAACTTTAGTAGCAATGTTGTTGGAAATGAAAGTAAATTTGGAAGACCAGCAAAAAGGAGGGGACCAGTGAAAAGGTGTTATACCTATGGTGGGGATCATTATGCGAGTAATTATCCAAGAAAACTAGTAGGGTCACAACCACATGGTAACCCTCTTCCATCTCAAAGAGTTGCATATCAAAGTACCAAATTACTCCCGTGGAAGTATTAGGTACTTTAGTGATAACTTTAAGAAACCCCCTCAAAAAAAGATATAAAATCTTGGTGAATCTTTCATTTTTTTAGGAAAAAATATATTTTCTATTAGCGAATATATCCTTTTTTTGGAAAAAAATATTAATTTTATTGGAAATTTTTTTTACATCACTAAAATTTTGTAGAAAATTTTGGCGAATCTTGAAAAATAATAGGAAATGCATTAATTATGATGGTGAATCATCCAATCTAAAAATAATTCTAATGGAAAAGTAGGGGCCTGAGAGTGGAAATTATTGATGGGTTTAAGGGGTAGACTATAATATTTACTTTCCACCATTGTTTTAAAATATAATATAATGGCCCTCATTGTATTCTGCAAGGTAAAATGTGCCCACGATCTATAATTCTTAGGGGGATCAAAATTGCTTTTAGATCATTGATCTAATGACCCTTGATGTAGTTTGCAAGGTAAAATGTACCCACAATCTATAATGCTTATAAGACCTGAAATTGTGGGCCCCATGAGCATTACAGATCATGGGTGCATTTTACCTCATGGAATACAAGGGACATTAGATTATATTATAAATTAATGGTTGAAAGTAAAGATTAGAAATATGGTCCTAAAGCAACTAATAATTATGATATACTATTGGCGAATTAATATAGATTTCTACCATAATTTATAAAATTTAGGAAAATCTAATCCAATCATGTATCGGAGGGCATCTACTGGGAGAGCTCATGGGTGAGCTAGGGCGTTGATGCCCTAGCTTATTTTTCTTGTTGACTGTGTGTGCTTCCTGCGCACGGGTGGGGGGGTGGGTGCGAGTTTTGGTGTCTGCAAGGTGTGGCCAAGGTGGTCGTTTCTGCTACATTTTTCTTTGTCTGTTTTTCTCAGACTTTGCTTCATTTTTTTTCCTCCTTGATTATGGTTGGTTGTTGGCACTGATCCTTGTGGAGAGGCATGGGTTTGGGTAGTTGTGTGCCCTGGTGGGGTTGCACCCTTTTTTCCTTTGTGTAGGTATTGTTATGTTTGGTTTAGTGTGCTCTCTTTTGTAATTGTTGGTGGGGTGTCGTTGGGTTTTTCTTGGTTGGGGAGGTGGATTATTTTGGGGTGCCCATTTTGGGATTGAATGGAAATGCATGTGCATTTAGATATGGTGAATCAGGTTGCTGCTATGTCTAGTGACGCTTCTGGAATCCAAACCCGATTTCTTCTGTACAAGTTTGTCTTGAAATGGTGCTTTCAAATTGTAGAAGGTGAATGGTTGTTTGGAGAGGGCCTAAGAATGACTGATTTTAGTGATTCAATCAAAGTTGGTGGCTGAAGATGTGGAATACTACAACAATCATGTTTTGATTTGTAAGTTCATGGGGATGAGGGTTTCTCTTCCTTTTCTCAATACCTGGATCTATAAGACCTAGAACCCGAAAGGATATTTTGATATTTTGTTGGCTACAAATAATTTTTTTATGGTGGAATTATCGTGTATTTCTAATCAGAACAAATCTTTTGAAGGTGGACCATATTTTTATAATCAAGTGGGTCTCTTCATAAAGCCATGGTATGTTGGGTTTAACTCGATAGAAGAGTTACCTTCTAGGATCCCAATTTGGTTTTGTCTTCCTCAGTTGTCACTCGAATGCTGGAGAAGTGACATATTGCAGCCAATTGCTTTGTTGTTGGGAAAACCTATTGGTCCTTCTTAGCAAACTTTGAATAAGAGGATTTTCTCTTATGTGAGGCTATGTGTTGAAATTTATTTGAGTCACCCATTGTCATATTCAATTGGCATGACTATTGGTTCTTGCACCTAGACTCAGTTGTTAGATTATGAGACGTTGCCTTTCAGATGTCGATTGTGTCATTAATATGGTCATCTTCAGCAAAGGTTTCCTTGAGATTCTAGTGCTACTAGTACAAGTAATGCTCCTACTCAGTCTAATTCAAAGAAAAATAAGGGTAAGACTCCCATGCAAGGGGGGTGGCTAATAAAGATGGGTTTATTCAGGTTAAGTCTCGTAATCGTGGACGGGGCCAAAAGGGATCCCTCAAGGATAGACAAGAGGAGGAAACCTTCAACAAATTTGAGGCATTGAAGGATTTGGTTCAGGAGGAAGGGGTTCATGTGGACTTGCAAGTGGTAGTTGGATCTTTTGTAGAGGATGTACCTAGGGATCAACCTACTATGATGCCCACTTCAATTCAAGGTTCTTAGATGGATATTGATTTGTCTCCTTCAACTCTTGTTTTGGGTGCTTTAGGTTTGGTGTTGGAGGCTTCTAGTGGTTCTTATGGTGCTGGTGGTGTTCTCTCTAGGGTACAGGGTGCTTCTAACTTAGGTAAAAATAATTCTTCTTCCCCTGCCTTGGGTTTGCAACAAAAAGCCCCCAAAAAAGGGGATTTTGTGAAACCTCTTAAGGTTGGTAGAAAGAAGGACCAAGAAAAGGTTAAGCTAACTGGGGAGATGTTGGTGGAGTCAAGTTCTGTGAAGACGATTGATGCTCACTTTTCCAAATCTCAACGATGCTCGTGCTTTCTTGGAATGTGAGGGGTATGAATAGCATCCCTAGATAAAAGGCTATTCAGGATATGATTCGTGTTCATTCTTCAGATGTGGTTTTCCTTCAAGAAACTAAGATATTTGTTGATAGTATATTGAATGTGGCCTCAAATATCTAGGGTCATGGGCAATGTCAATGTGTTTGGGTGCTTGGTAGCTCTGGTGGGTGGCCTATTTATGGGATCCATGTAGAGTTAAACCAATTTGGTGGTTCTCCTATAGAGGCTCGATCTCTTGTGTTGCTTAGATCATCTTGAGCTAGGGAAGAGAGTTCTTTTCTCTAACATTTATGCTCCAACTGACTCTCAAGGAAAGGCTTTGTTATGGGGCCATGTAAGATATGTGAGGTCTTTGGATCCCTACCTTCCTTGGATCTTGGCTAGTGATTTTAATTCTATCACTTCTATGGAGGAGAAGAGGGGAGAAAATGCTCACTTGGAGCCTTCTTCGATGCTCTTGTGGGATAATGTTGCTCTCTTGAATTTGGTTGCTATCAAGCTTATTAATGGGATCTTTACCTAGAATAATAGGAGAAGTGGTGAAGCTACTATTTCAAAAAGACTGGATAGGTTCTTGGTGTCTAGTTTCTAGATGGGAGATAGGTAGGTGACTAGCTCTGAGATTTTTGATGGGTGGGGTTTTGATCATTGGCCAATGAAGCTTATTGCTAAGCTACCTTGGTATTGTATTAAGTAGTCTTTTAAGTTTCAACTTATGTGGGTCAAGGATGAATCTCTTCATGACTTGCTTCTTGGCTGGTGGTGTCTCGGGAAGCCAACACATGGTACTACTATGTACTCCTTCTCCAAGAGGCTTTAGTATGTGAAGTATAGGTTGAAGCGGTGGAATAGGCAACACTTTTGTAATGTTTTTCAAGAAAAGAAAAATGCTCGGGCTCACTTGGACTTGATTACTAGGAAGATTCATGACCAGGGCCTCACAGAGGAGCTTGGTCTGCGGGAAGCTGCTACGGTGAAGGAAGTTGAGGAATTGAAATTAA
Source organism: Sequoia sempervirens (assembly GCA_007258455.2). NCBI lineage: Eukaryota > Viridiplantae > Streptophyta > Pinopsida > Cupressales > Cupressaceae > Sequoia > Sequoia sempervirens. The sequence continues at coordinate 260,148,000 of VDFB02086081.1, forward strand.
GAGGGAAATTTTTTTGGAAACAAAAGTCTTGAATTGAGTGGCTCTAGGCAGGAGACTGGAATACTTCTTTATTTCACAATTTTGTTAAGGATAGAAGGCAACGTAATGTTATCTCTTCTCTCTTGTTGTCGAATGGGGAGACTCTTTCCTCCTCTACTTCTATTTCTACTAAGTCGGTTCATTTTTTCTCTTCCTTTTTATCTGAGGATTCCCCTCCTACAGAGGAGGATGAAGCTATTATTTTGGATAGCATACTACCTTTGGTCACCAGTGAAATGAATGAATCTTTGCTTAATCCTATTTCTTTGTCGGAGCTTGAGAATTTTGTGTTCCAAATTAAAAAAGGGAAAGCTCTTGGGCCCGATGGATTTTTGATTGAATTCTTTTAGGAATTATAGTAGGTGATTATATTGGATCTTCTAGAGGTTGTTCAAGAATCCTTTATGAATAAGAAGATGTTGAAATCCATGAATTCTACCTTTCTATCTCTCATACCAAAGAAGGAGGCAGATAATAATCTAGATCTTTTTAGGCAATTGATTTATGTAATGTGGTGTACAAGATAATTACTAAGTTGATTGTTGAGCGACTGAAACCTTGGCTAAGTAGGTTAGTTTTTGAGGAGCAAGGGGGTTTTGTTGTTGGTAGGAAGATTATGGATGGTGTCATCATTGCAGTTGGGACCATTCATTCTATGGTTTATTCTAAGGAAAAGGATATGTTAATTAAGTTGGACATGGCTAAAGCATATGATCGTCTTAAATGTGCCTTCTTATTCAAGGTTCTAGGAGCGTTTGGTTTTGCTAGAGACTAGATTGAGTGGGTCAAGAGTTGTGTCACTTCTTCCTTTTCGATGTTGATTAATGGAGAGCCTACAAAATTTTTTGGTGCTTCTAGGGGACTTAGACAAGGGGACCCTTTGTCCCCTTATTTGTTCATCTTACTTGCTAAGGGCTTGTGGAGGTTTATTAGATCTCAGGTGGAGAGTGGCTTGATCCAAGGCTGGAGTTGGGGAAACAATATTCCCCCTAGTCCCATCTTCAATTTGTTGATGATACTACTCTGATGGGAAGGGCTAGGGTTGAGGAGGCTATCAAATGGTGTATTGTTTTGGATAGTTATTTGGTTGCCTCAGGTCAAATTATTAATGAGGGGAAGTCTTTCATCTATTTATTTAACACTCCTAGGATTATCTAAAGGAGAATTGTTGGCATTCTTCACTTCCAGATTGGAAATATCCCTTTTGTTTATTTGGGAATTCCCCTTTCTTTTCGCTCGCTTGCTAAATTGTTTTGGTAGGGAATTATTGATAAGTTCTGGACAATCTAGTCAATCATTGGACTTGTAGGTGGCTTTCTTCTGCAGAAAAGTGACTCTTTTAAAGTCTGTGGTGCATGCTCTTTCATTGTACAGATGCTTCGTTGTCTCTGCACCTTCCAACTTTATCAAAGACTTTTAGAGTTTGTCTCAACAATTCCTTTGGTTTAGCAATCTCCTTCATAGAAACTGGAGCTTGGTTAAGTGGGATGCCTTATGTAGGCTGAAGCAGGAAGGTGGGCTTGGTTTATTTTGGACTGATTTGAATAGGCAAGCTCTTGCTGCTAAATTGTATTGGCGATGGTGTCCACAACAACATAAGTTGTGGGCTAAAATACTTACTTCAAAATATCTTGGTGTGGTTGAGAGTGTTGATGTTGCTCACTTTAGTTCAGAGGGGAAGGGCTCTTTGATTTGGAGTACCCTCAAAAGGGGTGCCAAGCTGGTCAAATAGGGGTTGTTTTGGATTTGCAATGGTGGTCAGGATGCACTCTTCTGGCTTGATTCTTGGGATGGCCATCCTCCCATTTTGTCTACTCACCCTCATCTATAGAATTTGTGTTGGCATTTTATGGAGGTTGGTTGGTGCAATGTGGGTGATTTCAAAACTCACCAACCTTTGGGTCACATTAGTGTGTCCAAGTGGAAGGATCTGCAAGAGTGGCCTCTGAAAGGAATTGACGAACTCAAAAAGCCTTCCAAGAACTAGTATGCACCTTCAGTATCTTATGTTTCTTTAAAAAAATTAGATAACAATCATCTTGATACAAGCACATACTTCCATGCCTTAAAGCAGAAACAAACATGCTTTAATTTCCCATGCATTAACCCTTCTAGGAAAGTTGATGTAGTTTCAAATCTAAGAAAATTTCAACATAACGACATGTAAATTAACATTTCAAGAATGAGAAACACAAAGAATAGAAGAGAAATAGACAGAAGAGAAGAAAACATGATATATGTGGGGAAAGCCCTTTTGGGTAAAAAACCTCACACTCTAAAGCATCGTACCAATGTATTAATTTGCAACAATAAGGTTACAATACACTTGCAAGCTCGCAGCCTTAACATGGAGACTACATCTTTCTCTTCTGGAGGAAATCCAACAACACTTTGATACCTACAAACAAACTATATATTCTATAATGCAAGGCATCCTATTTATAGAAGATACAAGCTTGAAGAAGCTTTTAGAAGAGGTTAGGTGTCCATACTCATGTAGCAACACTATTGCACATCATAGGCATGATTTGGACATTTTTACAACATTCTCTTACACCTCTTATAGTTGTCATAACATGCAAAACATCTCTCCAAGCTTGGGCACCTAGTTCATGCTAATAGTGGGTTATGATAGATTCCTTACAGCTATCATAGAATCTGTCATAAAATGTGGCATAATATCCTGTCACACTTAAAGGAACCACACTTTCTCCATGCAAAATATACCTTATGATGCGTCATAGAATATGTCATAAAATGACATCACTTGTCCTAGGTCCATGATTCAAAGATGGGATGCCTACCTCCACTTGTGATGAAGATGTGTCAAACAGTCACCTCCAACGAGGATGCCACCCAACCAATGGGTCCCAATTAATGACATGACATTGTAGAAAATAAAATAAAATAAATAAATACAATAATACATTAAATAATTCAATGTTAGGACTCTAAGGTTGAGACACCTTATTTCCAACAACCTCCTGGTGGTGCGGTTGAGGATCGTCAGGAGCTTGCTAAGATTTTGTTGGGTCAAGTTTGTAATTCACTTCCTAGGAGAGATATGTTGGCTTGGGGTCCTGATTCAAAAGGTAAATTTTTTGTTGCCTCAGGTTATCATTTTCTTGATAAGCAGTTGTTTGGGAGTTCTGAGGTCTCGTGGTGGAAATAGGTTTAGAATAAGTTTTCTTGGCCTAAGTGCAATTTATTTTCCTGGCTTGTGGTGCAAGGAAGGTGCCTTACCTGGGAGAATCTTTGGAAGTGTGGGTTTCAAGGCCCTTCTATGTGTGTCATGTGTGTTGGGCATGAAGAGTGTATTCCTCACCTCTTTTTTTAGTGTTCTTTTGCAAAAGTTATTTGGAACTTCTGGTGGAATCTTTGGCATCTAGCATGTAGACATGCTTCTTCTTTGGAGGAATTTTGGAGGAGCCAAGGGTCCCCTCCTGTAAAGACTTCCTTTCTTCTTATAGCTTGGATTATTGGCCCTAGCCTGATAATTTGGAATATTTGGTTGGAGTGCAACTGTAGAATATTTTTGGATAAGTTACTTGTTGGTCAGCTGTGGCTAAGAATTCCAGGGGTCCTATAGGAAACATTGACTATTAAGTGTGATTTGTTTGTTCCTGTTGATCTTGGTGATCTTAGGGTGATTAGTGTTCTGGGTCTTCATGTGGAGGGAAGGAGAAATTGGAAAAAGGATCACCATGGACGTGGGTGGGAGAGGGTTAGTCATGTTGGTCACTAGTGTCCTCCAGCTCTAGGGGAGCTGAAAATTAATATTGATGGGTCATCTAGAGGTAATCTTGGACATGTTGGAGTTGGTGGTATTGGTAGAGATAGTTTGGGTGTGGTGGGTTTTTTCTTCTCTATATATAGAGCTCAGCATAATAATAATCTCATGGAGGCTATTGCTATTCTTCTGGCATTAGAAAGTGCTTGTGCCTTGGGTTGGAGGTAGATTGTTTATGAATCTGATTCTCAAGTTGTTATTGATATGTTGAATAAGAGACATTTTGAGGATGTGAATTGGTAATTGGTGGTGGTGTTCAAGGAAAATTATTTCTTTGAGCATTGCTTTGGATTCTATTGCTTTTTGTCATGTTCCTTGGGAGTGGAATAAGGTGGCTAATGGTTTGGCTAGGTGGGCTTCAGAGCAGATGGAGACTTGGAATGTTGATGATTGGGGCAACCTTCCTGAAGATTTGGCCCCTATTCTTGAAGAATGGGTTATGGAGGATATGAGGTGTTTCTTGGTGTGACTTAGTTCTTGGTTTTTCTTGTGCCCTTGGTGGGTTTGATCCATGTTGCTTTGTAATGCTTTTCTAATTCAATAAAATTTTTACCCCCTTTTTATTAATAAAAATCTAATCATGTATCGAATATTGTGGTGAATTTTTGAGTTAATTTTTTTAATAAAACAAATTCTTTGGTGATTTAAATAAGACTATTATAAAATTTTGTAAAAAATGTGGTGATTCAAGTCATGTTATAGTTCAAACTATTAGCCAACTTTGGATTCCCAATTTTCAATTATTAGCCAATTGGAGAATATTAGCCACTAAAAAAATCACTGAGGTACTTTGTCTAGAATTCCTATTTCAATTTTAATGGATATTGGTGCCACCAAAAGTTTTATTTCTCTTATAATAGCAAGTCAAATGTCTAGAAAAGGTGGCTACATGGATCAGTCTTGGGTTATAGAATATGCTAACTAGACAAGGGCTAAGGTAAGTCAATGTCTATTCGAATCAAGAGTTGAACTTCCAAGTTTCTCAACGGAAGTGAATTTGTATGTAGCTCCCTTAGGATCTTATGATGTCATCTTAGGGATGAATTGGCTATGGAGACATAAGGCCAAGGTAGATTGTCATGTGAAAATAGTAGAATGTTTAAACGATCTAGGTAACTGGGTGTCAATGCATGGAATGCCTAAAGAGGTTTAAGTTACGATAGATACCCATTGTGTAGATGCATAAAGCAAAGAAGAAAAGTTGTCAACTCTTTGCAATAAAAATGGAGAAGCTTGAGGAATGTAAGGAATTCATTTCTCAAGATGATATAATATATTATGGACCTCAAGACTTACAAGATGTCAAAGAGGGTGAGGTATTAGAATCTAGAAAAATGGATATGGAGAAATATCCTATTTTATAGAAATTTGAGGATGTATTTTTTAGAAGAATTACTTGGATTACCCCTTAAAAGAATATTTTATTTCTCTATCGACATAGTACCAAGGTCAAAACCTATATCAAAAGTACCTTACAGGATGACCACAACTAAATTAATGAAGTTAAAGGCACAACTAGAAGAGTTATTATCTAAAGGATTGATAAGACCCAGCGTTTCACCTTGGGGAGTGCCAATGATCTTTGTAAAGAAGAAGGATGGTACACTAGGATTGTGTATTGATTATCAGTTGCTTAACAAAGCAACGGTAAATAATAATTATCCATTTCCACATATTGATGATCTCTTTGATCAGATGTGAGGAGCAGTAGTATTTTCAAAGATTGATCTACATTTTGGGTATCATCAACTCAGAATCAAGGATGAAGATATTTACAAAACTAATTTCAGGACTAGATATAGGCATTATGAGTTCACATTCCTACCATTTGGGCTAACAAATGCACCAACAACATTTATGAACCTAATGAACAATGTATTTAGGGACTATCTGGATAGATTTGTGTTAGTCTTCCCAGATGACATTTTAGTCTACTCCAAGAATGAAGATGAACATCTCAAGCAATCTAGAGATTGTTCTTCAACGATTGAGAGAGCATAATTTATATGGAAAAATCTCAAAGTGTACCTTCTTCCATAAGAAAGTACAGTACTTGGGTCACATAATTTTGGCTGAAGGGTTTTCAATTGACCCAGCAAAGATAAAAGCATTGTTGGAATGGCCGGTGCCCAAGAATATGCCAGAAGTTAGAAGTTTTATGGGATTAGTTGGGTAAGTTTGTTCAAAACTTTTCAAGAATATATTTTCCCATCACATCATTACAAAGGAAGGGGAAAAAGTTTGAGTGTTATGAGAAATGTCGAGCAACATTTGACCAACTCAAGGAAAGCTTGACCACAACACCAATACTAAAAGTACCAAATCTAGAGGGTAACTTGGTAGTTATTACAGATACATCAAGAGAATTATTGGGTGGAGTATTGATGCAAGATAGGAAATTCATATTCTATGAGTCTAGAAAGTTGAAGCCCTACAAAAAAATTATGCTTCGCATGATTTAGAGTTAGCAATAGTTGTCCATGCATTACAGATGTGGAGACATTATCTATTAGGAAAACCATTTGAACTAAAAACTAATCATCATGGTCCAAAGTACTTATTTACTCAACTTAATATTAATGTTAGGCAAAGAAGGTGGTTGGAGTTGATATCTGACTACGATTTCAACATCAGTTATATCAAGGGGAAGGAAAATTGGGTTGTTGATGCCTTAAGTTATAGGAGACATATATCCTCGATGATATCAATCCAAACTAACTTTAAGAGTCAAATGTTGTGAGAATCTAAGGGTGATGAGTTCTATGAACAAGTCAAGCAAGCACTCTCAGACAATCTGCAAGATCGAAGGTACAAAGAATATCACTTTGAACCTAATGGATTATTAAGGTTTAATGGGAGAATATATGTACCTAATTCTAGAGAATTGAGGTACTTGGTATGGAAAAAAATTCACAATACACCATATTTAGGACATCTTGGTGCAACTAAGATGTTGGCTAATGTAAAGCCATTATATTTCTGGAAGGGTATGAAAGGAGACACAACAAGATTTGTAGCAAGTTTCTTCGAGTGTCAAAGAGTGAAGGTAGAGAATCATCATCCTATAGGTCTTTTGTATCTACATTAAGTTCTTGAAAGCAAGTGGTAAGTTATTAGTATGGATTTTGTGCAAGGTCTCCCTATGACTAGGAACAAGCACAATGCCATTTTGGTAGTGTTTGACAAGCTAACAAAAGTAGCTCACTTCATACCAAGGAATCTGACTAATGGAGCTCCTGTAATAGCACAAAAAATTATTCAAGAGATATTTAGATTGCATGGGATTCTTAAAAAGATCATTTTAGATAGGGATGCTCGTGTGACATCTAGATTTTGGAAAACCCTATTTTTTGCACTTGGAATGAAATTAAATATAAGCTCTACTTATCATCTGAAAACAGATGGAAAAACTGAAAGGGTGAACCAAGTATTAGATGACCTAGTAAGGATGTATTGAATGGATCAACAATACAAGTGGGAGGATTACCTACCATTGGTAGAGTTTGCATATAATAACTCATATCATTCTATGATCAAGATGGCTCCATTTGAAGCGCTATATGGTAGGAAGTGTCAAACTCCTATAAGTTGGGATAAGCTGGAAGATAGGATAAGCCTTGGGCCAAAGATGTTATCAGAAATTGAGGAACAAGTTGGAATTATTAAGCAAAGGTTAATAGAAGCTAATGATAGGCATAAAATTTATGAAGCTAATGATAGGCATAAAATTTATGTTGATTCTAAATAGGTACCTAGGAATTTCACAATAGGGGATAAGGTTGGTTGAAAGTTAAACCTCACAAGAGTTTTATCAAGTTTGGAAAGTCATCCAAACTAGCTCTGTGCTATGTTGGACCTTTTGAGGTTCTTGAGGAAATAAACCCTATTGCATATAGGATTGCATTTCCACTAGCTCTTGCCATGATGCATAATGTCTTTCATGTCTCATATCTTAAGAAGTATATACCAGAAGATAACCATGTTATTGATTGGAATGCTTTACAGGTACATGACCCAGGGGTGTACCTAACAATAGAGACACTCAAGGTGCTTGAAACATGTAAGCTCCATTTGCATAACCGAGAGGTTCTATAATGCAAGGTCCAATGGGATCAGTATGCAGAAGACTCCACCACATGGGGAGACTATGTTGAAATGAAGCAAAAGTTTCCACAAGTCTTGCTAGATTTTGAAAATTCATGAAAACAATGAAGTTTTGTGATGTGTGCTTTATGCTATGGTCATATTTGATACTAAAAAATCATCAGGGGAAATGATTCAAAAGGGGGGGAATATGTTACACCCCGTGTGTTATTACCTATTTACTATTACCTTGATTGGTAAATTGCTTTAATAAATGTGAATGTGTTTTACATATATGAATTTTGATGGAAATATGATGAATGAATGTTTGATTCTATTTAATGTTTTATGATGATTCTATATATGAAATATATATGAGATGCATATTAATGTGTTAATTCGGCTAACTACTATTATGGTGAACTAAGTTGAATGCAAGAACAGGTCCAAGCCTCTGGAAGAGAGGGGAAATATCACTCTGGAGAAGAACTTGATTTGGTAACCTTTAATTCAGCCTTACTGAGCATTCACACACTCATGCCCTAGTTGGTCTTAGTTGAGTCAAGCCAATTGGGTAGATGGTAAGTGATCTTTAGATTACTTGGTATGTTAATATTGATTTGTGATCTATTTTTATGAATGTTTGTAATAAGGTATGTGATGAAGTCCTAATGATAGGTGGGAACCCTTCCTTGTGTGTTTATTGTTCTGTCGATGAGATATATGCATAAAATGTATATATGTATATATGTATGTGTCTAAGGTAAACTCATACATATGAGTGGATACGTGCATGAGTATACGTAGGTAGACGTACCTACACATGATCATGGATGGATTACCCATATATGTATGGGAATACCAATTGGACTAAGGTGACACATATATATTGTGTATATATGTCGATCGATGAATTTGTGAGTATGAGTGTTTTTATAAAGATATTGAAATGGTATTATGTATATGTATAAATGTATATATATATATACGTAATATTATTCTTTATATATATATATATATGTTTATTAATTAAATGTATTTGATAACTTATTAAGATGGATATATATTAATATATATACATTGATATATATATATATATATATATATATATATATAAATGAAAGTTGATGGAGATAACCTCTAAGTGCAATACATAGCACTATTCTTAAGTAAAGTGTTGTAATGAATAAAGCACATATGTAACATATTGCACAACCTATGGAAGAATGATAACCAATGCATAAAGTACTTAAAGACCAAGTCAAACCAATGAATGAGGCATGTAAGAGTTTATGTGTTGTTGTGTATGTGTATGAATAAGAAGTTAATATTGTTTAAAAACCATTTGAAACTATCAACCCACGCTATAATCCAGGGGTGCCAACATATGAATGTGGTGCCATATTGCAAGTGTTTGGAATGCATAAGAGGTCTACAAAATGCACATAAGCTTGTAAATAGCATTAAGACTCAGTCAAGAGTAAACTTGGCAAAATCTACCACTAAAATAAAAAATCTTCAACACTTTGTAAAGGTATCTCCCTCTATGCAAAACCAAGCCTTGATACCAAATGTTGTTAAAAAAAGGTGAATAAATCTCACAATAATAACATTATCAATTATGTACAAATCTAAAATTAATCTCTCAATTGTAGATTACCCACTAAAGATTAAATGTGGAAGCTTAAATCAACAATATGAAAATCCTCAAACCATTGTAAGAAAACATGTAACATCATATTTATGTGAAGAAATCCTTTCAAGAAAAAACTTGACCATTAAAGAGAGGCCACATATATATCAATATTAAAAAATAAATTACATATGCAACACTCTAACTCCCTTCAATCTAGTAGGATTCTAGTAGTACCTATATACTTGTAAAACAACTCATGAAATTATTATTTCATGCCTCCAATTTATACAAAAATGAGAGATGAATACCACAAATGGTTTCCAAAAATAATGTATCATCAAACCATGGAAAAATGTAAAAAATCCTAATCCAAAATGAAGAGGATCTTCCAAGGATTGTGAAACAAACTCCCCATAAGCCATGAATAGAAAAATTAACCTCCATACAAATAATAGACAACATCTTTAACTTGTAACTCCTCCATAATATATCATATCCCAATGCAAGCATCCAAATCCACCATCCAAATTATATATCCACAAACAATATGAAAGATTCTCCACTACTCAATTCTAGCATCCAAGTTAAGAAATTTGCTGAAAATAGCTTTATAATTTCCACTACCAACTTCACCTCCTTCATGAAAATTACAAATAATATTCCAAGTCAATGAGGATAATAATAATAAAGTAACAATCTCTCAATAACATGAGTGTCTAAATACCCATTCCAAGATTGTTGGAGATGCATAAAAATAATATGTATTATGATTAACATTAAATGTCACACTATCCTAATAGTTCCTAATCTATTCCACCTCTCTTTTTTCCCCTTTGGACCACTTTTTATTTATCTCCATCTCTTTATCCATATCCTAATTCATTGTTTCCATTTCCATGTCTATGGCTAATTTTATTTTAAACCTATATGCTTTGGATACATACACTTTTACAATAGAGATCTATTTTTTCATATTTTTCCATTACTATATCATGTGGACCAAGTTTAAACACCTAGAAAGGGATTTATCAAGTAGAATCCCCTTTATCTATTCCATTTTGAAGGGTTTTCATATTGAATTTATGTTTGCAATTCATTTACAAAATATTTTGTGTAGATCTACCAAGTGGGACTAAAGAAAAAAGTGCTCAATATTAGATAGAGAATGTACTCTAAAATGATATGGATATTATATTAGACAACCTTTAAATTTGGACACACATTATTTTAGTTACTACACATTTTGATAGTTTTAGTCTTACATTCTTAGGTGAAACTCTTCTAATTTATTTGTATTCTATCATATTTTGTAGTGTTAGGTTAGAAACTTATTTTCCACTTTATCCTAGTTTCTACATCATTTAATGGTGTCTATCCATGGAATAACCTACTTAATATTTTTGTATAGACTTATTTGGTGAGTTTCAACTAGTTTCAAGCCAAGGACTAGGCTTGCCTTCTAGGTGTAGAAAATGGCATAGACATCATCTTATATCATCTTAAAATTTTAGTCATAGATTATAATCATTTTTATAAGAATTTATAATCAAATTCATCTTTGTCTATAGGTGCATCTAAACCCTCTTTTTCCCTATTTTCTATTAGTTAGTCATAGGTTTGTTACTTTCAATTTTTATTTCATTTCTTGTTGTTCCTAGTCTCAAGCCTTTTATTAGTCCCAACTCATATTTTCTTATTAGTATTAGACTATGCTGAAAAGCCTTATTTTGCACTAGTTTACATACACACTTAAGAAAAGAATTAAACCCTAACACATTTTTATTTTCCATTTCTTTTATATGGAAATCACATACAACCCTTAATTCATAAGCATCTACATTAAGAATATCATATTCAACACCATCATCTAGGAAAAATAACCATAATGGTGAGAATTTTATCATCAAGTGTAAATGATCTAACCATGAGGGGTTCCCTCAAAGACTTCCACCTACTTGCAAAACTCACTATAGTTATTGGTCATAGTCATATCAGTCTACCCCATGTCTGCACAATCTATTAGGATTTATTTGGATAAAAAAAAAGTGCAACAAATCAATTTTAGTCTCATAATATTAAGACCACTATGCTATCTCAAGTTGAATCTTCCCATTCAAATGACTCACCTCTAATTGGCACCCTTATAGTTGACTATCCCCATCTTGAAGCTTCACTTGATTGGAACACCTTGAGGTAGTAGATAACATGGAGAAATTCAAAATTACGTGCACATGATGTATCCCTTATACAAACACTATGCACCCATTGAAGCTTGAAAAAAGAACTTTCTTAAGTGTATGCAAACCTAATATTAATCTCTTAATTGTCGATTACCCATTAAGCATTGAATATGGAGTCTTAAAGTAACAATATGAAAACCATCAAACTATAATAAGGAAAAAACATAACATTGAATTTATGTGGATAAATTATTTTAAGAAAAAAAATCCACCATTAAAGAGATGCCCATGAATGTATTAATCTTGAAGAATAAATTACATATGCAACACTCTAACTACCTTCAATCTAATAGCATTCTAGCAATATTTGTGTACCTATATAAAATAGCTCATGAAATTACTATATCATGCCAAAAAATTTATAGAGAAATGAGAGAGGAATACCATAAACAATTTTCAAAAATAAAGTATCATCAAACCATGGCTAGATATAGAAACTCTAACATCCAAAATGAAGAGCATCTTCCATGAATTGTAAAAGGAACTTCTCATGAGCCATGTATAGCAAAAATAACCTCCATACTAATAATAAAAAACATATTTGACTTATAAATCCTTCATAATAACTCATATCCCAAGGTAGGCATACAAATCCACCACCTAACTCATATATGATTCACCAACAACATGCAAGATGCTCCACTACTCAATTCTAGCATTCATTTTAAGAAATTTGCTAAAAATAGCTTTGTAATCACCACTACCAATTCCACCTCATTCATGAATGCAATTACAACTAATATTCTAAGTCAATGAGGATAATAATAATAAAATAAAAAACTCTCAACAACATGAGTGTCCAAGTATCCATTCCAAGATTTTTGTAGATGCATAAGAATAATATGTATTATGATTGGAATTAAATATCACACTATCCTAATAGTCCCTAATCCATTTTATTTCTCTTTTTCCCTTTGGCCCACTTTTATTTCTCTCTATCTCTTTATCCATATCCTAGTTTATTGTTTTCATTTCCATGTCTAATTTGAGTTTAAATTTGTATGCTTTGGATATGTATGCTTTTATAGTGTAGATCTATTTTTCATATCTTGCCATTGCCATATCATGTGGACAAAGTTTATAAATCCACAAGGGGATTGGTGAAGTAGACTCTCCTTTAAATATTCTATTTTGAAGGGTTTTCATATTGAATTTATGTTTACAATTAGTTTATAAACTATTTTGTGCAAATCTAACAAGTGTGAGTACAGACAAAAGCGCTCAATATTAGACAATTAAGGTCCTCTATAAGTTTCATCCTTTTGAAAGCTCTAGATTAGGTTTCTTGGTGGGTGTTAAAAATTGTATGGACATTGTATTGGATAACTTTTAGATTTGTATGTTTATTCTTTTAGTCATTACAACTCACTTTGATAGTTGTGGACCTTGTGGTCTAACATTGTTAGGTGAAACTCTTCTAATTTATTTGTATTCTATCATATTTTTTAGTGTTAGGTTAGCAACATTTTTTCACTTTATGCTAGTTTCTACATCATTTATTGGCATGTATATATTGAATAACCTATATAGTAGTTTTTATAGACTTGTTTGGTGAGTTTCAACTAATTTTGGGCCAAGGGCTAGTCTTGCCCCCTGAGGTGTAGAAAATAACATAGACCTCATCTTAGATCATCTCAAAATTTTAGTCATAGATTCTACTCATTTTCCTAAGCATTTATTATCAAAATCATTCTATTTTATAGGTGCATCTAAACCCTCTTTTTTCCTATTTTCTATTAGTTAGTAATAGGTTTGTTAATTTCCATTTTTATTGTCTTCTTGTGCCTAGTCTGAAGCCTTTCATTAGTCCCAACTCATGTTTTCATATAAGTGTTATACTATGTTGAAAAGCCTTATTTTGCACTAGTTTACATACACACTTAAGAAAGGGAATTAAACCCTAACACTAGTTTTTGTTTCCTTTCTTTCATATGGAAATCACATACAACCCTTGGCATTCATAAGCATTTACAATAGGAGTATCATGTTCAACACCATCATCCAAGAATACCCAAAACTAACCACAATGATGACCATTTGATCATCAAGTGGTGAAGAAAGATCTAACCATGAGGGGTTCCCTCAAATACTTCCACCTACTTGCAATACTCACAACAATTTTTTATCATAGTCAAATTATTCTACCTTGTGCCTACACAATCTATTAGGCATTCCATAGATTAAAAAAATAAGTGCAACAAATCAATTTTAGTCTTACAACATTAAGACCACTATGCCATCTCAAGTTGACTCTTCCTATTCAAATGGCTCACCTCTAATTGACACCCTATAGTTGACTTTCACCATCTTGATGCTTCACTTGATTGGAACACCTTGAGGTAGTAGATAACATGGAGGAATTCAAAATTATGTACACATGACGAATCCCTTATAAAAACACTATGCACCTATTGCATCCTAACACAATGCCAAGATGAGCATTACAATACCCCCAACACTTTTTGTCACTTTGCAAACATATATAACACCTCACAATAAAGTGCACATCATATCACCTCACCACTTAAGCTTCAACAACCCACACCCTTGAGGGATTCACAATAAACCAATTTCATAGAACATGCATTCATAGAGTATTAATAAGCACCCTTAATTTCATTTCTACCCCTCAAACTTATGTTTTGATGTACACACTCTAGATACACTAGTATAATTATAATGTCTCCCTAGTTTCACCAAGTATCATATGTACCTATATTTTGGTTACATTGATATCCCCTTATTACTTCTACCTTATTAATGAGGTGCACTACCCACACATATATCTAACTCAAAAATAATTTTTATTACCATCCCATATATCAAAGCCAAAGCCATGACACCAAAAACTTAGATGAGCTATGACAAATGCATCGCCCTATAGGAAAATTTGATTTAAAATAACTTATACATCTCAACCCCCAACCCTTGTCACATCAACTCTGAGAGAATCCACCTAATAGTAGATATATCAATTATAGTATACATATTAATTTAAATTATAATAAAATTTGCCATTAAAAGTGTGAGAGACAACTTACATCCAATCATCCTATTGTAATTGGTAAATTGCTACATTTAATATGAGTAATATGCTATTTCCACTACCATAAAGCCATTTTCCCTCTAAAGAGAGTTTCTAGGGTAAATATTAACTTGTGTTGAATTCTTTAATTACAACATGCTCTTATTTTAATTTGGTCAATGATTTCCCCTCTCTAATATTGTCATTTGAATCTACAAGTAGAACAATATGTTAGCATAAATTTAGATTCTTGAGTTCTACTAACTTAAAATTTATAGACCACTAGTGCATAAGTTGACTAAACCCAACCATTTTCTTGTCGTTTTTCCATTTTAGCTCTTGTGGTATAGACCCAACTCACTTTTTACCTATTTCCACACCTTAATTAGATTCATGGGTGTTATTCTATCTCTTAAAAAACAATTTAGATGTGATCACGTCTACCTTATTCAAATTCTGATTTCACGTTCTCTATGTTGATTCACATCCAAAATTAGACTATTGCTTGTCGACTTGAGAGAAAAAACTTTTGAATTGGCACCTAGGATGTTGTATTTAAAGACAAGTCCTAGGGCATGTATGATCACACATTCTAAACATGTGAGTAGCATAGAGAATCTCTAGAAAATTTTGATCAAAACACTCAAACAGTAGTATATTAGATTCTACATACATTAAACATAGCAGATTATGTTTTCTAATTTTTTTAATACAAATTGTAGAAAACGACAAGAAGCTTGACTAAAGAAGTAGCACACTTAAATCCTAGCACAAGAAGCTCATAAAGACGTTTTTAACACAAAATCAATACCAATTTAGATATCACAATATAGACAAAAGTTCAAAGGTCGGTGACTAATAGAGACAAAATTGTATCCTCTGTAATAAAATTGCTAGTACTAGACACAATTGCCCATGATCACAATTACGTCTGATATTCATAATTCAAAAGATTATTGAATAAGTCTACACAATTCAAATCAAATCACACCACCTATCATGATGTTTAAAAACTCACTGATTATTCCTTTCACACTCCAGGTTGTCTGCAGTTCACTGCACAGAGGTATCACAACAACCCTGGTACTATTACTGTCCTCTTACCATCTGTCTACCTGTAATACCTCATCTTTATCACCGTTAATTTTTACTAAGCACGTGAAGCAATGAGACTGAAGACTCACAGGAGAAGCCTGACATCAAAAGTCTCCACGGATGCTTTCGTACTTCAACAGAATTTTCAAGAGCTCTTTAATTTAAAGTAAAATTAACAGAAAAATTTGTAGAAAACTGCAAACTGCAAACTATAGCTAAATGAACACCGGCCCTGCTTGCCCGCCGGCTAAACCCTAACTAAATTCCATAAACCTGCTAGTTAACATCGAATGCAGCAATCATTAACCTCGTTTTATTTAATGCAGGGGCACTAAATTTAGTGCTGCTGAGCAGACAGTTAAACAGAAATTTGAAAGAAATTAGGTTAAAGGTGTGAGGCAGTTACAGCAGGTTGAAGGGAGAAATCATGACCCGTGAAGGTGGGGCGGTTGAGTGTCCCCGTGAATGCTCTGTACTCAGCAGAGATGCTTCAAATTTATTCTCTGTTTTAACATTTTGCCTTTGTTGTATAACGGCTTGCAATTACTGTAAACACGGGAAGCAGACCGCCAGTCAACCCTCGCTTCTTTAAATAATCTGAGGCCTTATCTCTATTCTAGAGCATTCTGTTTTTTAGCTCTGATGAAACTCATTTAAATCGAGTTTTATGCAGTAAGGTAAGTATGAGATCAAAATTTATGTGATACAACTGGTGGACAGACAGGAGAGTAGGTAGAAGGCTGTACAGTACTGTCATAGTACTCTGTTAATTGAGATTGGCCCCCAGGGGAATCGAAACCCCAACCAATTGAGTATTAAACCCTCCGTGATTGACAGAATGTATCTTTGTCGTTTTATGTTAGACACCCCCATTTTGCTTAATAAGGAAATTTAATGTATTTACTATTGTCTTTTCATATTGTACTATATGGTGAAGGCATGAAAGCAATTGATGTAGATAATTCAAGAGTTCGAATTTCTTCAATTCATCTTGTTCCTCTTTAACATAGTTGTTGCTCATCAATATCATTTGTTCTATAGTTAAATTAGGAAGTTAATAAGAATTAAATTGTTATACAATCATTATGGTTGGGTACATTTTGAGTAAACTATTGAATAGTTTTGAGTAAATGTACAATCGAGTTTTAGAAAGAATCATTGAGCAAGATATTATGTATTTGTTTAAGATTTTTTTTTTTTTTTTTTTTGATATTTAAGAGTTATAACTGAAGAAGAGCGAGCCCATAAATGTAAGGTGTATTGTTGTTTTATTGATTTTTTTGTTGTTGAAAAAATGTGAGTTACAAATAGGAATATGCAATCTAAGATTGCAAGAAGATATAGAGCATATAGTATACAGACGACAAGTAGCAATTGACATGGATTACAAACAAAAAACTACAAGATTACAAGCATAGTAAGCACATAGACTAATAAAGATGATTAACTACAAGACTATAACCCAATCAACCACAACAATATAGTCTTCACATAGAAGAATACAAGACCAACAACAACAAAGCAAAGTAAAGCACGAGATGCATTGACCTAGATAGAGGATTTACTTATAGCCAACTCATTGAACTTTGTAATAGTATAATTTGAAATTGTTGAAGATGAACAAAATGTTTATAGGTAGGCATATATACTAGTCAAACAATAGTATAAAAAAAACTATTAGAAGTGTCAATTTTGCAAAAGAGACTTTAATCCTTGAGCTATATAAACCCTCGTATTACTTAGTAATTGACCCACTTGAAATCTAATTTGTTGAATTTGGAAATCCATCATTAAATTCTTCTCGGATTCCACCTAAAGTTGAGAAAATAAAGAAGTAAGACAATAAAAAAATTTAGAGTAAAGCCTTAGAACTATAAATTCATGGTGATCATTATGATTATTATGGAGTGATTTACACTTGTTGCTCCATAAATGTAACAAAATAACATGTCTAACATCATCAACAACAACATTTTCATGTGGCTCGACCTTGAGTAAGACCTCTTTCTAGCTTAGCTTGTGTTTAAAAATAATAGACAAGTCATTATATAATATCCCACATTAAAATAAATCTTAAATTTGATCAACTTATGATAAACCATAAATTAATCGTCTTAAATCTTGAATATCTCGATAGTTCCACAAGATAAACTTATCTTAAAATCTGAAATCTTAATTTATATCAAATTCAAGACAGGGTAAATCGGGTGTTCTGGAAACAACACCAATATGCATAAATCTAGAAATCAGGTGAAGTGCAATTGAGATAGAATTATTTATTATTGAATTTCACATGGATTTATATTATATATGTTGTCATATACAACATATAACAACCATGAATAGTTGTAGCAAATTACACACATATCTCTAACTGAAAACCCAAAACAATCACTATAACTGAAGCCAACTTTGCACAAACTCTCAAAAATTCACACCAAATTCTTCTAAAAAAAAAGCATAAAAATACATTCTATCAACAACAAGACCATGGCCTCAAAGTTTTCAAATGGTTTTCACAACTTAGAATGACAAATGCAAACCCAAATTATTCAAACTACAACTATGTAGCAAACCCAACTTTTGAAAATAAAATACAATAATTAGATCAACACCATGGTAATTGTTGATGCTAAAAATTGACAAGGTAACAACCTTTATGGGAAACTCAATTAATGGGGGGACCAATTGTGTTAAACTGAGTGACCTCCAGATTTTTAAAGAAGTCAACTTTTTCTATAATTGGGATTTTGGAATGAGAAAAGGAAGGAGAAATAAAAAAAAATCTAACTAAGGCGATACACCAAGACTTAGATGTAAGGCACGATAAATATATCTTTTGGATGCGATTTAAGGGCCCGTTCAACAATCTGCTATGTCCTAGAATAACATAAATTAAAGATGAAAACCTGAATAATTTATTCAATGACATAAAATAATTCTCATACACATTTACTAAAAAGAAGAGTCAAATACATGGTCTAAACTAGTAAACTTGTATTTAAATCATAGAAGTTCTGTAAATAAACAATTCAGTACAATAATGGCACATTATAATGTTTTATCAAATAGCCTAAGACAACATAAAGGTCGAACAATGTCACAATTTGAAAGTCTTATACAATAATCTAAAAGCAATACAAAAGGCCTGGTGTCTTTCCCCTAATTTTTTTGTATCTTCCGAACTCATTTTTGGAAGGAATCTAAGCAATATATATAGATAAAAATCCCACCGCCTAGTGGGCAATAATAAAAAAGATTCCATATCATGAGCAATGATGCTTGCAGCAATGATTTCCCTCAGTCGTTGCAATAGAAAAGCTTTGAGCCATGAATGTGGTCTCACTCAAGCCAAATGCATCCCCTGCGAATGATGGCAGTGGTCAGGCTAGAAAAACCTTGTGCAAACATGTGTCATTCACTCACGAAGGCAGTTAGAATGTGTGGCAATCTAGCGGGGCACGCTGCTCACTCTCTCCTTCCCTTGATAGAATCCTCGCAAAGGAGACACATGGCAGTAGGTCGAAGCCTGTAGTGAATTCCTCCCTCCTTGCGATGAAAACTTGTGTGGTGAAGACACATGGAGGCATCCTCCACTAGCGACGCTAACTGTGGGGTCCACCAAAATGTGTACATGGATGGATGCAATGTGGCACACAGATGGGGCCCAATTAAAAATCAAAGGGAAGCAACATTGAAGTGCCCATAGTGAAGACATGTGGAAGCATGGCGAGGTTCGGTAGGAGAGCAAAGGAAAAAAATTATGTGAGGAGCACTTGGTGGACACATGGCAGTAGTGGATTAAGTTCTTCAAAAATGGGCCTGATGATGTTCAAATAGATGGGGCAAGGGCTGATACTTAGTAAAAATAAAAACCACCCGGAGGGAGCTTGAGGAATTTTATGCCCACAGTAACCTCTAGATGAGATTACACTATGATGAACCTCTGAATCTTGTCCTTAGTCCACCTAGAAACCCTCAAATATCCTATTCTTGAGCCTCCTTCTCCTCAGGTTTAACAACCTCTTAAGAACATCAAAAATGCATTAGCAATCAACAATGAATGAATGAATGAAAAACAGATTTTTCCCTTTAAGTAATTCACATGCCAAATTCAAATTTGGGTGCCAAGATTAGGGAAACAATTTTTTTTCCTATTTCCCAAATGATTGCCAAAAATTAGCCATTTCCCAAAATTATTGGTTTTTTAACAATTATTTCCATAAGCAATAATTTCTTGCTTTTCTAGCCATAAAATGCTCAATCCAGACCCATACCCAAGTATGGGTGATAAAACAAATATAATAGTTATTTGATTTAATTTATCTTGAGAAACACACTTTTCTCAGTTTGTCCATGAGTCTTGACTTACTATTTTTAGATAACATGACTTACTAAAAATAGAAACTACTATTTTTAGAAAAAAGGGGACATGACACATTAAACACATAATTCCATCAGTTTTTAACAAACAAGCATCCCTAAAAATATGCCGCATGTTTTCATGTCTATGATAAAATAGGAAATTAATCAGTTGGATCATAATACACTTCAACCTATCCCTAATGAGTGGTTTGTAATGTAGTATCCTTTTAGACCATTAATTGAGCATATGAATTGACTTTTGATCTCCAAATTTAAATGTTTACTTATGACCAATTTTTTTTCACTAAACTTTAATTCTATTTGAAGTTCAGGAAAGGCTTTAAGGGCAAGTCAAGAAGTAGTTGCAAGTATATCTTCTTTAGGGGAAAAAATAAGAAAGGATAAGATGACAATCATAGTCAATCTTTGAAGAAATTGCGTTGTATAGGGATACATAACTTCATAGACAATTTCAATGGCACCAAAGATTACACAAAATAAAAAATTGTCCCTAAATAGCTTCATATGTATTAGCTTCAAGAATTGCATATTTTAGAACATGTTTGGTTGCTCTTGTTGTGACACTTTATTAGATGATGTCTTTCAAATAAATATGAGGGAACCTTTGGAGAAGGCTGAATTCCTCTTCTATTCAATAACGTACTGTACTAAATAAACTAAAAATAATGTCAATACTATGAATGATGCAGAATAAAAACTACTTTAACGACTAGCCTACGCTAAGTTAATTGGTAAAAGGATAAGGGATAGAAGGAGGATATGGTCAGAAAAAGGAGACAATGTTAGATAAATAAAATTAAAGGGTGGGTAAAGGAGGACCAAAGAAGGTTGAATAATAAATTTCCTTTGTAGTACACAACTAACTCTCCTTTTTGAACAAGTATATATCTATGGTGGCACCACCTCAACTTACATTGCACAAACCTACCTACATGTAGAATGACATTAAGTAACATGTATGGCTAGAAGGAATTTGAATGGATACAAATATCACTTGAATCTAGGGTTCATAAGTAGACAAGAAAATACACATTCACAAAATTGAACCAAGGGGATGTATTTAAGATGTGGCATAAATAACATAAGAGCTAAGACACATTCACATTCACTCCAAGTTAATAGACCAAAACTAATTGAATCTTTATCATATAAACCAAAAGGGGTTCTGATATTAAAAATTCAAAAAATATTTGTGTGAGGGATAACCTAGATTTATACAATTGTAGAGACTCCCTTTGCAACATAACTAATGAAGTCTTGAAAATTTTACAAAGAGGAATGAAAGAGGAGAAGGGATAGATTTCAAAAGGTTTGCTACATCTACTAGATATTATTTAAACAAATTAATGAGTGAAAGGATTTATTCATGAATGGCTAGGGACTTTAGCTATAACTAATCAAATCTATGATTTCCTCCATTGAATTCATGTGCCACTTATTGCACTTCAATGTAAAGTGCATGAGGAATTTGGAAGAGAGTAAATATTAGTTGTCCATAGAAAATATTAGGGGGCTAGTAATAAATGGTTGTTAGAGTATTGGAGGCACAAGCTAAACATGAGGTGAGAGATGCCACATAATATTGACATCACTTGGTTGAGGGAATCAAATACACTTGGTGGAAGGAAGAAATTTTTTGATGTCACCGAGAGGAGAGCCAACTTCCACAATGAAGATCCTTAAGGATGTTTGACTTTATTTTACAAGGGAGATGTCAAGGAGCTTTGAACCATTTTATCTCTTTTCAACATCAATGAATAGCACAAACAAAGAGGTGCTAACATGGTGGGAGCTTCAAATTTTTTCTAAAGAATGGAGAAGTTGTATTGGAGTGAGGCCCATTGTGGAGTTAGGTTCAATAGCAAATGAAGGAGGAAACATGAAGAAATTTGTAATGTCAAATGCTATCATGGATTGATGGCTAGTGCATCTTAGGTGAAGCTTGCATGGATGTAGTCAAGAGAAACCTTTAAAAGGAGAAAATACAAAGATGATGCAAGACACACCATGAGTTTAGTGCCTTCAAAGATAAATCATCAATATCATTAAATAAAATGATAACTACACTGTGGAGACTTTTGCAACAAAGAATATTGTGAAGATAATCAAAAGAAAGGTGCAAGACCCATCCAAGAAAGAGGCTTGAAAATGTATATATTTTGATATACTAGATGCAACATTGATTTTTTTTAAAGAGGAGCTAAATATTTAGCCAAAGCCATGAAAACGGGGCTACAAGTGGCATTAAGGAATTGAAAGCTAAAACAAAGGCTCCATAGACACCATAATATTCATGACTCAAAAATTAAGTAATGCAAATCATATAAGAATGATTTAAGACTTGAAGAAGGGGAGCCATGTTGTATTGGATGGATCTAAAGTTTGAAGAATAATTGGAATGGAATTGAATAATTTATTTATGTTCAAGTGGATTACTAAAACGATACGTGTATGGAAAACACACCATAATATTCTTGTGAAAAAAATTCATCTATCCTATACGTTAGCTAATTGCGAGTCCTCGTACCATATGGTTTAGACCCAATCATCAAAGCTATTATTTTCAGTCTTGATTCAAGATTGTAGCTATGATATTGAACCTTTTTGAAAATTACACATGTGGCCTTGAATAAGGAAATAAGATGAGTTGCCTCCAACTAGTTGTTGACTTGAATGCATAAAATATTTAAATTTGCATGAGCTAGGGTGTTATATAAAAGGATAAAGCCATAATTTATTTTAGACCATCACACAATGATACATCATTCAATCAATGAAGCGTCTAAGAGTATATTACCATATGCAATCAAAAGGACATGCACAAGCATTTGCATTTTTACTTGGTATGTCTTTAGACTTGTTCCAAATCATTGAATTGGTTGAGATGCTTGACCGAGGTGCAAGGTGGGAATCTAGTTGATTTTCCTTCCTATTGCAACAAATATAATGTTGCTTCTAAGAGCCATCATTTCCAAGTATCAAAGATGAACATGATTCTAGAGACCAAAAGTGTCAAGTTCAATGCCATATTTCTAGGGCCAAAGGTTTATATTAAGTTCAAGGCCATAACTACAAGATTCAACTAGAACAAAATAAATATCATTCCCTAGTTTGTTAGAACATCATAATTACCAGTTTGATAGTGAAAATTAGATTGTAAAGCACACATTACAATAGATCTTTCACTTTTCATGTCTAAACCAACATACGCTTGTCCTCTTTGTCAAAATTTTTACATATTTTAGTGCTATTTCAAAACTCTTAATTAATTGATTAACCCAAATAAATTTAAAAAATAATCTTTTATTTATTTTAAATTATAATTAATATTTATGTGATACTTTGTCTTTTACCATTATAATACTATTTTTTCTATTTAACTTAAATATACTATTAGAATGGTAAAATTTGAATACCCACACCAATTTTTGTTTAGTTTTGGGTCCATTTTGATGGAATGCCTTAATAGAAATATATCGACATGTGACATACTCTTGTGTTAATCTTATCTCCTTCTTTGATCCTTTATCCATATTTAGTTACACTTACTTCCATAATTTGACCTTATCCTTGCCTTATTTGCACATGTTTCAACACATTCATTTTGCTAATAACCTATACTTCCATATATTCATTATGCATTCCATGTCTTGGGCTAGTCTTGTGATGGGTGAGTTCACTCCTACATGGTGTAGAATTGTTGACTCCTACTAGTTGTTAGAAGCCAAATTGGTAGATGTTTATGCAATTATTTATTATGTTGGCATTTGAAGATATTCATTTGTGCATTAAAATATAGGTAGGGATAATGAAGCATCATTCAAAATACTAAGCACTACACAAATAATCATTCAAGGAGTATTTCACTTTGGAGCACTAAAAGGAAATATAATTTGTATTAAATCGTTTAGGCCACATGCATGTGTGAGAGTGCCATCTTCAACATTCTTCCAAAAACTATAAAGTTGGTATAATCAAGGGAGTCAACCTTAGAGACCTTAGGATCTGATAATTTATCTAAGGTGCTTTCAATACTACTAGTCCTTAAAAAGTATATATTGAAGTTTATGGTGACATAGTGGTAGATGTAAAAATGAAACTACGTAATGCTAGACAAAAATTTAGTCTACACAAAACATAAAGAGTTGAAATTTGTGTATGCTATTTTTGTTAGTTTATTTTTATAGAAAATGTAAACATGTATGATAAGGAAAATAACAAATTTAGTAAATTGGTGTTTGGCATAAACTAAATTTACTATTACTAATGAAAATATAAACCTAGATAATCTTCTTAGAATCGAACTTACTAGACTACAATGTGATTGCATTGTCATCCATATGGTCACACTATCATCTAAAGCCAATATAACGATAAAAGGATTGAGTTGAAGCTAGAATACCTACACAAGGAAAATATAAACACATGAAATAGTGTATGAGAAATTAAAGGAAAACTATAAAATAATAGAATATGATTCTAACCAAATTTATATAAATAAAGTTACAAAATGATAGAGAAAAGAGTGAGAGTACAAACCTTTGTGTGATCATATAATCACTGGGATTTTGAAAAATATTTGTTTGATTGCATAAGATAGGATGGGATGATAACTACATAGGCATCTACATAAGTGCATTTTAGTCCAAGAAAAATATAATTTAAAGTTATACAAAATGACAAAAATTATAAAATGAATATCAAAATATTAGAAAACAACACACAAAACACAAGTACATAAATAAACACAAAATTTGACATATGGATTAGGAAAAGAAGATTAGGATGGGCTAAAATAAGGCTTAAAACATATTATGGAAATACATGCTAAAATGAGAACATTTATAATGTCAAAATTGCAAGGCATGAAATTTGTGACAACACATAGTTTCTAGTAGTTTGTAATTAGCTAGATCAATCTTATAGGTTATAGAAAATTTTCACATAATCAGATACTTTCACAAAGCATAGGACTGATCATGTACAACATATGTTTGACATATAAAAATCTTGCAACTATATAGTCTCAAGACTATGATCACATTAAGAACATTTTTTATCTACATTGAGATGTCTTGATTGTGTAAGACATCAAATTAATCTTCACCATCATTCCAAAAAATAAATACCTTATCTCTTCTCATTCAATTTTCAAAATAACTTATTACACATTTATCAATTCTCAATTGTCATTAATTAAGTTAATATGTGCTACGTTCACTTGCATTTATCTGATTAGCCTAGCTTTACAATTATTCTTCTCTAAAATTATTAAACATTATACTTTATTATTGAGAATACATAAATAAAACTAATCTTACTAATCTTTTTAATGTTTAAATTATAGTCCAATCAACAAAATACTTAACCTTATCAATTGCAATGGTAAAAAGTGCACAATCCCCACTTCATTCTTTTATTTTAGATTCATTTTAATTGGGTTGCTTCTAATGTGATTATTGTATAAGTAATACATTTCATTGTGAAAATGGCAAATAGTTCAAATTTAACTTGATTCCATTTGCACACTTTTGGAGGGACAATTCCTTAGTCTTACATTATCATCTTCAACATCATTATATGTTTACTTGCCTCTTTGCCCCTTTCACCAAATTGTTAAATAAGTACTTGGAGTTTAACTTTATAGCATAGCAAACTTGTAAATAATGTATATTTACACTATTTGTTTTAGATGTGGGTTACATACATCAAGGTAAATAAGTTCTAGATATTAAGGTGAGGTGGTCCTAGATATCAATTTTTATGTAAATCATTTTTCTAGGTGGATTGCTTTAGATGCAAAACTAAACTAAAATATTAGATAGTAAAATTGAGTGACAAAATTGTTCATTTGATCATTTTCAATACACTAGTAAATTGACAAATCAATGAATAACATATGTCACAATTCATCAAATTTTGAAGTAAATATCAATATTTTTATTTATCTAAATTTCAAATATTTATTCCAATACTATTGCCAATCACAACCCACTAATTTAAAAACTAATTATCCTTCTTAGTTATTTATTTACCCTATACTTTAAAAAAAATTCAAGGTTGTTCACTTTCCTTTTCAACAATCTGGCTTTCAAACAAAAGTGTGGAGGTTTTGCAGACGAGAAAAATGTGGTGTGGGTGTTAGAGAATATGTATATTAAATTTAGTAGATTGGGTTGGATATTTGGTGTTATATAATGCCGAGGAAGTGGGGAATTGAACTGTGGTGGAGGATGCCTGCTTGTGCGGAAGAGCCCTTCAGTTGGGTTTTTTTTTCTTTATTGATTTAGTGGCCCAACGCTGACCCACTAGGGGAGTAGAGGCACACACGTCGTCTTGTTCTATACAGAGAGAGGAAAGTCGTTTCCTGTTGCAATTTTCTTTTTTTCAAGTCAATAGTAACAGTTGGGAGTCTCTACAATCTATGTGGGGAAGTGGGCTTTAGGAAACTGGAAAGTCGCTGATATATAGGGGTCCTCTTCCCAAAGAGGAAGGACAAAGGAAGTTATAAATAAAGGCCTGTGTCGTCTGTATGGTTTAGAGTTTTTGGGCATGGAGAAAGGTTCAATTTTGTTCAGAAAGCTACAAGTCTTTGTAACAACTGTATTGGGTCTCTGAATTGTTGTACGCTTGGTTGTGTTCTGGCGATAAATCTGCTGGACTTACCACAGCTAGCCAGGTTTGCCTTTTCAGTGTAGCATCGGTTTCTTGTTCTAGAAGGGGCTCACCTGAAAGAAAAGTGGAAAAAAGTGTGTGAATTGTTGTGGGTTGGCTGTGGTCTAGAGGAAAATAGCTGGGAGTTTAGGGAAGTTGGTCAGGGTACTTTCTTAGGACACCCCTGGTTTCCAAGTTGCGGTTCACCAAACAGAAAGAAGAGCCTGGAATTGTTATTGAAATGTCTAAGATGTCAATGCTGATTGGGAGTATGACAAGGAACAAATCTCTGGCCTGCTCTGGTGGTGGGGGGGAATTTAAGGCCGAGGTGTTAAGTGAAGTTGTGGAACACAAGGTGAGCGGTGAGCCTGCTGGTCCTTCAGAGAAGCTCATGAGGCAGTTCAGCGAGGCTTCTTATTATGACTCAGAGGAAGAGGAGCATGGTGATGCCAAGGTGGGAGGGGATTTCGTTGTTGGCCCTCTTCTTCCCCTTAAGGAACAGCTTGAGAAAGACAAGGTAAAAATAATTGGGTATGGAAATTCTGATTTTAGATTTTTGTTTGGAAGATCATATTTTTATGATACCCACATCATTATATTGTTGTGCGCGAGTTAAGAAATACAATTTTTTGGGCCTTCCTCTTGTAATGGTTGTAGAGGGTAATGGATCTTCTTGCAGGAGGATGAGAGCTTGAGAAGATGGAAAGAGCAACTGCTAGGCAGCCTGGACGTTGAGTCCATAGGAGGTACTGCCATTTTCTATCTGTTCACTCACAAATTTCAGAATAGCTCCAAATGTTTGCCCAACTTTAGAGTAGTTGCAAACCTTTACCTCAACTTTGGTACAATCACTGCATGTTTATGTATGTTCTAAATAATTAGCTTTACATCAAACCCATAATCAAATATTCTGAAGAATGGTATATTTAGTGAAGGCAGTGTCTGTAGGAGGAAATCTCTTTGTACATGAGGCTTTTCATATGACATACCATATCTCATTTCAATGTAAGCTCGCATCACCTCTTACAAAAGATCAACAGTCCGGCCTGGAACAGAAGGCTGTTGAAGTGGATTATGAGGTGCATGTGATGCTTTATAATCTACAGTGTAGACTTTGACATTGGATAAAACGAGAAAATTCTTGTGGGTTTTAATGTTGGCAGGGCCTGGTTGATTCCTCTTGCAATTGGGTGATTTCTCTTGTAACTAGGCGTAATCCTCTCCTCATTAGGATTTTCTAGGGTACTAAAAGGTGAGACTGTTGGCTTTTTACCATTTGCAGGGATACATTTGATTCTTCTTGGATCGGGGCCTAATCCCTGGGTTACTAGTGCTAGTGAATGCAAGGCCCCTGTTAGAGATTGTATATGCAGCTAAACATGAACTCTCAAAAGTTCTGAACAATGAACTCATGTGTAATGGGAAAATTGGGCTGACTTTCAATCCCCAGTCTCCAGCTCAAAGCCTCAAACTAAAAATCTGACCTTGACCGCTAAACAATTAGATAGCATAAGACATAGTAGGAACTTTAGCTGTCTATTTCTTTTTGTGCATTTCTTGTGTGTTGTCTAGATTTTTAGGCAAACACAATGTTGCAGATCACAGTTAGGTTGAAAGAGATTTTTTGGGTGCAGAATCCTGTATATCTGTAATTGTTTTTCCCTGCTTCGGAGGGCCAGACATCCTGCAAGATCTTTTGTATTTCATTCATGAACACTGTTTATTTTAATGATATTTAATTCATGGAAAGAGCTTTTATACTTTTGTTAGAGAAACCCAGATCATACCCAGATAAATGACGACCTTGTGGGCAATTTGCAGAACGCCTGGAAGCAGATGTTAAGGTTTTAAGCTTTGGGATTGTATCAGCAGGAAGGCCGGACTTAATTATCCCTGTTCCTTTCGTCCCTACTAATTCAAGGGGTTCTTCCTTCACACTCAAAGAAGGCAGCCACTACAATCTCAAAATTTGTTTCTCGGTTCATGATAATATTGTCTCAGGGCTGACTTACATTAACACTGTATGGAAGAGTGGAGTAAGAGGTAAGATAATTCTTTCCACCAGAAGTTTGAATTTTCCATGGTTCAGTATGGTTGTGTTCAAAGTTTCAAGCAGTTTTAAGCCTTCTGGTATGTTTCTTTTTGCAGAGAACAACATTAGGTTTAAAACAGTTTTAAAGATTTGTGGCCTTTTTCTTTTTGCAGTGGACAGCACTCGTGTTATGCTTGGAACATTCAGCCCTCAGCAAGAGCCATACACATATGTGATGGAGGAAGAGACAACACCCTCTGGTCTTTTTGCCAGGGGATGTTACTCGGCCAGAACTAAGGTAGTATGCTTTGTTTAAAACTTTAATCAGTTGCTGCTCTATAGTTATGTCAGCTGTGTCATCAAATTCCATTAACCTATGTTGGTCATGAGTTGTCATTACCATAATTCATTTTTGTTTTTCTTCTCATGCAAATACTTATAGATTTTTATGTTCAAGTTTCTTTTGAGATATAAAAGTTTAATGATGAGATGTGGAGTAGTAGCTTCTGGTAAACATGTGAAGTTAATTAACATCAACATAACATTTCGGATCACACTCCATGATCCATCCTCATTAAGAGAAATGATAGCAAGATTTCAGAAACAGTCCCATTTAAAGTGCCAAGAGATGCCATGTGAGGTGGGGAAACCAAAAATAAGCAAGGAAAAAGCCAATGAACATAACAATTAAAATCAAAATAAACAGTATAAGGCTAACAAAAACAGTAATAACATTAATTAGTTGAAATGACATGTCAAATGTAATAGCAATTGTTATGCATTAATTTATAATATAATTATGATAAGTTGTTGATCTAATGTTTCTGTTTTTGGTTGTTTTCAGTTTGTGGATGATGATGAGAAATGCCATCTCGAAATAAATTACACCTTTGAGATCAGGAAGGATTGGTGATTTGATTTTACTTCATTTCTTCCATTTAACTTTGTAAGCTATTTCTAGTAGTTTGGGTTGGAATGCATAGTTTTAGGTAGATCGGTAGGAGACTGTAAGGAGATTTGCTGGTTATTCTCTGGTTGATTGAAGCCAGCAAATTAATTTGGCTCAAACGAGCCTTGCAATGTAAAGGGTGCCTGCCGTGTTGTGATTCAAGATGATATTACTGTAATTGAACATGATTGAGACTTGTACAGTACCCATAAACTTTCCACATTTACAGTGTTGGATTGTGGTAGTGGAAATGCAGAGTCCAGACCTTGCTGTAACAGGTTCATAAAGAATTTCTCAATTGTGGCAGGATTTGCTTTACTTTTTATATATATGGACATGGCATGTGGAATCTCTAGTCCCAGAAATCTTATTGCGTACCATTCTGTAATTTTCAGTTTGTAACATTCTTTTACTGTGGTTCATTGTAATGGACTAAAACAAGCAGATGGTCTGGAGGCAATTCAAAAAGTTACATGAAACCTTGCCTTGATTGACAGTTAACATTCACTAAATGGAGGGCACAAACTGGCTACTTGCATTTGAATTTTCAAAAATATAAGCATTTCCAATTCTAGCGCTGAAACAGAGTACATGTCATTAATACTTATAAGGCACAGGCTGTCATTTAGTTTCAACCTAGTCATTAAATGAGAGGTCTGTGCAATGATAACAGCCATAAGACAGGGAGACCCACATACTGTAATTGAATTCACTAAACAATGTCAGTCAAAATCCAGGTTCAAACTACAAACATGATATTTCTGGGCTATAAAAATAAGATAGAATGTTTTG
Source organism: Sequoia sempervirens (assembly GCA_007258455.2). Taxonomy (NCBI): domain Eukaryota; kingdom Viridiplantae; phylum Streptophyta; class Pinopsida; order Cupressales; family Cupressaceae; genus Sequoia; species Sequoia sempervirens. Next base: position 260,178,721 of record VDFB02086081.1, read on the forward strand.
ATCGCGCAGAGTTTTTTTATCAACTATTTAAATTATTGATGATGGATCACAGAATATTATTTGTAACATTAATTAAAAAATAAGATTTTATCTTATAATTTTTTTTAAATATATTTAGTACAGTCCTTTAAAATTATTAATAAATATCAATTTCTATATGTGCATAATATGAATATAATAACTGTCTCTAAAATAATATTTCAATTTTTTCAAATAGACATATATTCAAATATTTAAATTTTTTTATTATAAAAATTATAATTTAATAAAATGTGTACCCTGTATAAATGCTATAAATCTAGTGGATGGGAGTTATGTGTAAGACATAATCTAAGTTGATAATATATATATATATATATATATATCAAAATATTGTGATGGAATTAATCATTATTTTAATAAATATTTTAAGTAAATTAATCAAATTGTAATAAGAATTAGGCTTGAAAGTAAAAGTAAACGTGAAATTTAAATAAATAAATTAAGGAATTTAGTTGCTATTGAAGATCTAAACTGTATATATTCAAGGTCAAATTCACATATCAGATATTGATCTTTGGATGCATAATTGAATCAAAAATTGATAGATAATGACCTTGTTGTACCTATGTCAAAAAAGTAATGGCCTTTACAAATATTATATGGGAACTTCCAAAATGAAGGTTATGCACTCTTTATGTTATTTTTTTAGGTGGATTGATTCAAGAAAGACAAATCAAGATTGATGTAACATATTAAAGTTATTGATGTAATTAAGATATTCAGAGATTTTTCTACAATATACTGATGTGAATTCTCTTTTAATATTTTTAGGTAAATCTAATCTTATCTTATTTGAATTTAAAAAATAAAATAATATCATTAAATAAATTAAAAAAGTACTGCTTTATAAATTTCTTATTATATTAAAGACTTTTTCACCCTTAAAGAATATATCATAGCTAATAAATGAGGATTGCCTTTACACCACTTTATGAAGGCTTTTTAATCACTAATATTAATCACCTAGATCGTACCAAAGTCTAAAATAACTTTTCATTTTATTCCAAATGCACATGGAGTAGTCAATATTCTACATTTTCATGATGTGTTGCTTGGCTCTTTAATGGCCATCTCTGGAAGGGAGCCTTAGATATATTAATGTATTTAAAAATTAAGTAAACGAGGTATGACTTGGGCATCTCAAGGCTACCAATATCAACTTTGTCACCTTTACAAAGCTAACATAAAATAAATCAACAAGATTTTAGCATTATATATATCTTATAAGAGTTGACCTTTTGAAAGGGAATAGCTGGGCCACTAAATAAAAATAGAGACCGTTTAGGTACATGTCCTATTAGTTTGATCAACAGATATGAAATTTATTATTATTGGTAGAGTGATTTGACAAAGAAATACCTAGATGTTATTCTTTTTCTAAATCCATAAGCCTATAAAGTCCTCCATTGTTTTTAAAGAGAATACCAAGGTACCATGAACATTACACATTTGTGATATATTTGCATAATTTGGATATAAACACTTATATTTTAAATTTTTAAAAAGGCAATAGAGATGTTAGATTGAGTAAATTTTATTTTTGAAGTATTTAATAGAAAATGTTATATTTAGTAAGTGGAGAAAATACAATTTGGGTGTAATGATAATTTATGATACATTAAATCATATTTAAAATAAAATTTAAATTTAAATAAGTGTATTGAATAATAGACAATTAAAAATGAAGTTTCAAAAAGAGTAGCGTGTTTATTGGATTTTTGGTGTGATTATTATATCTTTAATTTTGTTTGCTAGTTGATGATGATGAAGCATTGTAGTTCTACATGATAGAATATAATATCTAGTTCAAGAACTAAGACCATAATATTTTGATAGAGATGTTCATTTCTTTTTATTATTGAAGATAGGATCACACCCTAATAAGCATATAATTGTTAGGAATCTTAGGGAAAATCATAATCCTAGTATTTTGTTGTTTTTGGTTAAAAATAGAATTTGGAAGAATTCTTTAGGCGTTGAAATTAGTATTGCTGGAATTTGAACAGGAATTGTAACTTTGTAGAATCCTTAGGTGATTGAGGGGGAGGTGCTAATGAAAATAGTAGACATATGACACTTTTGTTAAAAAAGAAAGATGCCAAAAAAATGATATTATCTAGTATCCATGCTCCAAATTCTCACCAAGGGGGAAGAAATCTTTGGTTGAACTTTTAGGAATTATTGTAGGGAGTGGAATTGGATGGAGGTAGGGGGTTTTAATACCCCCTTTCTCCTTTAGAAAAGAGGGGGACGGGGTGGGGGTGGGGGGATTCTCTAGATTTGTCAAGTAATACAAATGACCTTGTATATTTCATGATAAAGAATGACCTAATAGATAGAGGGTCCATTGGACCAATAGATGAATGCTTGATGACAAGCATATACAAGTCAAATAAAATAGATTTCTCTTATTTGTTGGTGTGTGTGAGAAAATATGTGAATTAGAATAATATAAAACACACAACAAATACTATAAAACACACAACAAATACAATGTATTATATTAAGGAAATCTAAATTAACAACACAATTTGATAAAACGATTCCTTAAAGGCATTCCATCTTCCTCTATTCCTAAGGATCTTGTATTAGTGCTCTTAGATTTTAAGGGTGCATTGAATTATTGGGATGACACCTAAGAAATAAGAAGCCATTAATTCTAGAATGTAGAAACTATGCCTACACCTACATGATTTGATGGATTTGCTGGATGATGAACTAAATGATATGTTGAATGGTAAGCTATTTTATACAAAATGCTATGAAAGGATGCAATGGTAAAGTACTAAGCTAATGGAGATGCTATGATGATAATGGAGATTATAAGGATTCTAAATGCTATAAATAAACTAAGATACATCTAATAAAGAAGCCATGATTCTAATTTACTTGCTAAATTATTCTAAATGCTAAACTAGAATGCAAGCTAAACTCTCAAATGCTAAGATGATTTTTCAGAGTAATTGTATGCAATGCTCTCTATATACCAAAAGCTGTAAATGAGCCTCTATTTATAGATTTCAACAAGGCATCAAGTGAATTGGCAACAATGGACGATTAGGATTCAATCTAGAAAGATCGACGGTGAGAAACGAGGAGGTTAGAGAGAAATAAGGAAGTTGTCCCCTTTAATAGAACAAGCTTGCCAAGTGTAGAAAAGAATAAATGGTGAGAAGAAGTCATGTGTCTCTGAGTTTGTTGAGATTGTTGAGGATAAATACCCATTTTAGAAATTAGGAATAATTGGTTTCATGTGACACATGGTGAGATGAGAGATGATGTGGAAGGAGGTTAGAAAAAAATATGGAGAAATGTGACAAAATTTAAATTAAAAATTCAAATTTAATGAGAGGGAATTAATCAAATAAAAAAAATTAATTAAATTTAGTGTTTTAGATAGGAAGAATTAAGAAATATGAACTATATAAATAAACTTTGCAATTTATTTATATAGTAGAG